>VZRO01008508.1:235095-254677 GCA_013397915.1 Daphoenositta chrysoptera | reverse complement strand
GGGGCGGGCTGGGAGCGGTGCCGTTCCCGCGGGATGCTCGGAGCTCTGGGGCTCTCGTTGGTTTTGGGAAGTTTTGGGGGTGTTCTGGGGCGAGGGGACACCGCCCTCCCCCGACACACGGCGTTCCAAAGCCGCCTGCCCCAGGTGCATGTCCCCCCTGCCCGGAGCCGTTCCCCCCACGCCGCGGTCCCGCGTGTCCGAGCCCCCCGTGCCCCCGGGGCGCCGGGCTCGGCCGCAGCCGCTCGGCCGCACAAGGAGCGGGGGAGCCCGGGACAAGGCCGGCTCCGAGCGGGCGCTGCTCGGCACAGGCTGTTTGCGGAGCGCCGGCGGCCCTGACCCCGGGTCCCGCTTATCTCCGCGGCTGCTCCCTCACAGCGTGATCAATCCCGGCTGGGATCTGCGGGGCTCCCGTCTTATCTGATACTGCTGTTTGTCCCTTCCAACAGTAAACATCCGCCACTCAAAATAACAAGCTTTGCAATGCTGACTCGCTGCTTTGATTCTTATTTGCTAACTGAAGCTACTGTTGGTGATCGGGGTGTCCTTGAGGTTTTGTGCCGCAAAGCTTTGTTCAATAGCACCGACTTCATTAACATTATGTTTTCAACAATAATATTTTAGCAGGACTCCCTTTGACTTAAATCATCTTTCGAGTTTAAATCGCCATTCACTCAGACACATGAGAAAACTCCAAGATGCTTTATCAGATGAAGGTTCTTTATGATCCCAGAGATAATCAAGCCTGGAGCAGAAGTGCTGAATGAGATAATTTTAGAAAAGCAACAATCTCAAAACATGCACACAATGCAAAAGAGAAGAGTAAGCAGCTGCAGTTGGAATATTTCATCAGAATCAGATTAATTAGTAAAGTATGAGAGCTATTCTGCAAATTTGGGAAATGTAATCTTTCCAGTAGTGTGGAAATAAAAGTCCAAACCATGCTTATAGCATATTTCACCTTCTGCTCCTTCCCTATTTTTCATCTTATTAGAGAATACTAGAAAGTTAAGACGGATTATCAGAATTCCTTTTTCCTAATGGGCAAGTCATGAACACTTGGAAAGCTGACAAATATTGCTCTGTGGACCATTCTGGTTATGGAACAAGTTGGCTAAAGATTGCCCAGTCCCAAAATGCACACATCATCCCTGAGCCGTAACCGGTGCCGGTTTCCCCTGTCCCACTCTCACATCCTCACATGACCCCTCGTGTGCAGCTCAGCACCTGCTGCTGCTTCCCTCTGCTCCCATTCCCAGCTCCGTGCCTGCCTCCAAAGCCTCTCCCAGAATGGCCATTCCCACCGAGCCTCCGGGCAGGCTCACGCAGAGGCCTCACGCAGCTCCATGGAATGATCTCCATGTGCCAGTGCCATCTTCCCCTTTTTCGCTTTATCCAACGCAGGGATTTCTGTGAAAACAAACTTGTAGCCCCTGAGGTTCCACTTAATTCAAGCACTCAATGAGCCGTTTAGAGATGTGCCACTGGGAATTCCAGTTCACATCCATGGGAAATCAGCTGAAGGAACCCATGGTCTGGGCAGCATGAAGGATCATTTTACCTCTGCAGGAGCTGCACTGGGATGTGAGTCTGAACTGCTGGCCTGTTCTGTTCTTGTGTTTATAATTCTGATTTAACACTCCCTGGTGTCAGAGGTGCCATCCTGGCCTTCCGTGCCTATAGCGACAAGCAGGGGTAGGCAAGGGCCAGCACTGCTGTACCAGACTGTCATTTCAGGATCAGTTTATTTCCACTGTGGCATTCTGGCTTCTAGGAATAAAATTCCAGAATGAGGGAGATGAGAATCTACAACACCACTGCCACACTGCACTCAGCCCGTGCTCCCTCTCGGGGCTGGGGCTCAGCCCCTCTGCAGCAGATCTTCTGACACGGAATCATTTGTCCAGCTCCAAGGGACGGCAGAGTGAGTTCCTGTGGCGCCAGGACACGGAGCGGATCCCAGTAGGACAAAGCTCCTTGGTTTAAATGCTGGGAATGCTTGTCACCAAAACTTCGAGTGTGTAGCAACAGAGCTTAAACAAATCAACAGATGAGCATTTCTGAGTAGTGGTGCCTTATAATTCCTTTGGCTTATCACATCAATTCTGTGTAAACTAAAGAGAATGTATAAATTTGGCCTCTCAAACTTTTTAGTGTTTAACTTCGATTCGATTAAACACTTATGTGTGTGTACAAAGTGAAAAATGAGGTTACAAGAGGTTAATGCTTTAATGCTTTTAATAACTCTTAACCACATGGCTGTATTTTGTCAAACAGAAGATGGGGTTGCTGTAGCAGGAGAAGTGAAGGCTGGATAGCAGAGTACTGGGACACTCAGAACAACAACGCTGCTGCAGAGCCCCAACTGCTTCCAGGCCATCTTTGGAAAATCAGAAATAGTATTTCTGTTGTGGGATAAATACATAACAGTTCTAAGTACGGCTGAGGAGGTTCTTGCAAACAGTAGGAAAATCACAAAGAAAAGAAATCTAGATGGACCAAAAGTGAACAAAGTTGCTCAGGGGACTGGAGCACCTCCTCTATGGATACAGGCTGAGAGAGCTGGGGCTGTTCAGCCTGGAGAAGGTTGTTTGGAGACCTCAGAGCCCCCTCCAGAATCTGAAGGGGCTGATGAGGAAGCTGGAAGGGACTGTTCATCAGGAACTGGAGTGACAGGACAAGGGGAAATGGGTTCAAGCCAAAAGACTGGAAATTTAGGTTATACATATGGAAGGAATTGTTCCCTGTGAGGATGGGGAGGCCCTGGCACAGGGTGCCCAGAGAAGCTGTGGCTGCCCCTGGATCCCTGGAAGTGTCCAAGACCAGGCTGGACGGGGCTTGGAGCAGCCTGGGACAGTGGAAGGTGTCCCTGCCCATGGCAGGGGATGGAAGATGGGCTTTAAGGGCCCTTTGCACCCAAACCATTCTGGGATTCTATGAACAGACCGGTATCAAGTGGCAACCTCTGAGACAGATTGAGTGACATCTAGATACTGGAAGTAGAGAAGAGAATAAGGGGCAAATTTCTAGGATACTTCTTGGATTTTCAGTAAAATTTTATTAATTCTAAGTGTGGTCAGCACAGGTAGAAACATTATGACTAAGTGTCTGAAGGCACAAGTCTCCCATAGTGAAGCAGTAGGCACAAGCTTTTTAAAAGTGGAATGTGACAATTCTCATTTCCATAACAAGTCCTTCCTTCAAAACCCAACTATTTCAGCAGCTACAGCTGTTTAAAAAGCAAACCAGCCCCCTCTCACACCACACACCCCAACACTTTCTGACTTCTTGCTTTTAATATTAAGTGATGGTGTTAAGACAACCACCAGCTACTGTCACAATTTCACTGGTATCGCCCTCAACAAAAGTGCAGCACAGAGACTCATGGGCCAGCAGCCCAAATGAATCCTCCTCTTGCACTTCCCAGCCCATACTTCAAGGTAGATTAACGTGGCATAAAACAGAGTTGTCTTGTGACAAAAGTTATTACCAAGAAACTCAGTCTTATTGTTCATCCTAATTATCCTGCTTTGATAAATCTTGAGGAGTCACCCACTGCACCACAGCACTCACATTTATGAGTCTAATATTCTTTCTACCACTAAAACAAATGTCCTCAAGATGGAATCCAGGCTGGAAAAAAGGAAAAACATTATCATTGATAAATGGATACATCCAGTTAGTTCAGTCTCTCAGCAGCAAGACCACTGCTGATAAAATGCTGAGCAAGGGATTCCACAATAATTATTTTGTAATGCTTAATACAGAATGTCAAGATCTGCTTTATGGAAATCAGGTCCAGGACTTGGCTTCCCTTTGCTGTACCTACAAAGTACAGTCACTTCAGTTCCTAAACTTACAAGTATTCTCAATGAACTACCAACTCTTGAGATTGTATTCAAGCTTCATTGATAGCTTTGCTTTCTTCCACCTTGTGCCTTCCTAGAGCATTTTATTAACAAATCTTGGTCTTCCAGCCAAGAGGAAAGAAATTTGGCAGAGGTACTGAAAGGAGGAGGTGTCAGGGTACCCAGGAGCTTTGTGAAGGTTGAATGGATGGACTTATTGTACCTACTCTGCCTTCAGGCACTGCAGATGAAGCTTAAGAGAATGAAGAGAAGAAACAGTAGCATTTTGTGGTCTGTCCTGAGATTTTCAGGTGAGTTTAAGGCAGTTTGGCTGTTGCACTGAAATTTGACATAATGTTTAGTTCTTCAAGATTTGCGTTACAAGCTTGTAAGAAAATGCAAGGTGAAACTACCCAACAACTTAATGATTAAAAAAATCAGTCTTTAAAAGATCAAAATTGTTTTTCCTCTCTGGTCTGATATTTCATCATTTAATTCCAGAAAAGCATTTAAGAACTTAACAAGAACTTCCATCTTCTGAGTTGTTTCTCATCCAGTTTGATCATGAGGATTTGTCTGATACATTTGATGCAAAACAAAGAGTATTTCTATTATGTCACACTAGTGAACACTTCTCTGCAGTGCTAAATGGGAGCTGTTCACTGTGCAAGGTAACACCAAGAGGCAAAATCAGTACTCACAAGGCTTTGTGCTGTTTCTCACCCGGGACTGAGAGGTTCATCCACACCCATGAAGAACAATCCCAACAATGTCAGCATTGCTTTGGAATGATCCAACCTTTGGAAGATCCATAAATAATCCAGAAGAGAGAGGGAACAGAAAACTTGCAGTTTTTTCATGAGTTCCTCAACAAATTGGAAAGGAAATCTAAGCTCTTGGAAAACAAAACTTTTGGCATGGATGTGTTTGCCAGTGTATTTTTTGCCTCTAAACCGTTTTATTTCTCTGACATAAAAATAGGTAAAGATCAAGTTAGATTGTTTGGATACGTGATCTGTATTGTTAATACTCAGCTTTCTTTAGTATTGCTCAGAACAGTTTACCAACAGGAGAGATTTAATCCTGTAATGAAATAATCTATATTTTAATATAACCTTTAACTCACATAGAACAACAATTACTGTAATTAGCAATTAGTTTTCTGAGGGCTTTAGTCGTTTAGTATTTGACTCTTGCTTTCATCATTTAATGATTTACAGTAATGAGCTGGAACATCAGTATTTTGTACTGAAATGGCCAAAATAGTTGTCCAGGCATCCTTGCCCTCATGTGACAGATCTCAGATGGCTCAGGGAGAAGTTAGCCAAGAGCAATAGACAATGCCATCACTTCTGTTTCAGTTCTACTGAAAAACAACAACAAAGTGACTGCTGTGCCTTGCAGTCAGGGCTCAGTAGCTCTTGGAGGGCTGTTACTTTGCTGAGATTCTGCCCTTTGTTTGAGTTTTGTTTGACAAATGCTTTATAAATGAGCAGAAGAGGTGGTTTATGTTTCATTAATGAGGCTGATAGTGGTTAATTACTGAAGTTACGTAAACAATCCAATACCAGATCAAGCCAAACGGGTCATTTATGTAGAGAAGATCCAGCTGGAGTAGATACAACTTCCTTTAACTATTCAGATACCAAACCAGTCACAGAGATCTGGAATCTGCACTCCAGATGAACAAAGAATTGTGCTGACCTTGAGAATGGATTCTCTCAGCAGGTATCCATCCAGGGAAGCTCTTCCTTCATCTCCAGCTCCCTCAGCCATCAAACCCTTGGGGCCAGCTGCCCAATCTCCACCGAGATTTGACTGCCCAGAGCTCCCAGTTTGCACTGGTGGCAGTGAGGCTGCACAAGTGCTGCAGCAGCCTCCAGGTCAGGCTGCTGTCCCCAGATCTGCTTGTTTTCCATGGAAAACACGTGTGTCCCTTATTCCCCACTTCAGTGCCACTTCTGGATGTTGGCTCATGGCATGAACTTGTGCAGCTCCTGTTTTCAGGCCGTATCTATGAGTGACACTTTGTTTACTTACTGCTAGTAAAGCAAGCTTGGAGTCTGGGATTATTTCCTTTGCCACTGAAGTGGCTCTGGGCATGTTACTGACCAGAGACTTCATCAGTGTTTTATAAAATTGATGTATGTATAGAAAAATAACAGAAAGCAGAGCTGGAAGAGAGCTTAAAAGTCCTTTACAAAAAGTCCTCTTTACAAACCAAAATAACTCAGAGAAAACAATTCTTAAGTTCTATCTGGTTGCCCAAACTGATCTTCAAAACAGCCAGTGGAGAAGATTGTACAAGGAACTCGCTCCAGGGCTATTTTTACCACAGTAATTGCTTTCTCTAGTTTGTAATTTAAATCTCCCTTACTCCTAAATAATCTTTCTGGTTTTTGATTATTTACAAGCATGGAAAAGAGTTTATTTTCCTCTTCTTTGCAGCAGTATTTTAGGTGACTCAAGTATGCCCTCAAGTCTCCCATTTTTGTATTGCTAAGCTTTGAATAGGAGCAGTGATTCGTTAAAATAATGTAAATATCTGTATTTACATAAATATATATATTTAGCCAGTCACCTGGTCTGAATCACTGCAGGATTATGCAAAATAGTTTTATTACTACAGTGTGGGAGTTAAAGTAATTAACCTTGGGCTAATACTTAATTACTGCAATTCATTTCTACTACTACTAAGTTTTATATAGTTATTTTATAAACTTATTTATGAACTGATTTTAGAAACTGAATTTACCCTGAATCCAGCAGGCTTTATAAACTGAGTAGAATGGGGATTTAATGCCTTTTAAAAACTTGGGCCTCCGGCATCAGTTCCATGGAGTCAACAGGCTCTAAATACCCACATCCTACAGCTAATTTGAACAGCTTATCAGTAAGGTGGCTTCTATCAGAAAAAAAAATGCCAAAAATAAAAGTCAGTAGCATTTAAAAGCTAACCACAATATTTCACAAACCTCTGCTTGTTTTTCCAACTTTCATGAGAAAGGCTGGATGAAAAAACCAATGGGATATTGTGAAAGAGATACTGCTGTGAAAAAAATATTTGTTTTATCAATTGTAAACCTTCAGTTTTACCACTGAAGTTTTTTTGACAACTTGGCAAGTTTCTGTATGAAGCTGCTTTTACCAGAAAGACAAGTGCTGATGATAATTAAGCTTACAACATCATTATCTTTGTCTCTACTGCATAATCGCTGCATTCCAGCCCCCCATCACCACACGTGATCAATGCAGGACATCTGAAAACTTAGGAAACCCCATAATATGCTCAAATAATATTTATCAGTCAATGCTGTTTGTTCTTGAAAAACTCAACCACTCCACTCCAAAGACAGATTCCTAAATGGAGCAGCCTTAGGGCTACTCTTCTCTGGAGCCCATGGAATATAAACATGTCCCTCCTTTGAAGGGTGATGTCAGTTTACTGTGTACCCATGAAAACCTACTCTCCTAAAACACTATTTTTAAGTGACTTTGCTGTAATATACCCAACAGAAAATTATATTTTCCTGTGCCCATCTAATTCCATGCAGTATCCAACAGAACCAGTTTTTCCTGAGGTGAATGGAGAACTGATCTCACACAGAAGGCAGGTGAGCTCCTCCTGGAGTGAGGAGATTTGCAGCCTCCTGGGAGCACTGGAACAGCACCTAACAAGAAAATTCCCTATCCAAAAGGTCACATCTACCTAGGAAACAATGAAAA
This sequence comes from Daphoenositta chrysoptera, assembly GCA_013397915.1. Lineage (NCBI taxonomy): Eukaryota > Metazoa > Chordata > Aves > Passeriformes > Daphoenositta > Daphoenositta chrysoptera. The sequence goes on along the minus strand of VZRO01008508.1, from coordinate 247,106 downwards.
CATCAAATTGCAATACTAATTTATTAGAAGTTATTAATAATGGAAATAGGTGGGGTTTTAAGAACGAAATTTTGCTGAGTTATGGACACATGACCTTAAGTTCACTGAATATACCAATGAACTTAGTGTGAGCCCGGTGTGTGCTGCATCACCACGGGGATGTCCAGATCACAACACAGAGGACAAGGTAAGTGTTTGGTGTTTGGAGGTCCTGGACTAATCCAGCCTTTCCAAATTAAATTATGTCACGTAAAAAATCTCCAAATAATACTACTGCAATATTTTTTCTGCTTGGGAACTGAACATTTTCCATCACCACCCCGACATGTCAACGTGAAGCAATCAAAATGGGAGAATTTCGAATTTAGCAAGAAAGCAGAATCTTTGCGCCGGGGCAGGGAGGACTCTGGGAAGCGGTGACGTGAGGGTCCCCATGGCTCTGTCCCTGATGACCCAGTTGTGATTTGATTTATGTGGGCTCGCAGCTGCCCTCGCTCCGACCCCAGAGGAGCTGTGTGGGAAGTTCGTGTCTCGGAGCCGCAGCGCTGCTCTGCCGAGTGTCTGGAGCCCGGGCTGTGCACACAAACTGATAAATAGGGAAAGGCCCGCTTGGCTCCAGCTGGAGCAGAGCTGGGACCGGCGCTGCAGCCCGGCCGACTCCGTGCTGCCAGAGAGGAGCTCCCTGCAGCCACCGTGAGTATTTGATTTCCTTCTCTGCATGCTCTGGGGTTATAAATTGGTGCTCAAGCCATACATCAATTTGCCATGTGAAAATATTCCAGGCACTGGGCTTTTTTTCTTCTTTACCTCCTTTTTTCTTCTTTTTTTTAATCATCTGACTAAATGAAAACAGAAAACTGTTCTGTTCCAACAGAACTTGATTTGACACGCAGAGTGAAGAAAAACAACTTTCAAATTCAATTATTTGTTTCTCTTCCCAAAAGTACTCGGAAAACTTTGAGTTTCAAACAACCTCTAACCTCTTATTTTACAAGGTATAAAAACTATGCCTTTGAAATAATTATTGATGGAGTAACAATTCCAAAAGAAAATGTCAAGATAATTGCAGCACAGTCCATTGGTGAAATAAGCCAGTTTCTGTTATGGTTATTATATGACCAGGAAGGAACACATTTAATAAGACGAAAAGTGGAATTTCTTCAAAGAGCAGCTTTGGGGAGCTTCTTAGCACATTAAAACTGAGAGAAACAGAAAAACCCTTAATAATGCATGTAAGCTGCATACAGGATCAATCAAGTGATCCTATAATTTCCCCTGCAAAATCATTCTTTAATTAAGCAGTGATTACTGACTTGCTTGAGTGAAATTGAATAGATCAGCTGGCATCACACCTGCTTGGCACTGACTATGCTCATTTACATTATTTTTCAGTTTTTGGTTTAAATTTTCACAAATTAAAGAAAAATAAGCTTTGCTTTCCAGCAGCAAGCAAAGTACAGCGATTAACCCCAAACCTGAAACGTGCTCTGAGTTCCACTACGTGACTGTTAATGTGCCCCAAGGTGTGCTGGATGGTGAAGACCTTCAGCTTGAGTTCCTAAAATTCCCTGTAAACAAAAAATTCCCCATGACTCAACTGTCAAAATATTTACGATAGCAGCTAAAGCACTGTCAGTACCGACCTCTGAAAGGGCTCCCTGTGTCCCTGCTCCATGAAGGATGTTTTGTATCCCAATAAATTTGATAAGTTGATGATACGTTGCTATATGATATGGGGTTTTATAGCAATAAAAATGATAAACCCCACATCTTTCACCATAAATAGCAATAAATAGAGGTACAGTTCAGATTCGAGTCTGAATGTGTACATTCTATTTATGGTTCTACTTTGCTTTTATCAATCAATGGCTTTTTTTTTTTTTTTTTAGTGGATTCCATTTTTGATAAATTGTCAAGTCTTTCGGTTGGGACTAAGAACTAAATTTCTGCGTTAGATGGATAACCAAGCCCTTGAATCAACACGTTCTGGTTTATACTGAACATTTGTAGTTCAGAAGATGAGCACTGGCAAAACTAAGCCTGTAAAAGCACAACATTTTCAAACGTGCTTAAGCCACCTTGAGTGTAGGTCACCTCTTCCAAAAAACACCATTCCCCCTAGATGGTCAGGATTTCACTGTGAAAATGCCCAGTGAAAGAAGGGAAAGCAGGAGCAGCGTGTGCTGTACACAGATGACAGCTCTGTCTGTGTGACTGAGGACTGAAGACTCCCACCCTATGTGTGCTACTGCTTGGGATTGTACAAAATAAGTAATTTAAAAATTCATCTTTTGTTCCCAGTTATTTCCACTTTTTAGGCTAAAGACCTTTATGCATCATCTCTGGGAATGTATTTAGATTTTTGCTTCCTTTTAAAGCACTCGCACAAATGTGCGGTTATGTCGGGAATATACGGAAAAGAGAAAAATGGGCACAAAACATTTTGTTTTGGTGAATGGCACGGCTGCAGCTGCCCAAACATCCAAACCTGTTGCTCCAATCTTATTTCAACTTTGTCCCAGTTCCTGTTTTGGACATTACACCTGGGCATGTCTGGTTGGTTCTGTGAGCAGCTTCACTGTGCTGGGCACGTGCAGAATTCCCTTGCCTGGCAGAGGGTTCATGTGTGGGCTGGGGAAGTGTCCTGCAGGTCAGAGCTCACTGCCATGAGGTGTGAGGGGTTTGGGATGGCCACAGAGCCTTGGGGAGAGCAGCACATGGATCACGGAATCCCAGGGATTGCTGCAGTTTGGAGGAGGCCTCCCTGCTGCTGCCTCCCTCACCAGGGGTGAGGCAAAGGTTGGAACACACGACTCTCACAGTCACTCATAAGTAATCAAAACTTGCCTGGCCTAGGAAGTGAAGTTCCTTCCTTATGTATCTTATTCTCTTCTTTTTCTTTCTCTTTTTTTTTTTTTTTTTTNTTTTTTTTTTTTTGCTTGAAAGAGCTCAATGCTTTGTTTCATCAGAAGAATAAGCTTGTCAACACTAAATTCTCAAATGTCAGAAAATGAAACTCTTAATGTTCACACATAAGTCTCATTCATAAGACAGTAGACTGTTCCTCAGATAAGCATTGGATTTACTATTCATGCTGTTCTAACATCCTCTTAATTTAAGATTTCAGTTCACAAAGTCTCAGTCTAAGCTGGAAATTTTGTAGTTGCAGCTGGTTACAGTTATTAGCCATAAAAATCAGTAAGAAGGGCCAAATGCTTTCTCATACAATACCTACACTGAGGAAACTTTGCCTAAGGAAAATCTGCTTCCAAGATTTAGAACATTTAGGCAATCGACCACCTTACATTTGGTACTTCATACTCCCAATATATTGTTGTTATTAGACTGGATCAGTGTCATTTTTTTTAACCTACTATTCAATTATGACTTTTATTTAAAGAATCCACTGGAATTCAAAAACACATTTCTTCAGCAAACACACATTTTTGGTAAAAAATGTAGACTTTGCCCAGGCCAAATTGATCTAACTGATAAGACCTCATGATTCAGTGACTCATTTTGCTCTCAAACAAATATTTACTAGCAGAGATAACAAACCCCCAGCATTCCAGCCTCACTGCATCCTTTCACCTTCTGCTGACAACACGAAGCGAAAGTGTTGCCCCAAAGCTCTGTCCAGTTTGGGGGAAGGGATTTTTTCCACTCAGGACTTCAGATTCCCTGGGGTGATCCATCCATTGTCTCAGCTGCAGCAAGGTACAGGTATAGCACAAACCCCACCTTTGGAGTCCTTCAGGGAAGGTCTTTAAATCCAGCTTGCTGTAAATTCTGCAGAGAATCCCGTTGCAGAGTAGGAGTTGGATTTGCTATATTTTCCAAATACTTCCACGTGTTTTTCGTCTTTTCTATCCTTCCTGCTTGCTCAGGGAAAGCCTGTGAATGGTTCATGGGCAAATTGTCTCTTACAGCCCTTGCTCAGTGGGCATCAGGCTCAGCAAAAGTCGAACCTGTGGCCAGATCCCACACATGCAGAGGGACAAGGGGGCAAGGAAAATATTCCTACTTACTCTTCTACTGGCTACTCTGTTACCTCTCAATTCTAAGCAATACCAGAGGTTTGCTGTAGGTATGTAAACTCAAACCCAGCTCACACCACTGTCCATGCAGACTTTTTTTTTCTAAAATGCTTTTAAGAGTTTTTAGAGCATGCTTTTTCAGAACCCCTCTCTAAATTTGAATTTATAATTCAAATTACTGAAAAATGAGGTAAGTTTTGAACTCCAAGCACAGCAGCTCTTCTCACCATGTCACTGTGAGCTCTCAGTGCACTTTGTTGTTGGGTATGTCAATGAATCCAGCCAGGAGCCCAGGCTCCTTCAACGACCAAGGGACAGTGAAAGGCTCTTTAGAGGCAACACATCCTATAGGAAATCAATATTTTGGTCTTCACTGCATACTTTACACCATTAAATGAACACGGGAAGTGTAATTCAGGCAGTGCTTAAGCAAGGCAAAATTCACTTTTACTGCATAAATGAGTACTTACATCACGAAGAACAGATATACGATTCTGGCCTTTCCGTGCTATTTTCCTTGCTTCAAATCTGCATAAAAAGTGAACGAAATAAACTCATTAAAAGCCCATCTTTGTGCACAAACAGGACAGCCCCAAATCCACGCTAGAGCAAATGTTCTAACTCATACCCAAAGCAAGTCTTTTCTATCCAGTGAAGCTCCTTTTAACCTCCCTGTACTAGAGAATTTACCAGTGATTAGTGCAATTCCCCAACATGGTTTTGTGTAAAACTCAGAGCAAAACATTACTAATTATAACTTGGAAATTTAGGGAAGGGTTTTACACTGAATCTGTAATATCAGGACACTCAAACATTTTGTAGCCTCGTTGAGGGCACTACATGACTTCACACAGACATCTAATTTTCTTATGATCTGAAAACTCTCCCATATTCTGGAGTTTTCTGGGTTTAGAAACCTACCCAGCAATTCCTTCCCATGGGACGTTTCTCTTCCTTTCCCCTTTGTCCAGGTTGCCGTTTAGAGGCTGATCCCACAGCAGAGTGAATGAAGCAGTGCAGCTGGGAGCAGAACATGGCCAACACGTTTGTCACCGTCCCCGACGGGTACGGCCTTCCCGAGCCCATCCAGTACTATGGTGAGTAAAGCAAGTTTTGTACCCTGGAAATACAGAAAATTAATGGGAATCCTGTGGGAATTTCTCTTTTTTTCTTCATTTTAATTCATCTTTAAACCACTTGAAAGCTCTTACCAAGCTCGTACTGAAAGTGTATTGAAATCTATTACTGTGTGCTCATATAGACTTCTGAGCACAATGTGATTATTCTGACTGAGCATTCCATATAAACATTCCCAGTGCTGTTTCCCTTTGACTTGCATGGGGAAGCCACAGGTTTTGTTACAGTATTCCAGATACATTATAAATAGATAATGCCTGTTCTATATCTTATGTAACTATAATTGCAATAACTAATTTGATTCTGGAAGACTAAAGGCAGGACCCAAAGCCCACTAGAAGGAAAAAAAATTCCAAACTGTTTTAAAAAATCTTTCAAATTTGTTTTTATAGAGATTTTAATAATCCCAAAGGAAGAATGAAACATGATGCATGTTGCACAGCCTTTCTTTGGTATAGCTGTGCGTATTTAAGGGAGGCTGGATAAAATTCAAACTTGACAGAAAGGCAGGAAGAAACTCTTCTTTGTAATTCTGTACCTACATTTTACTAAACTAAAATGTCATAACTATAAAAACACACATGTGGGAAAATACTAAATAAAACAAGTCTCTGCTTTTTACTCCTCTGAAGGTCAACTTTAAGACTCCTGTCACAGTAATTTTTAGTATTCTCTAATTTCTACAGCATTTTTCTCAGACCCTTTTGCAACATTTTCAAAATGATGCCTGAGATGTCTATCAGTAACATACACATCACTCATTAAAAAAATTCACTTGTGGAAGATATTTGACTGTCGTGTGGACAACTAATAAAAACAACCCTCAAGAGTAAGATCTGAAGGCTGCTGTGCCATCAGTTGGCAAGTGATATGTACTAACACTAATCCAGTGGCACCCACGTGATATTGCTCAAACCATTACTGAGCCATTTTTGCCACATTTAAGATTTCACTTAAGAACATTTAAAAAGACATAAGCACATTTAAATAGAATGTGTCAGATTGCCACTCTGAAAATGTGTTCCTCTAATATTTAAGTTACTAAATCTATAAAACATTTTTAAACTTTGGAGCAGCTCATGTTGAGCTATTCTCCGGGCTTTAATTCCACTTTCTCTTTCCCCCGGAACAGATGTTTTACCAGAGCACATCAACTACCAGCTGCAGGAGGCGGATTTCCAGGCTGCCCCGTACTGCCAGTACTCGGCAGTGCCAGTTCCAGCCCTGCAGTCCCAGCCGGCCCCGGCCCCGTACGGCTCCTTCAGCCTGGACCCCCCGTTCAGCGACGGGCCCTGCGTCGGCAGCAGCTGCCAGCTCAGCAAAGGCCCCTTCCTGGCTCCCCAGGTGGAGGACGGGGGGTACCAGGGGCTGAAGAGGCCCAGGTTAAACCACTCGGTGAGGCTGAAGGGGCAGGAGGAGCTGTGTGTGGTGTGTGGGGACAAGGCCTCGGGGTACCACTACAACGCGCTGACCTGCGAGGGCTGCAAAGGTGAGCAGGGACACGGGGCCTCAGTGCAGCCGTCCACAGCTGGGACTGAGGCAAGCAGATTTGGCTGGGGTTTGAGATGGCGTTTCTGCAGAGGCTTTTAATTTATCTAATGTACCCTTATCTGACACACTCCAGATTCACATTTGTATAACGTTCTTTGAAGAAATTCTTTCACAGTCTGTATTTAATATAAGCACTTTAGCATCTCATTTTTGCATTGATGACTTGCTAGAATAGTGTCGGTGTAAGCAGGTGCTGGTTTTCTCATGAACATTTCTTAGAGATCCACTTCAGTGTTATTAATTTTACTTATTAAAATTGAATAAAACCAAGTAGTAATTGCTTGCTAATCATATTTTAACTTGTTGGTATGGCAACTGTCTTATGAGGGGCAGCTCTGATCTGTGAGCAGGCACAGGACCCCAGGGAAGGGCTGGAGCTGTGCCAGGGGGGTTTAGGTTGGGTATCAGGGAAAGGTTCTTCCCCAGAGGGTGCTGGCACTGCCCAGGCTCCCCAGGGAATGGGCACAGCCCCGAGGCTGCCAGAGCTCCAGGAGCGTTTGGGCAGCGCTGCCAGGGATGGACAGGGTGGGGTTGTTGGAGTGTCTGTGCAGGGCAGGGGTTGGACTGGGTGATCTTTGTGGGTCCCTTCCAACTCAGCATATTCTATGATTCTACATATGGAAAACGTCAATTAATATCAGGCAGAAAGAACCGGACATAACTATGTTTTTAAAAAACAAATTTAAAATTAAGGTAACGTCTCCATTTAAAAAACCCGACCAAACCTGGAAGACACTTTTAAATCATTGTGAGATAAAGCTCCTTGGATTGCTTGAGCCATAACCTGGTTCTTGTTCCCAGGCTTCTTCCGGCGCAGCATAACCAAGAACGCCGTGTACCGCTGCAAGAGCGGGGGGCACTGCGAGATGGACATGTACATGAGGAGGAAGTGCCAGGAGTGCCGCCTCAAGAAGTGCAAAGCTGTGGGAATGCTGGCAGAATGTGAGTGCTCCTTCCTGCTGGATTCTTTACTAATCACCGTGGATAGAACCTTTTCCAAAGTCAATCCCGTGCCAGTGATATTGGTCTAAACTTCATTTGGCTGTCGGAAAATTAACTTTGGAGAGTGTGGCACTTCTAGCATCTTGGTGTGCAGAAGGCAGCAATGCTTGGGAAGTATCCCCTCAACTTAACAGAACCGTTGATCAAAGACAGAACAAGAAAAAACCAGAAAGTAGTAACAAGAGAAGCTAAATATCCCGAGCCTTGTCAGGACAGCAGTGAGCAGATCAGATGAGCTTTAGGGTTTGGGGGAAAAAATTGTATAAAAATGGCATGATGGGCTTTGATGAAAAGTTCTGCTGCCTGTGTGTCACAGAGCCACAAGGACAAAGATGACTGCAGACCCTCAGGCCTTTGGTGGCTACTGAACATCAGCTCACCTGATAAGTAACACACGGCCACTTTCTCTAGGAAACAGTTCATTAGAGGTGACAGCTTCTGTGATGCAAGACTGGAATTATCTCTAATAAAAGGGATGATTTCAAACTGTAGTTAATTGAAAATACAAGCATTGATGGCCACTTCACACCTCACAGGTTTGCTGACTGAAGTCCAGTGCAAGTCAAAGCGACTCAGGAAGAATTTCAAGCAGAAGAGCAGTTTCCTTTGCAATATAAAGCTGGAAGATGAGGGACTGAATAGTAAGCAAGTATCATCTACAACAAGATCTGGAAAAGTGGGATATTATTCTATTTAAAATACCTCTTTTTGTCACTTATTCTTACCTCAAGTCATTGTCACTTGATTGGTTTATGTTTTTAGCAGATCCCAGAGAAGATGGAACTCACTCCAGGAGAACATCAGCTTCTTGACCACATTGTAGCAGCACACCAAAAATACACAATTCCCCTTGAGGAAGCCAAGAAGTTTGTAGGTATCCAGCACACCCAGCCTGCATTGCTAAGTTATTGTCCTGTATCTTGGCTGTATCCAATGACCAAATGCTCTTTCGTGCAGCTACAGGAAACTGCAAGTCCTGAGGAAAGTTTTCTCCGTCTGTCTGAGACAGCCGTTGTCCATGTCCAAGTGTTGGTGGATTTCACAAAAAGACTCCCAGGTAAGTTTCTTCCTTTGGGGAATGCTAGAGGAACCAAACCAAACTGATGGCATGGACCCAAGAAAAATACATAAATAAATGGCTTTAAATTGATTACTTGTACGTCTAACTTGCCACTTACGTGTGATGAGGACAACCTAGAAGCTTTCAGTTCAAAACTTTGCTATGATTAGATTTCTTCTCCATTTCTGCCGTGGAGTAGAGCCATTTTCTGGAAGCATGTGGACCTCAAAATACCACCTTGAGGGAATTACTATCTCACCACATTCTCTGAAATCCAGTTGAGTTTGCAATTTATCACAATCATCAAAGGAAAAAAACAGATGTTCCTTCAAAGGAAAAGGCAGCACAGAAGGGACTTACCAGGTGTTCTTATTCATATTTTCCTTTCATAAAGAATAAGGGAACATGCAATTAAATTCACTGCATTTCAGTGTAAAGTTGACAAAGTAACATTTGACAGGGAGGGTGATAACTTTTCTTTGTAAAACTCACTGACAAAGGTCAATCACCATATCTAAAGCAGGTATTTGATGTAATTTAGCATCACTGTGGGACAGAGCTGAAGGAAGGGGTGAGCTGTCTGTTTTCTTGTGTTACATATCCTGCTTTGATCAGGTTTAAGAAAAAATCACCAAAGTTCCTTTGGTCTTGAATTACAAGTGCAGACAATGAGCTTGTCAAAAGATGAACACAATTTCTAAAAAGAAAATAATATCACAATGAATGGAGTATCCACAGTCACTAAACAATGCAGCAAATTTATCAGGTGTTAGGCCACGTGATATTTATCAGATATTAGGAAGAAGGTTTTGATAACATCTTACTTAGTCCCAAGATTTTTACTTGTATCTTCTGTGACTCTTTTAACACTGAAAACTGCCCCCTCCCTTTTTTTTCCTTCTTAATTGTCTAACCTGCAAACTAGCACGAAAGATCCCAAGTCTTTGGCACATGCATCATTTAACTATGGCTCCTCCTTTCCAGTAACGGCATTTATTAAAAAAAAAAAAAAAATTTTCACATCATGTTGGGGGCTTAAAGGCTGCCCCAGCCTTCCTTGATTCTGAACATGCACCTTTCTCTGCAGGGTTTGAGAGTTTAGCCAGTGAGGACCAGATTGCTCTGCTGAAAGGGTCCACAGTGGAGGCAATGTTCTTGAGATCAGCCGAAATTTACAACCAAAGAATGAGCGAGTGCCAGCCATCAACCAGTGCAAGTAGGTTTGAAATACTTGACTTGCATCATTGTGGGGTGGGTGGATAATATCAGCTCTATTAATTACATATTATATATTGGGTCAAGTTTAGCACAAGAGACTTTGACCAACAATAACACAACCAAAGAACTTGGAGCCAGATGCCAAAAATAATTTTATACCTGCATGGATCTGGGAAAAATTCACGCATTTTCAGCAATGATACAAACAAATATTTAAGATCACTTTAAGCTTGACTAGGAACTGTCATCTGCCTTGTTCCAGGTCATGTAAGACTTTCTGATCATGGGACATGTTGTCACGTTCAAAACCTTGATAAAAACAATATTTATTCCATGGAAATGTGTCCTAATGAAGAGAGGCCAACTTCAACTACTACCACAGGTAACAGAGGTCTCAGAATGTAAATACTGTGAATCTTTTTCTTTACTGGCCCTATTTTTATTATACCAAGCTACACTGTGCCTATGGCCACTGCTCTAGCTCCTTTCCTCTCTTCTTTCTCCCCTCTCCCTCTCCCTTCAGCTGCTCTGGTATTACATGCTGAGGTATTATACAGGCATTACATCCTCATGGCAGGAAGAGGTGTGTTCATGTTTGCTTATATCCCAGGATAAAGCCTTGAGTTATATATACATTCAAAGCTCCACAGCACAACTGTCATACAACTTTCGTTATTATTTTAGAAATTAACATTGCTTTCACGAAGTTTGTTAACTATTTCATGCAATAGAACAGCCCCAAGCCCTGAAAGATTTCACTGAATCACTGAATCACAGAATCACGGAACGGGTGACGTTGGAAGGGACCACAGTGGGTCACCTGGTCCCACCTCCCTGCTCCAGCAGGGTCATCCCAGAGCACATGGCACAGGATTTTTTCCAGTCAGGTCTGGAATATCTCCAATGAGGGAGACTCCACACAGTCTCTGGGCAATCTGTTGCCTCACAGGAAAGAAGTTCTTCCTCATGTTCAGGTGGAACTTCCTGGGATCAGTTCCTGCCCGTGGCTCTGGTGCCATTGCTGGGCCCCACGGAGCAGAGCCTGGGCCCTGCTCGGAGCCCTCCCTGCGGACAGGGACACCCAGGGCTGAGGGCCCCTCTCGGCTGGGGCTCCTCTTGAGGCTGAACAGCCCCAGCTCCCTCAGCCTTTCACAGAACCATGGAATCACTTAGCTCGGAAAACACCTCTGAGATCATGGAGTCCAACCACTCAGCATTTCCTTGTAAGAGAGATGCCCCAGCCCCCTCATGACCTCCACAGCCTCGGCTGGACCTGCTCCAGCAGCTCCATGTCCGTTGTCCTGGGCAGTCCAGAACCGGACACAGCGATCCAGATGGATCCAGGGAGGGCCACCTCGCACCCTTCACGCAAAGATGATTTGCAACTGTTTCTGCACTGAAATAACTTCCTCATTAAAATCTGCATGTTTTGCTTTTTTCAACCAAAAAATGTTGTTTTTTTCCATTTTCAAGGCATAACCGAGGAGTTCATCACCGCCCTGTTCTACTTCTACAGAACCATGGGAGAACTCAAAGTGACCGAGACCGAATACGCTCTGCTCGTAGCAACAACAGTGTTCTTTTCAGGTAAGCTGGGAAGGTGACAACGAGCTGTCACTTGCCCCAGGGGAGCTCCCATTTGTCCCCTCAGGGGCGGCGGCGCCGACCGGACCCTGAGGGGCGGCGGCACCCGGAGCATCCCGCTCACCGCGCTCTCCGTGCCGCCGCTCTCCCGCAGACCGCCCGCTGCTGAGGGACAAGCGCCATGTGGAGGAGCTGCAGGAGCCGCTGCTGGGGATCCTGTACAAGCACTCGAAGCTGCAGCACCCGCGGGACCCGCAGCGCTTCGCGCGGCTGCTGGGGCGCCTCACGGAGCTGCGCTCGCTCCGCCACGCCCACGCGGGGGCGCTGCGCGCGCGGGACCCGCGCCTGGCGGCGCCGCTGCGCGACCTCTGGGACCTCCACTAGGCGGCGCCAACGCAGCCGGCCCGCGCGCCCCTTCCCGC
>VZRO01008508.1:199493-234827 GCA_013397915.1 Daphoenositta chrysoptera | reverse complement strand
GACACGGGGACGCTGCCGGCAGCCCCGGGCAGAGTCCTGACCGGAGCACACACATCGCGCCACGTCCCGGGAAGTGTCCAAGGCCAGGCTGGACCGGACCTGGAGCAAGCCGGCATAGTGGAAGGTGTCCCTGCTCATGGCAGGAGGTGGAACTGGATGACCTTCAAGGTCCCTTCGAACCCAAACTATTCCATGTTTTTGTGTATGCGTGAAATTTGCAGAACTCATTTCTCTGCAGACTGCCAAGATTGGTGCTGGAGGGAACATCTTCCACTTTAATTTCAAAGACTTCTGCTGTTATTCTCTATGGAGACTGAAGGAAATCATCTTCTCCGTCATCTGCTCTGTGTTGTAACTGCACGTCACCGATGATAAATCCACGTTTGATGTGGGTGATTCAGCAGTGAGCAGTGCCCCACTTGGATGCTTGCACTGGCCTTGAAGTCCTGCTTACACCAGACCAAATGTGCAGTGAAAATGTTCTGTCACCACACTGAGTTACATGAATTAAACAAATTACTGTGTCATGTTGGGGTTCCTTACGGAGTATGTTTAGATTCAAATGTGATATTCTGACAGGAGATTAATTACACTATTTATGCTATTTTTTGTGACTTGAAAACCTTGTAAAATGGCATTTTCATACTAAAACATAATAAGATGTGTTTAGAACTACCCATGGGAGTAAAGAAAAAAATAAATACCTACTACTGGACTTTGAAGAAATTATTTTGCTTCCTGAATCCTTTATCATGCACCTCTGCACAGACAGGCAGCAACTGATGAGTTCTTGTCATCAAAACCTTCCACTCTGGCCACAGTCTATAAAGCAAACTACAAAATACCAGTGGCTTGAAAAGCCACTGTGAAGTACAAAACAAGCGAGTTTCGAAGCCATTACCAATTTTGGTAATTTTGAAAATTGCAGGCAGTTGATTTATTAATTAAAAATTGTATTTTCACATTAGCTGTATTTTTTTTCTTCTGGATTTTATAATCCTTCTTTACAAATCTACCCATAGGAAACTAATCCTAAGTTTGTGCAGGGGTTTAATGAATGCCCAGACAATGCTTTTAATTTGCCATTCAGTCCCTGTACAGTGGCAAAATCACTGATTCAGGTAAAACTAAAGTGAATTTTTCCTTGCACATTCTTTAAAATCTTTTCATATTGTCGAGTTTTAATATTCATGAGTAGTCTAACACTTTCACTGTAAATGTTACACTTTCACTGTTGTTTTTTTTTAAAAATATGTTGATCAAAATCTCCTCATAGTTCAGATATCATTTCACAGCAAGTAAAACTTTGCTCTGAAGCAGATGAAGAAGTCAGCTATGCATCAGCTCTGCTTATCTAAATTCTTAGGGCCTCTTAATTTGTTCACAAACAGTGCCTAAAGCATTATTCAGTGGATATTTCAAGGCTAAATAAGTAGTCAAAGGGGAATAATAATTTTCTGTTTCCTGTTTATGGCTGAATCACTTAGAGGAGATATTTGTGATTCAGGGAACATGCTTAGAGACAAACCTTTAAAAATGATGGTAATTCCAAGTTTGTTAGTTGGGTTTTTTTCTTTTCTTTTTTTTTTTCTTTTTAAGTGCCTGGGAAATCTGTAAATTTTAATCAGAATAAGACTTAGGCACTTAAATATCTTTGTGAAACTGGTTCTGAATAGTCTGTTGAAAGGTAGAAGGATTGAAGTCAAAGTATGCTTTGGAAAAATGAAATAGATTATCCTAGTTGCACTGTCTGGCTTTATTTTATTTATAAACAATGAATTTAGTGGAGTCGTTTCCTCAAGAATTTGATTCTTCTCACATTGTCTTCACCAACATTTTTCTGCTTCACTACAACTCAGCAAAGCTCATTTTTTTCAGTAGCTTCTGTGCTTCCCAGATACAAATTGTCTTGGTGCTCTCATAAAATATTAAAATGGCAAGTTGGTATCATTTGTCCATCGTGGTTTTATTAAGCACAGGAAATTTCAAAATTTTCTGCCTTTTACTTCATTAGTACAGTTTTGGGGGTTTACTCAGAAGCTGAACTTTTAAAATTAATGTTCCAGTCCCTGTTATTACCCAGTACTTAGAGTTAACTTCTACACTGCATAATACTGAGAGATTCAGCAAGAGTCTCACGCTTTGTGGTGGCCCTGTGTAAAGAGAGGCCTTTCCCCAGCAAGGGAGCCCCAGATCTCTCTCTTTGGTCTGTTTTCTTTGTTGTTAAATGCACAGTGCCTTGTAGAGACAGTGTGGGTTGGTACCTACTCTGTCATGAATGCAGCTCCAGAACGGTGACAAAACTTGATGCTATTTACAAGTATTTCCTCCCAGACCTCAAGCTTATTTTGATAACTTGAGAAAACTCACATGTTGTATCTTAGCTGAACAAGAAGAATGTAACCACTGCCAGAATTTAAAACACCAGTACAGGGAACACATGTACAGGCACTTCTAAGGACACGGAATTGTCACTTGACACTAATGAAAGTAATTTCCCAGTGGTGTTTACAAATTTGTGTTGTATAAAACTGCAAGAGCAGAGTGTGCAAAGTAGAATGTGGAAAGTAAGAACAAATCTGAAGAAATCTCACTGTTAGGACTCACCAGGAGTGACAAGTTGAATGCAATGTGCCTTGCTTTTGCCAGGAGCATCTTGGAGAGGAAGAGTTCCTGAGGAAAAACAGCCTTCCCTTTTCCTTCCTTCCAGCCGTTTGAATTTTCAGTTGGAATCTGAGAGTGGCTCCCCTGTTGGGAGGCATTCACCTGGCAGCTCTTAGGCTGTCACACCTGGGGCAGACTTTTACCTTCAGCTTTATTATGATCCTGGGTTGGTATCCTTTCATCCTTGACAATACTGCAGAAGGCTTCTGGGTTGTCTTTGGTGGTGGTTTGTTGTTTGGTTTTTTGTTTAGCTTTGCCCTCAGCACAGTGATTGTGTATCTCAGACTAACAGAAATATCTAGCACTTTCCAAAGAAATGAAACCAAATCCAAAGGGCTCTATCGTCTGAGCCAAACAGCAAATAGGATTATGAAGTATTTTCAGACCATAAATGGAGATTGCTGGCATATGATATGCAACAAAGAGATTTGCTGTTTTAATCTGTGGTTGATAGGAAATGCTGCAGCTAATCCTAGGAAAGAAAGAGAAGAGCAGTCTGTGAATCTATAAATTTCAGAGATGAGAGCTGTGTTTCGGGCTGTTACAGAGACTGGCAATAGGCAGATAAACTTTGAAAATTCAGCAGCCACAGGCTGTTTAAATGCAAAACCTGGCAAAAACACATGTTTCTATGGCAGCATATCAGGATCTTATTTCCTTTTATCAGTGGAGGGCTGCAACAGGATGGGGTTGGAAATAATTCCTCCACCAGACTACTCATCTTTCAGAATCTGATTGGTTTTGTCTGTTTTTCATCAGCAGAGCTTCCAATTCTTGGTTGTTTGCAAGTGTGGACATGTTTTTACTTTACTATCTACAGTTCCATATTTTGTGGAAATAAGAGTGGCCCTGCTCTGTAAGTAACCTGCTCACGAGATCACAAACTTTTCTGTGTGGTACCACTACCAGGGGCAGAGTGAGTAGGATTTTTTTCTTTTCTTTTCTCATTTTTATTTTATTTAAATAATGCCTACTTTTATTTTAGGCATTGGTCAGTGACAGAGAATCCTATTAAATTACTGTTATAGATGAGCTTCTGGTATGCACTGAATTTCTGGAGCCCATTACAGAGACTCCTGGGGAATGAACCCAAGGTTTTTATAATTACTAAATTCTATTTACAGATGTCACTTGAAACACTTCCTGTAGAACATCAGCACACCATCATTCACTTAATGAAAGTGTAAAATCACTGATGTCAGGGAATGGATTGGTTTAGTTAACAGAAAGGTTAAAGATAAATAATTAACAGTGTAACTGGCTGTTCCAGAACAAGGCTGCAAAGCTCGGCTATAAAAGCACATTAAAAATTTCTATCACTGAGTCTCTGCAGGTCAGAAGGAGGGCAACCAAAGAAATAAGCATCAGACTATGGAGGATGGATTTTAGGAAACTATGAAAGAAGCCTCAGGCACTCACAGATTGTCACACTGGACTCTCTTGTCCTGCCAGTCTTTTGTCTTGCTGCTCCCTGTAGCTCATGGGATCTCACTCCCATCAGAGAGGTCAGTAGTGAATGAGCTCCATGGTCATAGGAGGACAATCCAGGAGGTTTTTTACCAGCTTGATAGCTTGTGTAAATTACTGAAGATATGTGGATACCACCCTGGTGCTCTTTAGACGGGCAGGATAATGGTGCCAGCAAGGGAGAGGCAGCAGCCAGGAGGTTCTGTGACCGTGTCAGCATGGGGCTGAGCTGATAGGCAGCAGTCACATTGGTCCCAAGCTCCACTCAGACTAATTTATTACCCTTCCAGATAAATGAATTTTCATTCTTAATACCTGGTCAGGTATTTCTCTAGAGCACTGCAGTGTGTTCAGAGGCTGGGTAAAACCATTGCAGTGAATAAAGGCACTGCTGAGACGATACTGACTGCCCCAGTGGTTGGTAATTCCCAGCATTCAGTATCCACCACACCGGGCTCTGCCTGACAGCTCTAAACCTTCCTGACAAGAGGGCTCTGGACAGGTGGAACCAAAGACATTGCATCTGTGCAATTGCCTTAACAACCAAATTTGTAACCACTGCAAACAATGAAATTGGGTTTGTGTGGCATGACCTATTTTACGTAACATCCATAATTATGTTTACATCTGTTAATTCTTTATTGCTCAAATCCTATATCAATTTTCTGTTATTTTACCTGGCTGGTGGAGAGTTACCTGGGTCAACACTACCTCCTTAAATATTGCCATAGTATTAGCATTTTCTTTACATGTTTTGAAATTTCCTCAGTATTGCAGACTTGTTGAAATGAGCATTAGTTAACGAATCATGTTGAATTTAAAATATTTATTCCTTAGAGTATTTATTTAATAATTTTTGCTGTGTGGTTTTCAGTCACTATGTTTTCAAAAGCACAAGTACTTGCTGAAGCCTTTGCACTTACTCTGCATCAACAGCTTGTCTTCATCTTGTAATGTTCCCTTACTCTATTATTGGCCTCTGGCCTGGCAAAAGTTTATTTCCTACTCTTCAGCTTCCTGTACAAGTTTTCTGCATTTTCTCACCTCTAACAGTTATTGTTGTTGGTTTTCTCTATTTTTATTGCTATAGTTTTTATTGTTGAAGTCTCTTTTTCATCTTCATTATGACTTCAAAGCATTGTTATAATTTGCTACTGATGTTTGCAGACATTTCCCTAAATCTTGTTAAAGCAAATTCTTAAACCTTTTTTTTATCCTAATCTCAATCCCTGCCTCCTAACACCCATTTTTCTCAACTCAGAGAAACTGGCACTTTGAGGCAGCAAAGAGTACATGTCCTCACACTCTGACACTCTGTTCTTTCCTGTTTTTATAGGGGGTGTTGAGGCACTTTAAATCTGGCTGTGGGGGTCTCCAGGGTGCACAAATCCAGATCCAACTGCCCAAAGCTGTGAATTCTTTAGAGGAAAGAATCAGCTGTGCATGCAAGGGTCACATGTGATATTTTTGCTTTAGGAATGCTGTTTTTTAATTTACTTCGAGTTCTTTTTGTCATCTCCCGGTTTTAGTTTTATGAATTCTGTTCTTTTCCTTTCAGGTTCTTTGTGTCCTTTGAAATACACTTTGTACTTCCCAAGAACGAACATTCTTTTCTGTGATTAAAGGTTTAAACAACCAAGTCCATACATGTATATGTAGTGTGTATGTGTATGTACAGTGTGTATATATACACATATACATTATCTGTGTGTGGGTTGTGTAGTGTATACTGAGAGAATCTGAGTGTTTGTATTTCAAACACAGCAGAGAAATACAGAGCTAAATAACATACTGGAGTAGTAGCAAAGTGAGTGTTGCACTCCTGTTGCTAAGTGAGATGGACAGATGTTACAAAGAGTACAATTAATACTCTGCTCATGTCCCTAAGCCAGAAAAGGTTTAAATGTAATTATATTATATTTAATTCCTGAGAAATTCTATGGTAGAAATTAACCCAGAATTAAAGATTCCATGAAAACAGAAAGCATTTGGCTAGTCTTAATAGAACAAAACCTCTATTATGTTATCCAAAAACTGCTTGAAAAATTAGCCCAGGACAAAGACCTGTGTGCAGCAGTCTGAAACCACAGGAAAAGGAAACACTATTATTCAGGAATCAGCTTAACACCAATTGGGACCAACTGGATCACTCCTCCAACAGCTCAAAGTGACCACATTTACCACCTCAAACTCATGTTTTCCATATTTCTTATAGCTATGTAAATCAGAAATGTGGTTGACCTGCATAAGACATCCATCAGATCAAATTCCAAATAGGAGTTAGGTGATTACTGGGAAGGGCACGTGTTCCCAGAGCTGCAGGCGGGGAGCTCAGGGAAAGGCTGAGAGAGAGTAGTGGCTTTGTCGACTTCTTCTCCCTCTTGCTCCCCCAAAATGTGAGTGTTTTCCCCCATCTGGGGACATTGTTTCATTGGTATTGATGCACTATATTGCTTCTTACTATGCTGTGAGGAGTGGTTTTGTAAAAGTTTTTTCACTATCAATTAGTATTGAGTGAATTGCTTGTTACTTCAGTATTTCCTGAGTAAGTTCCAGGCCAGACAATTTCTGAGTGTGTTTTGCTTGAGCAGGTAAGTCAGGCTGTGCCTGAGCACGCTGCAGAGCAGCTGGTTTGATTTCAGATTTGTTGCTTCATGGGCACTGCATAGACTTACAGAATCCCAGAATGGTTTGGGTTGGAAGGGACCTTAAAGCTCATCCCATCCCATGCCATGGGCAGGGACACTTCCCACTGAACCAGGTTGCTCCAACCTGGAACAGTTCCAGGGATGGGACAGCCATAGCTCCTCTGGGCAACCTGTGCCAGCATCTCTCAGCTGTGCCTGCCTGGTAAGGAGCAAACAGAATGAACCAGACCTCGTTAAACCTTAGCAAAACACAGGTGTAAAACTCATCATCTGTGATTATGGAGAACTCCATATCCATGCCAGCCTTCCTGCCATGGTCGTGCTGTCCCATGGAGTGATTACATTAATCAACAATAACAACTTTTTTAAAGCTCTGGTTAGTTTAAAAGCCTGAGGAGAGAATGACTGTTAGTATAATTAGATTTCCAGCTCCAATTTCCAGGTTAGGGTATTATGGACACGTTTGTTCCTATCACATTTGCTTTGTGGTTCAGTATGAATTTTCAATAGATGACTTTGTGATAAGAAAGCAGCAATTCAGATGCAATTATATAAACAGTAAGATCAGCCTGGAATTAGCCTGGAGAGTATAAAGCACACACAGAGCTTGTGCTGGGTCACTGCCTCTCCCAGCTCAAGGCAGAATCAGGTTCCTGTAATAGGGAAGAATTCTGCTGACAAGAGGTTGGTCTTTCCAGACTGGTGTTGTTACAGCTACAGGGTAAACCAGCCTGTCTAGTGGATGGCTTTGCTATGGGAAACTGGCAGCTAGAAGAGATTAGAGGGTGATGTCCAGATGTTGGTAAGACACTGTCATTTAAAGTTTGTCATTTAGAGGCTTTAGAGTAGTTCCTGAAATTGTCTTGGAGCTAATCAAGGCTTTGTTCTTGGGATCCCCCCACAGGTCTGAGAAATGAGGTCAGCACAACAGACAGATAAAGCAGGATTCATTGAGTTGAACTCTTTGCTGATGTTCTTTATTGTAATTTGCTTGAATCTATTATTCTTGGCAGTGTTCCCATCTCATCATGCCTCTAAGCAACTGGAAATTGAAAAATCCAGTTTTATGCCTGATATGCACAGCCTTGTCTTTTTCTCTCTAACAGTCTGTAAGATGCTTTCTTTAGAAAATTATTTTGAAACAGTGAGATTATTTTAATATCTCTGATTAATTCTAGAGCTTATGTTCTCTTACATGTCACACTTTCAAATCTTTCAGCTCCTGTTATTTGTTCTGAGTCAGGATTTCATCACTCATTAGTGAGAAGTTCCATGTAATACGCTTTAGTGGGGGGAAAGTGAATTTGTTCTATATTGTTAATGGCCTCTTTGCCCGTGTTCTTTGTTTAATGGTCAGTATTATTTCAGTAAGGTCTGAGATTGGAAAGAAATTGTCAGGCTGTAGCTAGAAACGTTAAGATTATTCCAAGTCTGTGACTGTCCTGGCTGTTCCTGTTGAATGCTGAGGACAGGGCTGGAAGGCACATCCCATTTTACCTGTGGTTTGCTCTGTTTATTTGTTCTCCCCCATCCAGCATGAGTCCCTTCTTTGTGATGTCTCTCCTCTTTGGCCTGACTTTCGGACAAACAGCATCACTTTGTGCTCCTTCCGAGTACACAATCCATGTGGAGAAACGGGAATGTGCCTATTGCCTGGCCATCAACACCACCATCTGCGCTGGGTTCTGCATGACTCGGGTACGAAGCACTGCTTTGCTCTGGGCAGCTCTTTCTGTAACAGCCACTGCAAACCAAGGGTCTGTTCTCCCAGGAAATAACGTGTAAATTATTTAATTCTAATGGAGCTTATCACAGACAGAAAAACTGCACCGTCACCATGTTTTCAAGTTAGCTTTTTGCAAAGGTATGGATGAAAAATGCCAAGCCTCTGGAACTACAGAGTTGACAACACCAGTGGCAGAGCAGAGACCTGACTGCTGCTGCCACTGCAGAGCCTCTGTGGGCAGTTTGTGAGGGCAGGAGGGAACAGGTGAGGGGCAGATTATATTGGGTCACTCTTAATTAATGTAAATAACTTAGGTAACTTCTGCTGGTGTATCAGCTGGCTGTGGGGACAGCTCTGCAGCAGCCACACCACTGCACACAACTTCACTGTTCAACACAGCATTTTGAGTTCCAGCTTGGGCAGCAGGGAGCCAGAAGAGATCACAAAGCACGGGGAACACTCTGAGCCAAGTAGATTAGTTAAACCATAAAACAAGGTGAATGTGTCTGTGTGGGGGGGGAACCCCAGTCACAATCAGAGCTCTGAAATGAGTACTGCCAGAGTATGAATTTGGGTCTCTTCACTTCGTGTGCTTCAGTGATTTCTGAACACATTTCTCTTCTCTTTGTAGGACAGCAATGGCAAGAAGCTGCTTCTCAAGAGTGCTCTGTCCCAGAACGTGTGCACGTACAAAGAGATGCTGTACCAGACAGCGCTGATCCCAGGCTGCCCTCACCACACCATCCCCTACTACTCCTACCCTGTGGCTGTGAGCTGCAAGTGTGGCAAGTGCAACACTGACTACAGTGACTGTGTCCGTGAGAGGGTCAGGACAAACTATTGCACTAAGCCACAGAAGCTCTGTAACAAGTAAAGCTTTCAGCGGAATGTGGGTGAAATGTACTTCTCTGCTCACACCTGAACAGAAATAAAAGTGTATTTCATATTTGGTTTGCAAACTGGTGTGCACAAAGATTTATTCTGAAGGTGTATCATTACTTGCTTCAATTAATTGGGTATTCTGAGACAGGCAGAAAAGAATCATAAAGGCTGCATGTTTGTATATGGAACCCACATGAGTTTACTTTGGGGAAGGAGACATGACTGTGTGGATGTATCAGCCTTTGCTCATAAATCCCAGATATTTTGTGAACAGGTGCTCGGAGATTCAAAATATTTACATATTTCAGAATTTGATATTGATTTATTTCAGAGTTCACATATTTCATTTGATGTATTTCAGAGTTAAAAAAGAGGCCACACACACTCTTAGTATTGAACATTTTAAAAAGATTTTGACACATACTTGCAGCCTTCAAATTAGCAACAGTATTTTTCCACCTATGTAATATTAGTGTAGACACTGTAGATGTGTGTCCTCCCCGCTGTTGTCCAGACCTGTGTTTATTGGGAATGCTTCTCCATGGCTCTACATGAATGGCATAACCCCCCCTTCCTGCTGAAATACAGTTTGAAATACACCTGTCTCTGTGAGCACTGAGGAATCACTGAAGCTTCAAACCTTTTTGCTCTGTTCTCCACAAGGTGAGTGTGGTGCCATCAAACTGAAAGCAAAACTCAAAAAAATCCCCTTTTTCCCCACAGGTCAACAGGTCCCCTGGGAGTGGAAGCAGAGTTGAGCCCACGCTGTGTGCTGAACATGCACAGGTGAGAGGTGCAGAGCCAGGAATAAAGGAAAGTAATGTATGTAATTAAGTAAACTAACAACTATTTCCTTTTCACTGAGATTGTAGCTTCCAAGAAACTAGATATTCCATTTACACTTCGCTTGAAATAGTAAATAAAGGAACCAGAATTCACAGGATACAAATAGGAAATTTAACATTCTTAGAAAAATCTTGCTTTCAGGATCCCAGTTTTCAATAAATGTTCCTAGAATCTGCTTCTCTATTCCAAACACCTTCATTTTATTTCATCTGCAGCAAAACCTGTGAGAAAGCCCACGGGAACCTGCTGGTGCCCCCCTGGAGCAGAGGTTTGGACCAGATGAGCTCCAGAGGTCCCTTCCAACTTCAACCAATCCATGATAATTTGAATATGTGTCACGGGTTCTACACATAACTGAGCGATGGATTTGGAGGCAATCCAAACATCTTCACCTTTTGTCCGCATCTCACTCCCGGTGGGGAGGTCACAGAACGGGCTGGGGGCTCCGGACTGGGGGAGGGCCCTGGGCTGGAGCCCCGGCTGCTCCCGGCGCTCCGCGCCCGCGGCAAATGCTCAGAGAAGCACAGACCCGAACGCATTCACATGTAGAGCCCGCGGAAGGAGAAGGAGAAGGAATGAGAAGGAGAAGGAATGAGGGGGAGCCCGCGCAGTCCCCGGTTCCTCGCGGGGGAAACGGCGGCGCGGGCCCCGCGCGGCCCCCAGGGGGCGCTGTGGGGAGGGCTCTGAGGGGAGCCCCGGCACGGCCCCGCCTGTACCGGCCCCGCGGCCGCTGCGGCCGCCGCCGCTCCCCGCGGGAAAGCGCCGCATTTGCGGGGGGATTCTGCCCCTTTGCCCCGCTCACACCCCACCTGCAGAGCTGCCTCCAATCCTGGGGTCCAGCACAGGAAGGACCTGGAGCCAGTCCAGTGGAGGCACCAGGATGATCAGAGGGATTGAGCAGCTCTGCAGTGAGGAAAGTCTGAAAGAACTGGGGTTGTCCAACCTGGAGGAGAGAAACTTCGGGTGACATAATTGTGGCCTTCCAGTACCTGAAGGGAGACTACAAGGAAGACAGAACAAGGGGGAATGGCTTCACACAGACAGTAGGTTTCGATTGGATATTAGGAAGAAATTGTTCCCTGTGAGGGTGGGGAGGCCCTGGCACAGGGTGCCCACAGAAGCTGTGGCTGCCCCTGGATCTCTGGCAGTGTCCAAGGCCAGGTTGGACGGGGGTTGGAGCACCCTGGGACAGTGAAGGTGTCCCCGCCCATGGCAGGGGGGACTGGGATGAGCTCTGAGGTCGCTTCCCGCCCAAACCACTCTGGGATCGTGGCACCGCCCCCCCGCAGCGCGAGCAGCCAATGGGGAGCGAGCACCGCCCACTGCCCCCCCACACCCCGGGCGGGGCCTCCCCGGCACGCGGCGCCGTGAGGGGAATTCCGGCGATGCCGAGTTCGGATCCTGACGGGTCCCGATCCCGGTCCTGTCCCGGTCCCCGGCCCGGGACCCTGCCTGCCTCTCTGGCCGAGGGCTGTTCCGTCACCTGGAGCCCACCCGGTGTTCTGGATGCAGTAGGTGAGGCGGAGGCAGCCCCGGGGTGCCCTCAGGGCCTGGGGGGGCTCTGCCGCGCGGATCGAGTTCTCTCCGGGAGCCGTTTATTCCAGGTTATTTTTATTAGGAAGTTGTTTCAAATTCAAGACACAAAGCCGATAAAACGCCACTTCGGATAACATCATAGGGAACTGAAAGCTAATTTCAGCCACAGAGTTAAGTTTGTTTTCTCTCAAAGCAAGAGGTAATTCTGCCACAGACTTGGCAGCATGAACTAAAACGCCAGTTCTGTCCAAAATCAGAATTTATGCTGTACCATACAAGTTATTCTGGAAGTGGTTTGTGTTTTGGAGAACCTCGTGGCTGGAGCACCAATAGAGAGGAAAAAGATTGAAAAGCTTTATTTATGTACATTTTCTATGAACAGCAAACGATGCTGTTAATCCGTAGCCTGCAAAGGCTGTACAATACAGCAGTTGAGGGCTTAAGACAACTCAATTTCTTTTTCAAGACACATGAAACGTGTTTTGTTATAAACCTATCAGTATCAAGACAAGTGAAATACGACCCTTCATTGTAGGGATGTCACAGGGCTGAGCTTCAGCTGCTGTGTGCTCTCTGAGAGGTACCAAAACTGGCTGAGGTTTCCCTGTGACAAAGGAAGCTCCCACTGAAATCAGTTACTTAGAAGAATTAGACAAGGGAAATGTGAATAAGGGATGTTTAGAGACACCATAAGGGCGTCAACAACTTGCATCTTTATGCTTTAGAACAAACTGTTTGACAGGAGAACAAGAAAACGTGTTTGATGTTCTTTCAGAATTATCACCTGGAGGGATCTGATCTTTTGTCACTTTCCTCTGACACAGGTGCCAGGATAAATGGGTATTTTTGCTGCCTTATGTGGCAGTAACTCTTTCAATGGGTTAAAAAATACCTTCAGTTACTAAGATGCAGAGAGAAGTGCAATTATATTAAGCACCTCACAACAGCAGGAAACTACAAAAGACCTTTATCCCTGGATTCTGTTAAAGGCACTAGTATATGGATAACATGTTGATTTCCAGCTTAATTTATACCAATAACTTAGAGAACTAAACCAGTTACAGGAATTGTCCTGTTCCTGGTATGCAGTGCAAGTATCCCCTAGACCTAAATAACAGTAACCCTAGAGCTTATGCAGGAATGCTCAGAAAATGAATGCCCTGTTTAGAGGAAGAAAAAAACAAATCACAAACCCAAAACACTTCAGCATAAAGTTTGGTGGTTTGAGTCTGAATTTACAGAAGGTTTTTTTGTACCACTTTTTCCTGTTTTCCTAAGGCACTGGGGTGGTTTTGTACTTCTGGGGGAGTGGAGGGCTGGGGAAGCAACAGCAGGTTCTGCAAGCTGCCTTGGCATTCAGTGCATCTCAAAGCAGGAGTGGGCATCTTCCAACTTACTCAAGAAATAATAAATAAAGAGATAAACTCTGGTCCTGTCATTACATTCTGGTGCTATGAATTTGAGGAATGAAACCAAATTATGTGTAGATGTGTTTAAAATGAATAGAATACTGTCATTATGAGGGGGAATCTAACAGAAGGAAGTAGCTTCATTTGCAATCAGTTTCTATCCCTGTAGGGCAACAATCTTGGAACCTGAACCACTGGCTGTGGTGCTATTTTTACTGATTTCCCTGGAAAACTGGTTTGCTCTGAGTGGTAAACACTACACTCTACAAGAGTTTCTTCTTTCTGCCAGTACTACCTTGGGACAACACACCCCAGCTGGGCACTACCCCATCATCTCTTCAGAGCAGAACCGTTGTAGGGACAGTCTCAGGTACACCTGGGAGCCAGGAAATTGCTTTGCTGGCTGCTGTGTTAAACTAATTTCTAAATTTCAGCTTGAGACCCTCATGGATTTGCTGCCAGTGCCATCCTCCCAGCTGAGCCTTTCTTAGGAGCAAGCAACAGATCAGGGCCCTGTTTCCTGTTCTGGTTCTTGCAGAATGAGGTCCCAGGCCCTGATTTTAATTAACATCCATTGCTAATCAGCTGTGACAGAGTGACACGAGCCTGACTCTTTCCTAGTGTGTGATCTCACGTGTCCCTGCCAGCCTAAAGCTCAGCCTGGGCACGGCTCAATCGGCAGTGCCTGCCATGCCCAGCTTAGTGCAGTGCCACAGCTCGTGGTTGGACGAGTGGAAAAGAGAAATCCATGTAAAAGACAGCAAGATGTGTCAACTAAACCAGATACTTGGAGCAGCAGCACTGCCCCAAATCCTGATGGGACAGAAAACTGATGGGAGTTTGAGTTTCTTTGGGGAATAAGAGATAAAAAATAAATAATAGATAATGGATGGTATATCCCACACAGACATGGGCACTAGAATACACATATTTCCGGAAATCCCATTTTGTTCCACTGTGTTTCAGTGGAACAAAGACCCCATGACTTGTAAATTCCAAGGCCTCTTAGACACTGGACTATTGCAATGTGTAGTTTCACTGAACTTCTCCCCATCATGTATGGAACAACTGCATCAGGCATCTAAACTGGTGATCACCAGATCTGCTGCTATGGGAGTATAGTTAGCAAAAAGCTATTCTCTGAAATGGTGAATTATCTCAAGTAAGCCAAAAATTAAGAGATCCTGAGCTTTTGATGTAATTTATTTTTCTGGGGACAACCTTTCTCCCTTCTAGGCTAGTTCAAAAGGAACATTCTCTTATGAATAAATATGACAAATAGAAAAATTAAAATATAGAAACAAACTATGTAAACGCAAGCCCTGAGGTATTTTAAGCACACAGTGTAATTTTTATACCTGACGTGCAGTCTAAAGGTGCCAGTAAGAAAACTTACTTCATGGCTCGTTAAAAATGTCCCATCTTTCTTTCCTGCCTTCCGCCCCCAGGAAAGGGCGAGAGGTTGAGGTAAGAGCCCTGTGGAAGCTGTGATAGTCACAGAAGCAGGAACTGAGGATATTAAAGTGCTGTGTGTCTTTTTCTGACCACTTTCACTCTTGGTTTGGCTTCCACAGGCCAGTTAGATTCTCCAGAGATCTGACAAAGGGGCTGCTTTTCTGGACCTAGGCTCCACTCCTGCACCTGTTTGTAGCCACAGTGAGGCTTTTGGGACAAAGGGGCTGCTGAATGTGGATTTTAGTGGCCCCTTGAACTCACAGTTGGGTTTTTTGGTGTATCTCAGCCTAGCTTGGGAAGCTTAAGCACACTTTGCACTGCAGTTGGTCCCAAGTGACTGCCTGGTCTTGCCAGCTTCCCACCTCTTTCCCCCTCTTTCTTTAGCCTGGATCTCCTTGGACATGTTTTCTCCCCCAGAGCTTTCTGCATTTGCATGAAGGGTCCAGTCCTACAAAAAATAAATACCCAGTCTCTGCATGACAGTTGGGATTGCATGACAGTGAAGTCAGTGGGTCTACTCACATGAATTCAAGTTTGCTGGAGCAGGCCCTTGGACATTAATTATTTTTTAAAATAAAGTCCAATTTTATTAGTTCTACTCTGTTTGGGCTTTGGAAAATAAAGTTACAAAATGGATCCTAGGTCTTATTTTTACAATGGCATTTGTTCCTCTGCTAATTCTTGGCTAACAGGGGCTCCGTGTGAGAGGGTTCCAAGCACTGTGTCCCTGTGGGATGTGCACACCCTGCACAGGGACACTCTGGATGCACACACAACATGTTCCATTTGCACATACTTACCTCGACAAAGTACTGCACATCCAGGGACCTGCTCACATCCGTATATATTTGTGAGGAGAGATATGCATGTGCTTACACAAAGTCTATACATGTGTAAACTCTTAATTGCACGCATACAAACATTAAAAATCAAATTAGTCTTAGATGCACCTTTGCTTTTTTTCATTAAAAAGGACATTTTAAACCCCTTTTTTTGTTCACTTCAGTTTTACTGTAACTAATACAATTCACCTGATCACCTAATGGGATATTTTCCTCTCAGTATGTTAAAACACTGATTAAAATGCATTACAATTAATAAATTGGGTAGAAGAGCACTTCTTGTAAGCTTAGTCTGGAACTCCTGGGGCATAGTTGTGCAGTGACAGTTTTAGATCATTTCTCTCATGTTACGGATCGTACAGCACAGAACCATGCTGAATATCATGCCAAAGATCTAGAAGAGAAGGGATGTGATTTAGGGATCCACTTACAAAACAGTTATAAAACAACTTGCATATCAGAACAATCTGAAGGTCCCTATGGCAGAGTAGTGACTGCTTCCATCTACAAACCCCAAAACATCACACAATAAACACGGAAGAGGTTTCATTGATTTTATCTGCTCACACTGGTTTCTCAGCTGCCCCAAATATTAATGTTACTAACATCAATTTAAGTCACACAATAACTGTGACTGTTTCTGGTATCCTAGTATTACACCAGAAGGTTCTGCATTTCAGAATGCTTCTACATGGAATATTACACACATTTGAGTAAGAGCAGAGGGTGATTCCAGAGCCCCTGGAGCTGGTGCTGAGCTCTTAATAGTTCCTGTGCTCAAGAGCAAGACTATACGTTAAAACTATCACCCCACTCATGTCAGGGAACTTGTTACGGTTCTGCAATGATAAAAGCAGAGAACAGTGGGTGTTGCCAGAGGCTCTGCTTTCTTGCCACAGGTTGATTCTCCAAAGCAGCAACCTCCTGAGGCTGCACTGCTAAGGGTAGGAGATGGGCAGTTAAAGCACTGGGTTCATGTCCCCTCCCCACACATTTCCCTAAGGACGGGCATAAGTGAGCTCTTAAAGCTCTTAAAGTGGCAGAAACAAGCACAGAAAATTGTGCAGGTGCATTTCTGCTGCTTAAGAGGTTGTGGTGACTTGTGGACACACCTTCGCTGTGTCTGAGGTGGGGATCCAAGGGGAGATGATCCCAGTTCTGGTGTGTCCTTGATGTTACTGAACTCTGTCCCACCCCTGTTGCCTGGCTGTATTTTTGGGTGCCTTCAGGTTTCATACAAACCCCAGGATTGTTTAATCCACACACCATTGTTTCTGTTACCTGCAGAAACCCTTCAGCTGCTTTTCAGTGTCCACATAAATCTGTGAATGTCCTGCTCTTCCCAGCAGCTAAAAGAATGTTTCTTTACTCATATTATGGCTCCTCATGCTGCTGGTGTCTGAGTCTGCAGGAAGTCATGGCACAGACATGCTGGAAAAAGCTGTGTGCTAAAGCCTGGTGAGCCCCAGCCTGCCGGTCCTGCTGTGTCCTTGGGACAGGGTGACATCTATTGGTCACAGCTCTAGTGGGTACTCTCTATTCCTCATTAAAATGAGGGAATGCATCCTAAAGAATTTAAAGCATCGGCCTACAGTTGTTTTGGAATACATTAAATGCTGCTACAGCCTTTTGCTTTTCAGTTTGGTTCATGTGCACTCTGCTTTCCTACTATTACAACAAAAGATTACCATTACTTTGGACCCTAAGGATACAAAAGGAACTTGTAAAGCACAGTCACCCAGCTCTGCTTGCACTGATGGGGGCAATTCCCAGGGAGAAGACACACTGGAAGCAATAAGAATTGAGTAATCTCTCCAGTTGCTGCAAAATACCTTCCACAAAGCTTTGAGTAAGGGACAGGGTACAGGGCACAAGGAGAGATTTGAGAACATGGATGTACTCACTGTGATGCTAGCAATTGCAATTCCAACAATTCCAACTAAGTGCAGATTAGTATCAATTACATTCTGAATTTCAACCAGGCAGTTCTGTTGAAACAAAATTAAAATTTTTTTTAATGCCTGGAATTCTATATTTCAATCAATTCTATCAGCTGTTCTTACTGAACAACAGATAAACACAAAAATATTGGTGCAGTCACCGTCTAAATTCCTGCACCTAAACCTTGGGTTTTGTTGGATAATTTTCCCAGCATCTTCCCTTTTCTAGTGAGGCATCTGTGCCTCTTGCCTGGAGAGGCTGACACATGCAAGTAATTTTCTTACACTCAGTTTTCCCTAAATTTAAACTCCTCTATATAACAGGCCATGCTAAATCAGGAGGTTTGGTGCTTCATTTTGACATTGTACTTACAAGCAGATTCCAGAAAAGACAAAAATTACAGAAATATCTTTCTTAACACCAACGAAGTTTCTAGTCAGGAGGCTCCATGCATGACTAAGGTGGGCACTTAGCAAAATTTGGCCTCCATAGGGAATTTGGGTCCTGTTCTGTTACCTCCTTCTCCCTTTTCCTTTCAGATGATGTAATATTGTCTCAGCTGCCATGGGATGTCACAAACAGGCATCACAACTAAGGGCAATATGACCCCCAGCTTCATTCTGCCTCCACTCTGCTCCATTCCATAAGGAATTTCATGCTGGAATTTGCAAGGTAAAAAGGCACTTCTTCCTTTCTTTTACTTACAGAATGTCTGCAATTTTACTAAAGAGTTGACATGAAAAAGTGATTAGAACAAGCAGGACAGAGGACACTTGCCTTTGGCAGCTGGATATTCTCTGGACAGGGTAATCCCGTTTGTTGTTCCACATTACCTTTACCACAGCACTGGAGCTGAATGAGAGAGAGATGAAGGATTAAAGAGGGGGAAACCACAGACTGTTTCATACTGAAAGTCAGTTATTACTTTCATACTGAAAGTGAGACAATAAATAAGTAAAAGAAAAGAATCTGGACAGATCAAGTAATAACCTTATTCTCTATATTTAAATTGCTGCTTCTGGTAGAGTTCCAACTGCGTGGGACAACATTCTCAAAAATTAGTTTCAATTGTCTGAGGCCACAGCAAACAGCCACATTTGTATGACCAACAATGTCCAGAAGGGATGTTTATTACAGTATTTCATAACAAAGCAAACAAGTGGATTTGGGAAAAGCAGATCCCTGGCTTACAAGAAAACAGGAGTTGTTAAAGGGAGAATGCAGAAAGTTCAAATATCACATACAGAATTATGGGCAATGCACAAAACCTACAGCAGAGAATGCTGGAATTTTATTTCTGACACAACATTGTGCTGGCTTTGGAGACAGTAATAAATCAGAGTTTCAGAGGGTTTGTTTTTCCTGTTTGCCTATCTCCCACAAAATGCTTGGAATTCCTCTTTGGGTCAGAAATAAGAGCTATGGGAGAAGGACAAAAGGGTCTGAGGTTGTGAAATGTTTGTTCTAAAGAACGTGGGAATTGCTGTAAGGAGCAACAAAGCTTGGGCTTGCTCTCCATGGGAGGCAGTGTAGATCCAGGATGGACACAAATAGGATTCAAGAAGTCACAGGTTGCAACTCTGATTCAGACATTCACTTTTTGGGTGGTCTGAACTGTGTCACACGTGTGCTTTTGGTCTTTCACCTACATGGTTCAACCAGTGACAGGATCTGCCACACTGTAGGTCTGGGATACAGGTCACGTTTTCTCTGACAGATGCAGAAAGATGCAGGCATTTCTCCCTCTCTGCATTTGCGAGTATTTATCTGTGGATTTCAATATCCAGAAGGGCCGTAATAGTCATTTCTTCTGCACACAAAGACCAGAAGCATCAAAATTTCAAAGCCTGTCTAATTGTGCTTTCAAATGTAGACATCCAGAAACCAGAATTCTGACAGAGCCCTCAGGAAACTCTCACGGTTGTGAGCCTCTGACTCGATTTTAAGTACATTCAGTTCTGTTTTTCCAAACTCAGAGGGAGGAATTCTGGATTCTGCTGGGCAGTGTGACAGTGGAGCAGTGGAGTGAGGTGTTAAGGTGGAGGAGTACTCACAGCCACGTGGTAGCGATAGATGGTACTGTTGACCTTCCCCACTGGGTTTTTCATGTAGTCATCATAAGCATCGTTATAGATTTTCTGGGCTTCATGTATTGCCTGCAGAAATCAGACTTTCTCAGTGAGTTGCAAATCAGTCTTACCCCCGATCCAAGACTTTCACCTCGTGTCCTCAACCTCCAGGGCAAAAAGTTGTGCCTGGTATGATGACTCAAAAGCCAGGAGGGTTTG
This sequence comes from Daphoenositta chrysoptera, assembly GCA_013397915.1. Classification (NCBI taxonomy): domain Eukaryota; kingdom Metazoa; phylum Chordata; class Aves; order Passeriformes; genus Daphoenositta; species Daphoenositta chrysoptera. The sequence continues at coordinate 215,123 of VZRO01008508.1, read as the reverse complement.
TGGCCTGGTGGCATTCAGAGGCTCAGAATGTTCATAGGCTCTATCCTGTGCTTTGGTTAAACACTCTAAGTCAGGGAAGTTCCGTGCCTGAATTTGTTTGCCCTTTTCCCAAGCAATACCCTCTTTTCATACAGTTCCCCTTGATGTTCCTTCAAGGCTGAACCACACCTCCACTTTTTCTTGAACAGAGGAGGCAAAAACTGCATCCTGTTTCAAACTTGTGATAACACAAGCTCTCATTGGCTCCAGATAAGAATGTCAGAGAGTCTTCCTGGGAAAAGTCTTCAGGAAAGTTTTCCTATGGAAGAGCCAGGTCAGTGGGCCCTGGAATCCGTAACTACCCCATTATTACATTAGAGGGTGTTTGCTACTTACCACTTTCTTGCCTATGAAGGCAAATACTCCAGCAGTGACCTCACCTGCAAATATCACCAACAGGCAAGCAAAGAACTGTGGAGGAAGGAGAGAATCTCCCATAAGTATAGCTCGTTTGTGGGGGCTGTCAGCCAGCCCCTCATCCTCCCCAGACCTCAACACCCCACCCTGAACCAAAGCTACTGAGGAGGCCAAGCAGATTTCTTGTCATATTCAAACAAAGGGGAAATGGCAAAGATGTGGCTCAGAGGGAGCTTCAGGAAAATCAGAGGGTAATTCCAGGGAATACATCACAAGGGACAAGCAAGGGCACCTCTATGGTGTGCCAGCTCTGCAGTAGTATGGTGGCTGCTGAGTGCAGAGAAACTGGAATGGCCAACAAAAGGACGTAAGACCTTTCAGGTGTTGGACTATAAAGATCTTTCCATTAATGACAGCAGGCACTGAATGCTTTGGATGGTTTTCCTGCACAGCCCAGGCCCTGGAAATCTTTTACTCACTGTTCCAATTAAGCACTGGGACTCCCGCGCCGCTCCACAGCACCCGAAAAATCCGACTGCCGACATGATGGCCCCTGCTCCCACCAGTACATAGAGTCCTGTGGAAAACCAGAGCCAAGCAACAATCTGAGAAGGCTTCTCTCCCCACAGCCTGCTACCCATTTCATCAACCCCACCCACTAATAGCCAACAAGGGCTCTGGCTCTCACAGAGCTGGTTACATATAAAAGGCTCTCTGACCACAGGAGGAGAGCAATGCTTTCTTCAGAATTCTTGGAGAATTAAATAAGACAATATGAGATTAGCTCAGCTGGTTAGAGCATGGTGCTAAAACTACCAGCTTTGCAGGTTTGATTCCTGGCTGGGCCATTCACTTTTAAGAGTTGGACCTGATGATCCTTGTTGGTCCATCCCTTCCAACTCAGAATATTCTGTGATAAGAATCTGTGACTTCCACCTTCCAAGTTTCCTGTCCCAGGGCCAGCTCAGTGCAGGAAGAACAAACCCATCCAGAGCCCCCTTACACCTCTGTAATAAGCCATGTAAGGCAAGAAAACCCCAACACAGCTAGAGGGCTTATTTCTGGGAAACCTGGGGCTAGAAATGTGCTGTACTGGTCTGCAGGGGGGAACTTAAAGGAACATAGGAGATGGCAGCATAGCCCCATACAGACCTAGGACCCCAGCTGTAACCTGACACCTAGAAATGCTCAAATTCCACAGGTTTTTTGGGGGTTTCTTTTTATTTTTTTGTATGGGCTTTATCTAGGACAAAAAGAAAATCAGAGCACAGTGTTTTTCTTTCCTCACTTGTGAATGTACGTTTTTTGATCTGTGCTTAGGCAACACACGGGTTCCTGTGGGGGTCAGCTCCCACCAGAGCACAACCACTGGGCTGTGCCTTGGCTCTGGTACCATGTTGGTGTAATTCAAGTCCTTGCCCTGTGCAGGATATGTAGAAATCTGCCATGCCAAGCCACTGCTGGGGAAAAGAGCTTCATTTTCCTTCTCCTCGTGTCCTCCCTGATGAGGGGACAGTGGAGCTGCAGGCAGAGTGCACTAGAGGGCACAGTGAGCCTTGCTCCCAGCCTGGGCTACCCAAGCTCCCAATGAGAACCTTTAGTGTGCTCAGTTAGCAGTGTAAACATTATTATAAAATCCGACCCAGGGTTAGCAGAGCTGCTGCAATTTGCTGTTAGCAGGCCTTGTGTAACCGAGACTAGGAAATCCTACAGATGACAGTTTGCAATTGCTAGGAAAATTTAAAACTAGTCGATGTTTGAGTGCAGAGCTTCCATCCAGCTACTCTGCCTCACTGATGCAGCCTGCTCGGGGAGGGCAAACTCCTGCCTGAGTCCTATTCACTGCCACATCACTTTCCAGTCTCTGTTATCTATCCCAGTTACTGTGATCCTTCTCCTTCCCTCCCTCCTTCTGCCCCAGTTCCTGCTGAGAAATATATTCTGCTAAATAGCAATAAAACAATTACAGGTAATATGGCTTTGCCCTACTAATTGTAATATCCGTGGTGCTGGGGGGATGCTGTTTGCTGACTGTGTTGGCAGTTCTTATTCCATGTTTTTTGGATTTTTAATGCTCAGCCACCTGTGACTTACTAGGACTGAGCATTCTTCAGGCTGATAGTTGTACACATATTCACAGCACTGGTTTTTACTGATGTACAAAGATATTTATGGCTCAGGGGAGAAAGGTCAGCCAGCCCTCGTGGAAGATGAATTGGAAAAGGCAAAAAACCCTCTCTCAGGTGCAGAACCTGGTGCTCAACAGCCAAACACCAACACTGCCATTTCCTGGGATCTCCATGGTAACAAACACAGTGCAATTACAAAGATGTTTCCTGGACGTTTTCAGTGTGTCACTCCCTGCTCTCCTCCCTGTAATCACTTATCAGGCCACTTAGCAAAGATTAATTTGAGCAAGGAGACAGCAAAGGAGTCTTCCCATTTCTTTTTGTTATTTGCAGCTAGGAAAGATAAAGCTCGGTGAGCCTCGGGGGTGAGACCACTTTCAGGAATTTGGATTTGCATTTGTCAGAGAAACAGCCTGAGCATTTCACTCGAATGACTCAGGGCTAAACCACTACCTCAATCAGAACTTCCCTTTTAAGGCGTGTTACAGGAAGAACGCGCCACTCACTAAACAAAGCTGAGCCCCACAGCTGAGCCAGCCAGGAGTTTAAATCCACCTTCTTCCATCTTCTGCTCAGCAGAGTTCATCCCACTTTGTCCTTTCTCAGCCTGGGACTACCACTTGCTGATACCCAGCTATTTCTAGATGGAAAATAATGTTGACACTTAGAATTTCCACAAAAATAAAGATATTTTTACTTTTCTACTATATATACACACATGTAATCTTTCACACAGGAATGAAACTTGTGATTTTGGGGTTGTCCTGAGGCCAGGACTTGACCTCGATGATCCTCGTGGATCCCTTCCAACTCAGAATATTCCATGAGACACATGAAGAGTAGCTTGAAAAAAAATCGGAGGGCCCAAGTTACTTCTCAGCTTGCACTGAGAGGTTTCCCAGCACCCACATCCAGGGATGCTCAGTGGAGCATCCACTGCTTCTCAGTGGAAGATGACTTGCAGGAAGGATATCTGTCGGAGACTGAAATGTTACAATTTATGGCTTAAACATCTTCATGAAGGACTTTTGCCTATTATAGCAAAACTGTATTACAAAAGCTGCAGAGAAGACCACCACGCCCTGATTAAGGCCCTGTGCTGCTCACTACTTGAGATAAGATAAAGGGACTCCACTCGGGTCTGGGGATACATCCCCAGCGGGATCAAGCCCAGCACCTTCGGGGTGGAGACCTCAGCCCCGGGGCTATCAGCTGCCAGGCTCGCACGGACCCTCATGCCAAAGGGTGGAGGGAGGAGAGGCTTTGGGTGTGTGGTGAAAAAGCCTCTGGTCCCACGGCAGTGAACACCCATCCTCTGCTGTGCCGGGGAGCTCAGCTGAGGGGCCCTTCACCCTGGGGAAAGCTCATCCACGTGAAGGACACCGGGAATGTCATGGCCCGTCAAAGGCCCCCCAGAGGGGTCCCCAGACCCTGCACCAGAGCACTGCACAGGATGCAACAGCTCCACAGTGTTGCGAGGGGCACTGTCAAACCTGGAAGGACGGGGGTGCTACCACCTGGCCCAAAACGTTTATTAACCCACTGGATTCTGTACTTTTCGGCAGCGGCAGGGAACCCTCACCACCAAGAAGAGCAGATGGACAGGAGCAACAAGACTTCGTTGGGACCCCCAGAAGGGTGATATGCTTCTACCTAACCCCTGTCACTCTCTCCCTGTCACACTCCCCCCACTTTTTTTTCCTATTTCTTCCTTTTCTCTTTCTTTCTCTTTGCCGTTTTTACTATTAAATAAAATATATCAAAATTTTGGCACCAAACATCTAACCTCGTTTGGTTTTAATAATGTTTTTTGGGTATATTTCAAACCTTTCTGGATTTGATCTGTTTTATTCCCAGACTTAGTTTACTTTGCTCTTCTGTGTTTAAACCAGTTTGTAACAATATCAAAACAGTAGATGCAGAAATATCCTGGATGGTGTACGTAAGACAGGGATCTGGTATTTCTTTTCCTAGTGGGCTGTACACAGCAATGTAGTCATGTTCACCTCAAATTCTTAGTAAGAATAAAACTAAATTTTAAATGAGACTCTCTAGAGAGAAAAAAAGCAAAGGGTGGCAATGTCTGGCACACAGCCCTTGGATCCCAGCCTTACCTAAAGCCATCAAGCACCGAGAGCTGTCAGGGCCAGCAGTGCAAATCCAGACATTTGGTGGTTTTAATATCACACTTTGCCTTGCAATAGTATCCACTGTCAGAAGTACCTCAGCTTCACTAAAACCCATTCCTTTCCAAAAAGCAGGATGGAAAGCCTTAATCAGCTTCTATTCATCAGCACTTCCATTGTAAAATACAAAGCCTTGGCATGGCCTCCAACTTGGCATCTACAGCACAGCAGGGAAACAAAAAAGGACATTTTATAGCCACAAAATGGAACAGGTTTGAGAGCTACAAACTGACACAAAAAATTCACCACAAAGCTCAACATGGCAAAAAGAAGTGTGTGAGTCAGGTCAGGGTAGAGAGCGTGTTCTGGTGAGTGGAAAATGATGAGAGGACTGTCCAGCTGCAGCTTTTTGTGCAGCAAAAGGAAAAAAGTACAAGGTAAAAAGGAAGCAAAGGTTTGTGGCTTTTGTGAAATTTTTCCTCTCATCTCTTGTTGCCTCTGTTCATTTCCTGCAATTCTGGCACTTCGATCTGTGTGTGCTAATGAAGAGGAGAGAAGGTTTGACACCTAAATTGAGAGCAGGGAATGCAGAGAGCCGAACGCTGCTGTGCCATTGAGGAGGGCAGAACTGGCTCTTAGTGACAGGTCTGCCATCTGTGATTGCCCACACGTGGAGCATTTATTCCACCTGCATTCAGGACCCACAAACAGGTCACTCTCAGCCCCTGAGTGCAAAGGGGTGAAGAGGTACATTCCAAAGATTAAAATCCATATGCAAATCTGACAGAAAATTGGTTGGTTTAGGCAGACACAGCCAGTGCGCCGATTACTGAGGGGGTTCTGCAGGAAATAGGGGCTTCTTTGTAACCACAGGAGGATGAAAAACAATGTGTCACAGGACTGGGGATTTTTGGACAGAGCCTATTCTCTTCATCTTTTTTTGTGAGGAAATATTGAGGTTTTGGGGTGGTGGCTTGCTTGTTTTGCTGTGCTGACACACCCCCACACACAGCTTTTTATAGGTGTGAAGAGAAATGAAGACTTCTCCTTTTAGCAGTGAGTCAAGTGAGAGAACACCTGATAACAAATTAATTTCCCTTCTGGCTGTAACGTAGTGAGAGTAGGAGGGGGAAACCCCTTCTTCTGCCATTGTTTTATTTTACAAAGACAAATTTGGAAATCCATAAAGCAGCAGCTTTTCTGTATATTTGGTTTTTTGATTCATCCCATGGGGAAAATCTTTATTTCCTGAAAGGAAATTGTTAAATGGGGGTATTCCCTATGAAAATTCCAACAGGAGGGATTCCCATTTTCTAGCAGACTCTCTTTTGCAATTACAAGGGGAATTAAAATGTTATCTGGCAATCTGCTGTGGCTCTCAGTAGTGAAGAATGGCAAATCCACAACTCAGCAGATCTCTGGATCAGCCTCAGTGCTCATGGCACAGAGTTCTTCCCTAAGATACTGTCTCCTCTGGATATAAGGACACATCCTTTCTTGGGCTGTACTTGGAGACAGCAGATCTGCAAGTGTGAAAAAGCACCTTAAAAAGGATCGAAGGATTCTGTGTGTTATTTCTGAGTGAACAAAACCTCTGTGATTAGCAATGGTACAGAATTCCATCACTTTAGATCAGATAGAAGATAAGGATGGAATTTTACTGGCTTCGATATATCTTTATGTATATTAGGAGTGAGAGAAGGATCAGCCTGAGCTGGAAGAGGTCCCGTTTCAGACTCTGGAAGAGAACCCACTCCCAGAGCTGCTTTTGTTTGTTTGTTTGTTTGTTTTTCCCTAAGTCTTGCTGAAGGTTTGAGGCACAAATCCCTGCCTGGAGCCTACTGCAAAGAGCAGGAGCAGACAAACACACCCTGTCTGGCTGGCTTTATTTCACATGGGTTTCTTGTTTACCTGGCTGCTATGGGCACTTTCCATTTGAAATAATTCTCCCTTTTTTTTTTCCTCTCTTTTGGGCTGAGTAAATAACACTGAACAAACCCCTAACTGTTCCTACTCCACGGAGAGAACAAGCAGCTCTGTTCTTGGGGTGAGGGACCCAGCGGCAGCGACGGCAGAGCCCGGGACCCAGACAGGGCTTGAAGGGATTTTCCTGGGGCTGTGTGTTCCTTGCAGCCCGGGAGGCAGATGTCCTCCTCCACAGAAGGACTGAGGCTCTCCAGTCCTTAGGAGAGCACCAAGGAACCTCTTGGAAAATATGAGAAACACACGTAGGAGTTGGAAAAAACCAGCCAGATGGGGACAGTTGTGTGTGTGGCACCAAACACAGTTCCTGAAACAGGCTTGTTACTAGAAATTTCCATTGTATATTTATTTATAAAATACATTTACAGAACAGGAGAAAAGCTGCAGAGGCCTCTAAAGTAAGATGAATTTCTGGAGAAGTGGAACATACCCTTAATTTGAGCATGATGGATGTATCTGATTAAGTGTCTTGTGTGAAATTCAGCAGGGATTTCGTGGTTAATCTTCCTGGAACCACAAAAGCATTACAGGCACCAGCCAGTTTGGAGGCTTCTGCTGATGCACAAATCCTGAATTTCAATTTAAAAGCACCCTCACTGTAATGTAGGATCCTAGTCCAGTTCCTCCCTTTCTCACAGAACACCAGCCTTTGTTACATATCTCTTGCTCGCATGCATCCCAGAACCCTAAATAATTATGGCCCAAATTCGCTCAAGCCAAAGTGTGTTCCCAAAGGCTCTGTCAGTGTCTGTCACCCCCACAAACTGCTCTGAACTCAGGTGTCACCAACACACCTGTGCCAGCTGGAGCTGTTCTGCCTTGGCTGAACTTCGCAGAACCCCGTGGTAATGGATTCTAGAATTTAATGATGTGAATAGTGTGGAAAAACTTCCTCATTTGGGAGCTGTTCAGAGTGCACACTATGGTCATAACCATGTCAAATGTCTTGGTACTTTTTCTAGTTTTGTTGCACCCTTTTTGACTAGAACCACAGAGCATTCAGGACACCGAGTGTACTGGAAATGTACACAATGACATTAATATTTTTCAACTGGATTCCCATTTCCTTTCTTCATAATTCCTGACATTTATATGCCTGTTTGACTGCAGTAAGTAAAGCACTTTGTTGTCAAGAGCAACTGATAGTGAGTCTAAGATCATGTTCATGTGTGGTTGTGGCTAATTTAAAGTCTGTCAGTGTTTATACTGCTTACATTATCTGTTACCACTTGCATCACTTTGTTGGTACTGTATTTCTTCTGCCTTTGTAATACTCAGTCATTTGGTATTCTGAAATCCTCTCGTGATTCTTTGCAATCCTCTCTAGATTAGGACACTCTGGATAATCCTGTGTGCATGACCCAGCTCAATCCAAACCCTCCTGAAGATGTTTTTGAACTGACACACCCCGAAAAGGAGCCTGAGGGCTTTTTGGTTGCTGGTTTGTTTTTTTCCAGCAGACATAACACTCCTCTTAATGGCTTCAGAGTGGATGGTCCAAATGTATTTACAGCTCTGTCAGAGTGAGACACAGCACAGGACATTTCCCTTATGGGAGTTATAATGGGTTATTCTGGTTTGGTTGTTAAGCAGAAGCTCCTTCAGAGCATGTAGAGCTCCTTTTACAGAGACTGTGTATGATAAAGGAGCCTGAGCAACCCTGGAGTGTGGTGTGCTGCTCCAGCAAGAGGAATCATGGAATCATGGAATGCTTTGGGTTGGAAGGGTCCTTAAAGATTATGTAGTTCCAGCTCCCTGTCATGTGGACACCTGCCACTATCCCAGGTTGCTCTAAGCCCTGTCCAGCCTGGCCTTGGACACTTCCAGGGATGGGACAGCCACATCCTGGGGGCATCCAGGGATGGGAAACACCTTTTGGCTCTTTACTTCCTGCAGGACCAGTGGCAGGTTCATCCCCAGTCACCTCCTGCAGGTGGCTCTTCCCTGAGAACTCCAGGTGTTGGTGTGGTGAGCTCTGGGCTGGCCATGGGCAGCCTGACCCAAACCAGGGACCCCTGGAATTCCCTGTGCTGGGTGCTCCCCGAGGGGGCTCAGGGCACCCCGGGCACTCGCTGCTGTCAGGGCTCAGCAGTCACAGCAGTGCCAGCAACTGCAGTGGGCAGGAACCAGGGTGGCTTCCAGCTGCCTCGAGGGAGGAGAAGGAAATGGGGTAACTGTGGGTTCAGCTGCTGCTGTGGGGTGGGACTGGCTGGCTTTTACACAACTACAGCAGGGAGAGGAGGGTGGGAGAAGTCACCCAGGAGGACAATTTAATGGGAAAAAAGCATAAAGTGCATTACCATGCTTAAGTGATTAAAGAAAAAAAAGCCTCCTGAACCTCAGCGTCTTTCAAATATACAGCAATCACCCTGAGACAGATGGACAGATTGTTCCATTAGGCTAAATTACCTTGTTTGGTCACAATTACCTTTATTCTTGCCTTTATTCTGTCAGGGGGAATACTGGCTCTTAGGAACTGCTGCAATGTTTTATGATCCAGAGCAGAGACTGAGGACTTTAGAACATCTTTCATTTTGAGTAAGGTTTTTTCAGGGGGTGGTAGTGGTGGTGACATATTTTTAAAGCCAATTTCCAGTGTAGCAGCTTCCGTTTTCCACTCAGGGCCACTATCAGCCTTTTCTAAACCACTCTTCCTGAGTGGCAGAAAAAACAGAGCTGCACACAATATGATATGAAGAAAGACAAATTCATTGCTTAAGTCTTAAGTACAGACTAAAAGCCTCTCCAATACATGATGGCAGGATCATTTAATGCTCTTCTTGTGGTATCACATCTCTACACAGGGGCTGCTTTGCCAACAGGTCTCATTTGAAAGGCTAGTAGAGTTTAGGAGGTTGTGGATTTAGACGAGAAAATCCTGTTGACTAAGGGTATAGTGCTTGACTCCAAAATAGATGAATAGAACTAGAACAAAGTGAGGCACAGGAGCAGAGTCAGCCAGCCAACTCCTGTTTGTATGGGCATCCACTACTATGGAGAAAAACTACTAACATCCTTCAGCTCCAGACATGACTTCATATCCTAAGGCACGCTCCATCTAACCGTACCTTTCAAAGCCAGCAGCATCACTCCTGCTCTCACTGACCCCAAGAAAAAGCCACAATCACCCTAAAACTTTTGTCCTCAGCTGTTTTGGCCCTGTTGGGTGCCTGGACCACAGATTGGATCACAGGACTGAAACAAAGAGAAGAGAACAGAGCAGGAGGGTTGTGAGCTCTGGCTGTGCAGGAGGAGCAACATTTCAGGGCTGAGAAAGAGCCACCCGGATTGATTTGTTTGCATTCACCAGGTTTTGTTACCATTCCTGAGGGGGCTTGTTGAGTACATACATTTCACTTTTATTGTTGCTGGCAGGGATGGGACCCTCTGCACTTCAGTTCTTAGCAATACAGAGAGTTTGTCCTGCTTGTTGCCCTTTGTCCACCAAAAGCAGAGATGGAAGAACGGGGTCTGGAACTGATCCTTAAAATGTCCCCATGTCAGTTTTTACTTCACAAATGCTCCACTTGCACTCAGCAGCACTTGGTCTGTACTACTCTGCTTTCGGTATTCTTAAAATTAAGAAGAGCACTACTACAAGGAATTAATAAGGGACCAATTAATTGTGAGACAGCAATGTTGACACCTTGGGTTCCCACAAGCATCTTACTTCCTTCTGACTGTTGCAGACTTTCCTGCCCAATATAAAATTTGCCAGTCTTGGTACAGGAGTCTCCATAAGGATGAGCAATGTGAGGGAATTCCCTGAATTCTACAGATCTTTTCTCCATTTGATCAGTGCAGTGTCACAGACAACTCAGATAAAAAGGTATCTGCCAGCTATGGACCTTTGATGAAATTATCCTTGTTTCCTTCATTTTTTTCTCTCTCAAGTGCAGCTAAGAGAGGGATCTATGAACTCTACCAGAGCTGAACTGCAGATGAACAGGGAAGCCACAGTTTTGCTTCACCACTTGAAGCACAGGCACAAAAACTGTACTGTGAGATGGAGTAACATAAAAATATTGTCCCACTGTAGTGGGAACTCCAAAAGCTGGGGAGCTGCAGGGAGAGGATGTCCAATTTTAGGAGCCTGCTCCAGTGTAAGATACTGCTGGTAAAATGGTCGGAGACTCTGGGTCAAAGAGTTCCAATTCCAGCCTTTGCTGTTGTAGGTTTTTCACTGCAAACTGCAGTGGGGAGTATGGATCACCAAACACAAAACCACAAGCAACAGAAAGCTAAGAACACATATGTGCTTGCCCACAGCACTGCTGCCTGGAAGCTGTTCTCCAACCAACAAAAACATCTCAGTGGCTGGAAAAGATGAACAGGCCTGGTTGCCAAGTCATGGCCCAGACTATTCCAGGGGCAGAAAAGACAGCTGGACTGCTGGTAAAGAACAGGGCTATTTAAGGAGACTCACTCTGGCCTAATGGAAAATGCAAGGATAGAATTATCAATTATTTTACACTAACCCAACATTTTGTATCCAGGAAAAAAACTATCACAAGGAAGCAGAAGAGAGAAGCTGGTTAGGTTTGGTTGGCAGCTCAGTCCAGGTACAGAAAGAGCAAAATGTGCTGCTCTTTAGAAGAAAGAAAATTGACTGTTTTTCAGAAGATGGTGATTCTGGAGTGTTTCAGCCTACAAAGCAAACTGCAAATGCATCTGCACTGTTGTTCCAAGCACTGACACAAAGTTGATGTGATCACAGGGCCTTGGGTTATCACAAGGAGCCACAAAAGCCATCAGTGGAACAGAGATAAAGAAATTATTTTTTGCTGTATAGCTATATGCCTGTATTTTAATTAATAATGCTGATCTGCTTTCTCTTTCAGCCCTCAGGGCAGCTGCTCCTGGTGTGCTGCACAGTGTTCCATATTAAGAATTCCTATGCAAAACCCTGGCTGTCACCCAGAAAGCATGTTAGAGAGCAAACACACAGAGCCAAATAAACAAAAGTCCCAGAGACTCTGAGAAAGGCCCAATACACAACTGCCAAGGGGGACTCCGAGCTGAAATCTCCTCAAGAGGGAAAGCTCTTCAGCATGACCTTCAAATGCAGCTTTGTCTGCTGCAAACCCCACTGTAACTGAACTTCTCACTGTCCTTTTACCACAGCCTTGGTCCCAGACTGTTGCCAGCCTCAGCTCGGCTGTGCCATCAGATGCTCAGGAGTCCCAGCAGCATTTAGCAGGATTTGTAATGAGGGAGGGAGGGCAGCAGAAAACTCTGGTTTTCTTTCACAGGAATGCCCTGTTCAGTACCTATTACAAAAAAAGGGCAAAATCTTTGCTTTAGAATCCAGTCCAAAGTGCAAGTTTAAAAGAATTTTGACATCTCTGTGCCCTGTTCCTCAGCACTTCCTCTCACAGTTATATATTTCAACAGGCAGCTCTATAAATATGTATGGCAGCCCAAGAGCTGAATGTCATGGTATCTGATGAAACTTTTACAAGAACATTCTCCAGGACTTCCCAAAAATTAACAACTTTGAACAACATCTGTAATTTCTGTTCAGGGCAGAAGCAGACAAAATCTTTTGGATATTTAAATGCACAAGCACCAAAGAATACCTTGTTTACTATGTGTTCCAGGCTGTACTGTGAAGCTGTGGTGCTTATTCACAGCACAGGATGTAGCACTTTCTGGCTTCCAACAAACCAGCAGCACTTGATTATGAAGGCCAGAACATCCTTCTGTCTTGTTTGCTCTCCTGGGACAAACCTAAGTGGATGAGGCAGGGAAGCATTCCAATCTACAGCACAGGGAATTCAGCAGGTATAAACTGGATCTGGAAATGAAGTTGGTGATCTAATATGCTGCTGTCATAGCAACTCAGATGTAAGAGAAAAAGTAAATCATACTTCCTGACTCTTTGTGTCAGTGGAGGTGCTGCAGTGTATTTTACAATAACTCTCAGGTCCCAAACAATGTTTTCATCTGAATGGTTTTATTCAGCCTCACAAAATTCAATGGAAACATTGCTGGAGATAACATTCTCCCCCTCTATTCCCACGGCTGCACAGCCAGTTCTGTGCCTCTAGCCTGGCTGCAGATGTTAAAGAAACCTGGGCCTGGGTCTGTGGTGGATCTGAGTCAAAGTCTCCACTGAGAGAATTGGGGTATTTAAATCTTGGAGTGATGGGTAACTACTTCAGGACACCTCAGGTCAACTCCCAGTCCTTCCACCCTGTCAGAGTGGCTTGATAGACAGGGCAAGACTGGGTATTCACTCACACTTGGCATTTGTAGATGGCAAAAATGTTTGCACCAATGGGATTTTATTGAGAGCATCTCCAGGGGTGATGTATTAAACAGAAAAAAATCTGACTTTTCTGGTATAAAGGTATTTTAGAGTTGCCAGTGACAGAGACCTGCAGTTGCTGGCAGTCCCAGACAGCTGCTATTTAAGGGTGTCTATAGATATGAAACACAGGTGGCATTTCCAGAAAACCTGCCTGGAAATCCTAGGGAGAAAAAAGTTATCCTAAATGCTAAAATTAGACGTGACTAATCCCAATTCTGTGGGCACAGGAACTAGCTGACTCCTGCCCAGGTTGGACAAACAGTTCCTGAGATGACTGAACACCAGGTAGTTCACTTTTCAGCTGTGGAAGGATTTGCTCTGACACTTCAGTACCACTGAGGCTTCCACAGGGAGAACTGGTGAGCGGAATTTTGGTGCTGTCCTGGTTCTGGGAACATTCTGAAGGGACATTTGTTGGCTGGCAGCTGCACAGAAAACTCTGGAGGGATATATTGGTGAGCCCCACAAGTCTCTGACGTGTCTCACCTTCTATTCTGAGAGTATTAGTACAATTCACTTAGGATACGTGGGGACTGGATCAAATCCAGGAGAAGAGATTAGTTAGGTCTAAGGAAGTGGATGCCAAGCAGAGAAAGGTCAAAAGCCATCACACACGTGGCACGCAGCACCAAAATGTCCAGTTTGTGTACGTCAGCCCATGAATTGTTGACCTGCATAAGGTGTCACCTGCCCCACGATGAAACCAAGGCTGGAGGCTGCTGCCCTCCCAAGCACTGTAACTTACCCATGAAGAAAAGTTCTGGGGACTTTTTGTCTGTAGCAAACTCTGCCATGGGCCCACCAAACCGCAGCCACAGCCCGCAGGCAATGACAGCCAGTCCCGCCAGCTGCAACACAAACAGAGCAGTCAGGGCTGCAGTGACAAATGGCTGGAGAGCATCACAGAGGTGTCTTGGCACCTTCTGCTTTTTTGAAATCCCACAGCTCAGAATTGCCCTGTCAGGAAATTCATGCAGCATTTGCAGGGTCTGATAACAACAAATTCTTATTACAGTACAATGTACTTCTTTCTTTCAGCTCTTCAATGCAGTGGTGCTTCTGAACTTACTAGTGACTCGCAAGCCTTGTCAGTCATTTAATCATCAAAACTTGGCCTGAATTGCTATGAGAAATTGAGTGGGGCAGGGGACACCCACTAAAACTAGGAGGTACGAGGATTGTTACAGGGTAGATACCTTGGATCACAGAAATTACAAACCAGTGATAGATGCTGTCAAATGCAAGGAAAAATTCCCTTTAATGTGAACAAGACTAGGTCACAAAGGAGTGTCACAGCACGTTGTTTGAGGGGAAGGATCTACAGTCAGAGGTCTCAGCCTCAGCACATGCTAGACAGATCATCAGCCTGCCAGGCAATGCTGTGTGCCCTGGCAGAGAGCTCCAGCATCCCACAGGATCAGTGCTGTGTGTCCTGCAGCAGCTCCAGCATCCCTCAGGACCAGGCACAGTGTCCTGCTGCTGTCCGGGCCCAGAGCCTCAGTCTGTGGCACCTGCACTACCTGGACAAGGCTCACAAACACCTGCTGCTTCCCATGTCCGTGCCAGCCTGGCATAGTGCTCCTCTGACCTGTCCTGCATTCCCTGGCCCTTGACCACTGGCACAGCTCCACCAGCGGAGAGAGCAGGCAATTGTACAGCTGGAGAGCTCGGGATCACGGCTTTCCTCACAGATGTGTCCTAGCAGAGGGTGAGGGTCCCCTGCCACCCTGTCACAGCATGGGGACCTCCCCGCTGGCAGCCTTGGGCTGCCAGGGCCTCTCCAGGCTGTGCAGTGCCCCTGACAGTCCGGGATGAATGTCCCAGCCAGCTGAGATGGTTCCTTCCATCTTAGCGAAAAGGCAGATAACAAAACACAGTACTTGTCACTTTTGAGAAACAAATAACACAAAGCTTTGTCCTTCTGCTGCCTTGCAGCTGCAGCTGGGCAGCATCACTCTGCCCCTCCAGCTCGAGCACAGCAGCACTGTGTCCCCGGAGCGCGCAGCGCTGTCACCAAGAGGCAACAGCCTTTGGTTTAACTGTGCTTCAAGCATAAAGGAGACAAAAGCCCAAAACTGCTTGGTCCAGAGAGGCTGAACAGGATGACTTTGTGACTTCTTTTAAAAAGACCCCAGTGAATCAGAAGGAAAGAAAAAGACATTTAAGAAGATAATATTGCTGATTGTTTTCTGGAAAGCTGAAGGGAGAACAGAGCTTGAGGGAAAGTGAGAGAAGAGAAAGCGTGAATTCAGCTGCGCTGTGGAACTGTGAGACTATTGAAAAGGTGCAATGAGGGGAGAATGGACACAGTATTCCCTAAATCTCTTGGGGGTGATGCGAGGACTTTGTCTTAGGATGAACTTGTAGCAGCTGTTGGCTCCCTATTTGAAACGACATGAGTAAAAAGCACCGTGATGCTGTGAAATGTTCTGCTCAATGCTCTGCGCCGGAGGAACCTCTCTCAGCCTCCTCCTGCAGCCGCGTGGTTGCCGGGGAAATGGTCGCTACTTTAAATGATCAGTTTAGACAGATGCTGTCTCTGCTCAGCAATGTCATCTTACGTCAAGCCGGTGCTTTCCCAGGCAGAGCTGTATCTCCGTAGGAGCGAGCAGAAGCCGGGAGCGCTGGCCGGGCGCTCCCGCAGCCCCAGCTCGGGCAGCCGATCCCGCAGGGCTCCCGGGAG
>VZRO01008508.1:144541-199356 GCA_013397915.1 Daphoenositta chrysoptera | reverse complement strand
CGCTGCCCAGGCGGATCCGCCGACCTGGGCCCGCCCCGGGGCGGACTTTGTGCCCGACGCCGTGCCGGGGGTTCCCGCGGCCGCAGCTGCCCGGGCGGGGCACGGGCGGGGCCGGGCACCGCGTCTGCCCCGTGCACTCAGTGAAATCCCTCTCGGCGTCCCGTGTGTCCCTAAACGACGCTCGGATCTGGCAGATGCTGCCCACAAAATTAGAGGCAGGATCAAGAATGTGATGTCGATAAAATTGTCTTGGTTCATACCAATAACTAAGAGCCCCTAAGGTTCATTTTCCAATCACTAATACTTTCACTTTGTTCTCTAATTTGACCCAAAATGCTACTCTGCTGTCAAAATCTTACGGCTTTCTCCTCTTATGATTTTTTTTCAGGTGCTCCTTCGAGGTCTCCAGGAACTCTCGAGTACAAAGTTGCCTGTGGGGCTTTGACAGGGGAGCATGAGGTAAGATTGTGTCTCTAGAAAAGTGGGGTTTCTACGTTAAACATTTCCTCTCCATATTTCACTAATAAAGCATTTATTTCCCGGTTTGTGCTGTATTCATAACTGTAGAGTTTTACCTATTCAGATTATTTTCACATTTTGAATCAGTTTTGCCTGAGGTGTGTATGGAAACCATGCAAAAAATGTGTGGGAAAAGATGTTTGGTGGTGTTATTTCGAATTACACTCATCTAATGACGCAGTAATACCAAAGGATGTTGAAGGTGGTTTCCTTTTTCACTCACTTTGCTCTTCATTTTCAGTTGCGTTAAAGCCTGGCCACATTTTGGAAATAAAATCCCAAACAGTTTATTTGAATTGCAATGACAGAGTTTAATTAAGAATCCCTTACTCCATTTGCAAAGAAATGCACTTCATTGGTTTAGGTTTTTCTTTTTTTTTTAAAGAAACTTTGAAGCTATCTTATGACTCAGAGTAAAACCTCACAATTTCCCTTTTTTGCTTCCATGACACTCTGCTAGATGGTGTTGACTTACCAGGTCAATGTATTCCTTCTAAAATAACAAAAGCACGAATGCATTTGAAGAATCAAAATAACTTAATGACAATGAGATGCATCAAACAGTAGTAAAAGACTTCATTATCCCCTGATACATTTGAAGCAGCGAAAAAATCAGGGAGCAGTTTTGCCTTGGATTGTGATGGCAACATAAATAGTTTTTTTAAAAGTCTTTTATTAGGCTTCTCTATTTCCCTAGTAATTTTTCCTGCTGATTTTCTCTAAAAGTGTAGGAATGGAGCATTCAGCCTTCATAAGTAGTAGGTCTCCTTCCCACGTAATTCTTGCAATGAATGAATCCCAAGGTGCTGCTTTTCAGCAGGTGGTTCTTGGCATCTCTAGGAGTTCACAGCTTCCTCCTGCACTGGGGGGTCACACAGGTTTGGGTGCCTGGGGGGTTCAGGCAGGGTTGGGTGCCCGTGGGCACAGGGGTTACATGAGGCTGGCAGAAAGTCACTGGTGGGGCTCTGCAGGGCTCGGTTTCAGGGCCAGTGCCAGTGTCTTCATAAACAACACAGATCAGGACTCCAAGGGATACGGAGAAATTTTGCTGGCAGCACTAAAATGGGAGGAGCTGTTGACTCCATCGGGGGCGGAGAGATCTTGATAAATGTGAGGGCTGGGCAATCACCACCCATGTGGAGTTTAACAAGGGCAAGTGCTGAATTCTGCACCTGAAGAGTTGCAGAACCCGGTAACCCTGGATGTACGGACAGGCCGGAGAACGAGACTCTGGAAAGCAGTGCCATGGAAAGGCACCTGGGGGTCCTGTCGATGGCAAGGTGGATCTGAGTCAGTGTGCCCTGGTGCCAGGAGGGACATCCCTGTCCTGGGGGGCACCAGGCCCAGCACCACAGGCTGAGGGAGGGAGGGGATTGTCCCTCTCTGCTCTGCACTGGGGCGGCCTCACCCCCACTCCTGGGAGCAGTTTTGGGTGCCACAATATGAGAAAGATATAAAGTTGTTGGAGAGTGTCCAAAGGAGGGACACTAGGATGGTGAAGGGTCTGGAGGGGTACACGAGGAGCAGCTGAGGGCGCTTGGTTTGTTCAACCTGAACGAGCCTGAGGTCAGAGCTCATCGGGGGCTGCGGCTCCTCCCGAGGGGCAGCGCAGGGACAGCTCCGATCTCTGTGACAGGGACAGGACCCAGGGAAAGGCTGGAGCTGTGTGAGGGCAGGGTCAGCCTGGAGATCAGGGAAAGGTTCTTCCCCCGAGGGTGCTGGGCACTGCCCAGGCTCCCCAGGGAATGGGCACGGCCCCGAGGCTGCCAGAGCTCCAGGAGCGTTTGGGCACCGCTCCCAGGGATGCCCAGGGTGGGGTTGTTGGTGTGTCTGTGCAGGGCTGGAGCTGACGATCCTTGCGGCTCTCAGGAGATTCCTCAGTTCCATGAGGGCTGCGCCGTTCCCGCTCGGGCCCTCACGGCCCGTCCGTCCCGCGGGCGGCAGCGCCCCCTGCTGGCTCGGGAGCCCCCGCGCGCCCGTTCCGCCTCCCGCCTCTGCTTTCCCTCACGGTCAGCGGCCCTGCAGCCCCGGGCTCGGTGTGTAATAGGGGTTCTGATTTCCAGGTTTTCGACTGATCAAGGGATTTTTGAGGAAAAGCACAAAGGTGATCAATGTTTTCATTTCATAGGCTATTCGGAACAAGTCAATATCGTTAAGGAAAGAAGCGAGGCATAATATTTTTGTCAGTAGGATTATCAGATTGTGAAGGAGGCATTTGCTAGGTAGGCAATTCACAGTATTATTCCATGAGCTGCTCTAGTTAGTCCTGTTTGCTGGGAAAAGTGAGATCTCCATCTTAAACATGTCCAGCTTCAAAATCCTTGGATTTTATTGCTTCTTATATTAAAGACCTTTCTGTTATCAAAGTGCCCTTTCCCCCTGAGGTTCTTAGATGAAACAAGTATGTAGATATTTGTAACAGGCAAATTTCTTTGCCAAGTCTGGCAATTTCTTTGCAGTTAGATTTACAGTTATGCAGATCCTGGGGCAGACTATTTGGTTTTGGTTATTTTATGATTGCAGAGTGTGCTGCGAAACTTTTCAGGGAAGTGTTATCCAGCTGTAGCACTAGGTGTTCAGATACTGCTAAACACATGGATTTACTTGTACTTGTAGTGACAGATGGATAAGAAAGTGTCCTTGCTAGAGCAAGTGCTGTTTAATTTCAATTACTAGAAGAAAGCCTGAGTTATTATTCCCATAAATATCATCCTGACTTGAGAATGAAAATATTTTAAAATGTATTTGGGTGAAGGAGGGGATGAATTTTACCATTCTCCTTCCAGGTCTGACCTACCCTTCCTCTGTTTTTCAGTCTTCCAAATGGTTCTCTGGTAACCCATTAACTTTTCAGATACGAGGAGAACACAATATTCTTTTTTCTTTCCGGTGTTTGACTGTTTCCTAACTGGTTTACAATTCCAGTTTTATGCTTTATGAACAGCAAAATTCCTATGAGTGTTTCTTAGCTCTGCAGAGGATTGTTCAGATTTCACAGAATTATAGAATAAAATTATAGAATGGTTTGGATTGGAAGGGACTTTAAGGCCCATCCAGTGCCACCCCCTGCCATGGGCAAGGACCTTCCACTCTCCCACGTTGCTCCAAGCCCTGTCCAGCCTGGCCTGGGACACTTCCAGGGATCCAGGGGCAGCCACAGCTGCTCTGGGCACCCTGTGCCAGGGCCTCCCCCCCCTCACAGGGAAGGATTTATCCCCAAAATCCCATCTAACCCTGTCCACGGGCAGTTTAAAGCCATTCCCCCTTGTCCTATCTGCTTCCTGTTTCTCAGCTGCTTCTACACACGATAAGCTCAAATTCCCTGTTCAGGGTCCAAAATAGCCCTTCAGAGAAACATTGGCCAGGGAATGAGGAGGAGCTTCCTTAATAAAAATAATACTATTCCCTGACTTAAATATTTAATTTACGTGGAACTACAACTGATTTTAAATTCCAAGCAAACAGCCCCAAATTCATCCTGGACTCCCATTCTTCCAGGGACAATGAAACTGCATCATATCTTTGGCATCTGTGTTGATGTTTCCATTTCCACTGAGTAATTGCCAGAATTCTGGGCCTGGCAACACTGTCTCTGTCTCTGAATGCAGCTCAGGAATTGCTCCCTGGAATGCAAAGGAGGTCAGAAGGGACTGTACTTCTCCAAGTGTCTGGGCAAATCGTCTGCTCTTTTGTTTCCTTCCATGCTTTTAAATTTGTTTTTGGTATATTTACTTGCTTTGCATCAGCCTCTTGCATGCTGGACCAGTCTGCAAAACTCATACGGGGCTGTTGAGAACTGGTTGGATGCCCTGTCAACTGCACTGGCCTGGTTTTCTCTGTTCAGGAGTGCTCAGAATTTACTGTGCTTCAAATCCTGGCCTGTCTCTGACAGCTGCTTCTCAGAAAATGCACTGCAAAGGTGTAAAATCCCAGAATCCTGTAAACTACTTGATTTCTATAGCAAGCATGATCCGGGTATACTTCCTAGCATCACCCCTAAAGGCCAAAGTGGGAAGGAAGATAGAAGAACACCAAGTTTGCTTTTCTGTTGGATTCCAACAAGCCTTTCCCAGTCCCAGCTTGGCATTTTGAGTCCCCTCCCAGCTCTCCACCAAACAAATGAAAGGGATTCATCAAATACCAGTTACATTCTCTCTTCGCAGATTCCTTCTGCTCTTGTGCCTGGTTTCTCTCTACTCAGGTAGAGTATCCCACTTGGATTCAGAGAATCCCACTTGGATTCAGCAACTCTTCCTGCTGAGTCCCTCTGCAAGGTGCAGGTGAGTGGTCCCTGATACTCACCCAGATGATCATTGTGGGTGTGATTTTGGTGGGCAGGAACAGAGGATGATCTGGTTTGCAGGCTCTTGTAACAGCCACAGCCTGCACAGCCTCTTAGATGTGAGTGTTCCAAAGGAACATTCTCACTAAATCTTCCCTTGCCAAGGAAAAGAAACTTCCATGTCATAGTTCTGCCTCTCTGCCCTGCTCAGGTGAGACCCCACCTGCAGAGCTGCCTCCAGCCCTGGGGCCCAGCACAGGAAGGATGTGGAGCTGCTGGAGTGAATCCAGAGGAGGCACCAGGATGAGCAAGGGATGGAGCAGGTCTGCTGTGAGGAAAGTCTGTGAGAGCTGGGATTGTTCAGCCTGGAGAGGAGAAGCTTTGGGGTGACCTCATTGTGGCATTCCAGGAGCTGAAAGGCTGGACCAGAAAGATGGAGAGAGACAAGGTCCTGGGGGGACAGGACAAGGGGGAATGGCTTCCCACTGCCAGAGGGCAGGCCCTGGCACAGGGTGCCCAGGGAAGCTGTGGCTGCCCCATCCCTGGGAGTGTCCAAGGCCAAGTTTGACAGGGCTCGGAGCAACCCGGTCTAGTGGAAGTTGTCTCTGCCCATGGCAGGGGGTTCAATGGGATGGGCTTTAAGGTCCTTTCCCACCCAAACCATTCTGGGATTCTATGATGCAGGAAGAGCTGGAGTTGGTGTCCATGGGAAGAGCCCCTTCCACACATTTTTGTCCAGTTCTCAGAAGTGGAGTTTCCTTGACCAAAACACAGAACTGCCAGAGAGGAACTTTTGTCCCTGATTAATATTGCCTCTGGCCATGAAGTAGACCTTGAAAAAGCAAGTTTAGTTGTTTCTGCTCCCCATTAAGCAGTAGCACATTCTGGGCAGTTGACGTTGATTTATCCATGAACCATCTCTGATAAAATGTAATGAATGCTCATGAAATGTTTGAATTTGGCATCATTTCCGTGGATGGATTAGAAAAGTAAGAAGATGCTTTGTTTCCCAGGAAACCTGGCCTAGAAAATAATAACATGATCTGTCAAACTGCGAAAAACACTAAGGAAAGCCAGGTTATCAAAACTGTTGCTCAAGTTTAATTAGAAGGAATTCTTCTGCTGTGTGTGATGGCTGAAGGCTTTTTGAGCTAATCTGGCTGTTTGGGTCAGCATGGAAAATGAGGTATGGAACTGATTCCATGGTGAGTCACAGGGGGTCTGGGACAGCTGGACAGGGATTAATTCATTTTGCCCAGGCCAAAGAGTCTCTGCTGTGGATTACAGTGGGAGCAGTTCCCAGAAGAAGGGGGTCCCTACTTGCACATGGACATTTCTCCTGTATTTACAGCCTTCCCAGTGAGAAGGACTGACATTCTAATCCTCCTTCTTACAGGCTGAACACCTTGAAGTACTGCCTGGTCTCAGTGCCCAGTGACAAAGGAAAAGGCTGTTTTTCCAGAACTTTTGTGTGTTCATTGTCTCTGGGCTCAGGAGGCTTCCACAGGTCTGGGGTACACATATCACAACCAGTGAGAAGTGGAGATTTTCAGCAGAGATTGGGCCAGTGGAGTGATCCCAGAACTGTAAGTTCTTGAGTCTTGTCCTAGCTCAGCCCTGTGGTTTACTGCCATATAATCTGCTGTTCTCTTTAGGGAATTAAAATCTAATACATATAAAAGGGTCTAAGAGTGACTTATTTCATAGTGCTCTGGGACTGTTTATTACAGAAAGCCTATTAAAAAGCTCTGCTAATCTCTGAGCTGTATTCCATCATCTTTTCCAACCTTAATGATTCTATGAGCTAGAGGAGGGTGTGCAGCTCTGCCCTTAGCCTGGAAAGTAGCAACAGCAGAAACCCAGGGTGCTGTACAGAGCTCCAAACATTGCCAGCCATTCCAGGAATACCCCTGGGGCAATCCCCTGAGGGCACGTGGAATTTCATGCAGTCAGCACGGAGGTCCCGAAGGCCCTGACTCACAATCTGCATCACAGGAGGGAACAAGCTGTTGCTGCTGCTGCTGCTGTCTTGACTTGAAAATTGTTTGAGCCAAGTTGGAAAAGGAAACTGCTCCAAAGGGCAATGGAAAAAAAGAAAGTCACTCAAATTCAAAGCTTATGCCTCAGGATCAAGGAAGTTTACGAGACAGGTTTTAAACTGCACATTTCTGTGGTCCTTCAAAAATGCATCACGGCTGGAATGTGAAATCAGAGAAGTGAGTGGTGAAACGTGCCACGTCCTCTCTGTTTTCACTTGACTGACATTGGGGACTGGGCTGATTTGTAACACCATGAGAAATACCAGTTCCACCAGTGAGGTCTGGGAGTCGGGTCAGCTCCTGGGGAGGGAGGGATGCGTTGCTGGGTGTGCTCCCTCCAGCAGAGCCTGGCTGCAGTTCAGAGCTGCCTCCAGCTGGCAGGAGATGAAGCTTTCACTGACAGCAGGGGCTGAGTGGCACTTGCAGGGTTTGCATCTCGTTGTGATGGTGGAGGGGGTACCCAGCAGACAGCAGAAATCCTTCAAGAGAAGTGTCTCCTTCCACAAAACTGCTTTAAGCTGGGAATTGATGGAGGTTTAGGCATTTTTTCAAGTTTCAGTATAAGGACAGCAGCAGCAGATGTATGAACTGTAGCAGGTGCTCAATATCACAGAGAAATAATCCCTGAAACCCAAGGAAAAGGGAAATCTGAACATGTTTATGGCCTTTAAGGATATAAATTTGTTTGTTGGTTAAACAGAAGAAAACAAGGGAACTGAAGAAGCCTAGTAAGCCCATTTATTTTCCTATTTCTCTGAATATTGATGGCTTTCCATCAAGAAAGGCAGCTTTTAAAACAAACAGACAAGTAATACTATGGAGTTAAAAAGCTTCATCATTATTAACATTTGGTTATTGTTATATCTGGGGCACCACCATGCTGCCTGCTCTACCATTACTATGAAATGTGATTTTCACTTGGCACAGAAAATCTCTGCCTGTGTTGTATCAGAAGAATATTTGGACACAGCATTCAGTTATCTGAGGGAAGTTTTGGTTTCTGTTCAAAGAAATCATCAGTTCAACATGTTTACGATAAATGATTTTGTTAATTTTTTGGGAAGATTTCTCTGCTATTTAATCTGTCCTGCAGGCTACAGGATGGCAATGGCTCCACTCGAGTTAGACTGGCAGCAGCAGTGCCTTTCTCCTCCTCCTCCTCCTCACTCCAGGAGTAAATTTCTTTGCTGGGCTGCACCTTGAATTCAATGGTTTTAACTCAGCTGCATCACAGGCACCATCAATGTTGGGGGAACTTTGGGGTCCAGAGCCTCAGCACTGATTAAATGTAAAATGATGTAAATGTCCTGCTGCTCAGGACAGAATCTCAGAGACTGAGGAGTCCAAAGAGCTTTTCTGGATTTTACCCCAAGTTACTCCTTTGCAAGGACAAAACAGAAGGGGAAGGTCCCAAACGAGCTTTGCTGTGAGAATGGTTGCTTCTCAAATAAAGAGAAACGCTGCTGAGTTTTCCATCTTCATGGAAATTTGCTAGAAAGCAGAGGAACTGAGGAGAGCAGGAACTTTTAAAAATTATGTGTCCAAAGCTATTCTTGTGCTATTTATACAAAGCCTTTGCATCTGTAACTGCATGTTAGAGAGGTACAAAATGTCCTTCCAGAGCAAATGTACTCAGACTAATTCAGACATATTTGGCAACTCATAAAGGTGTTTAACTGTTTGTGGATCTGGGTAGAAAAGCCAAGTACTTTTGATTTTAAGAATGAAATCACTTTAGTGACTATATTGTGACTATATAGTGACTATATAGTGACTATATACTGATATTACTATTATCACTATTAGTGACTGATGTATATCTCAAGAACCTGCCATTAAGACCAAAATATCTACTTTCATGATAAGTCAAATCATCCTATGTCTAAAATCACCATTTATTGCATGTTAACTACAGAAAAAATCACTGAGTTTTATAACCTATCTCCCCTTCCCCAATTCCTATTAACCCCTGTAAGAAACACTCATCAGGACTGTTAAAATATTTGCAGTGTGGAAAAATATTTGCAGGTGTGGAAAGGAAAATCATGGCAGTATGAGGACTTAATTCCTATTTCACATGGATTCCTATTTCAATCATGATAGAATCTCAATTTCTGTCCCATTCACATGAGTGCTGCTCTTCTGCTTCTGGCTGGAACATTTGAAGGAAATACATTGATGTGATCATGTTGTGATACTGTTTGGGTACAAGAAGAGAAAATTTCCATCAGGGAGAGCCGATCTGAGCACAGCTGCTGCTGCTGCTTGGAAACTTGCCAGTGTTTTAAATAGACTTCTACATTTTCCCAGGTCTAAGAAATAATAGAAAAGGCTGTTAAGAGTGGAGTAGGATTAAGTGTTTAGGAAAAATTGGGGGAAAGGTATTGGAGCTTTCGTGCCTGGCTGTGAAGTGCAGAGGAGAACTGGAGAGACCCATTTCCAGTGCTCCAATCTGTGTAACCACGAGCCAAGGGACAGGACTCTTCCTTTGAAATCATCCCACAGCTCAGCCTGTCCTTATTTCCATTATTCTCCTCCAAATTTTCTTTTTCTGATCTTCTTAAAACAAACATCACTGGATTCCAGCAGGCCAATACTAGGAATGTGCTCCTCCTATTCCTACCCTTAAATTCCCAAACTGTTTCTTTTAGTATTTACTGGCAGCTGCCCATAAAGTGGACAGGCCATTGGTACTACCAGAACATACATTTATTTCTCTGGCATTTCTTTCAAGTCAGCTCTGAGAATTTCACTACTCTGCAAGATGTCTGAAACAATATCAGTCCCCAGCCTGTGCTCTTCCCATTTCCACCTTCAGTCTGGAAAAAACAAACCCATTTGGTGCCTGAGTCTGTTCGCTCACATGGTCTGCACACGACTGGAGCTAAATCAGAATTAGCTAAAACAGGAAGCTTATTTCAAAGCCTGTGCAGCCCAGCCAGGAAAGCTTCCAGAAACATGTGCTCCGAGATGATCTCAGCACGTTCATTATTCAGCCTGTGAATAGCTTTAAAAGGGCCAAATTTCTTCGGGTTGAATCAGCTAGGAAAGTAATTCAAATGGAGCAGTAAGAATTGCTTGAGCAGTTCAGGAAATGTTTGTTGGAGCCACTAAAAATGCAGGAGGAAGAAAAATAAAAATTACTTTGATAAATATGTATTAAAAGTTTGGGCTTATAAGAAACTGGAGAAGTAAATAGAAGTACCATATTTTTTTTGTAGAATGGTGATGCTCTAAACCTTTTTATATCAAGAGAAACAATTCAACAACAGCAACACTTCCCAGGCAGATATAATGGTCATGAAAATATCAAACTTACCAAATTTATCAAATTTATATCAAATTTACTCAAACGTTGAGTAAATTTTGCTATTTTAGGGATAAAGTGAAAGTAGCCATAACTATCATTTAACAATTTTATTAAAAAATCACAATCACCATACATTTTGCAGTCAACCTGTTTTTCACAGTGGCTTAAGTCATGAAATTCTATGGACCTTTAGAAATGCCTTGAACCAAATCTCTCATTTAATACCAAAAACTTGGGAAAAGCATGCACTGGATGTTCTGAAACCACACTAGAGGGCACTTTAGCTGCTTCTTCCTGAGTAGATAAAGGTCGGAGTAGTAGGATGCTTATCCAGGAGTAGCAGTGGACTGAATTGAACATGGATTTATCAATATTAGGTTGGTAGAACAATCAGTGATTTCCACAACAGCCTAATGGGGAGAGAATAGGTGTGAATTTCCAGGTGTAAATTTTGCTTGCAGGTACTGTAAACAATTAGGACAAAAGAATGTAAAAATTGCTGATTGATTGCAATAGTGTTTTGTCTTTGTGTATGGATCAACCACAGAAATGTGGGATACTCTGGGAGTTTCAAAGAAAATCTAATCTCAAACAAAGCAATGTCTGGAGAGCTGAGCTGCTCTTTGTTCCCACTGTAATGGTCTTGCTCCAGTTCTGTCCTCTCCCCATTTGGAGCGTGATGCCCTAAAATGATTGATTTTGTGGGAATGGAACCAACAGCACTTGACAGCCTTTCTATAAAATGTCCATAATAAATCCTGAAGACTAGGAAGGTAGTGCAGACCCCACTGCTTATAACATTAATATGTTAATATATAACATATAACACTTTCAGAGGTTTGGTTAAAATAAATTAATATGTTGATCTGGTTCCCAAAGTGGAAAACACCCACAGAAGTTTGAGTGTGTTTAGCTGGAGAAAAGGGGGCTCAGAGGGCACCTTCTGGCTCTGGTCCCAGGGAACAGGGACAGGACAAGTGGAAGTGGCCTCAAGCTGTGCCAGGGGAGGTTCAGATTGGATATTGGGGAAATTTTTTCTCTGAAAGAGTGGTCAGACACTGGCACAGCTGCCCAGGGCAGTGGTGGAATCACCATCCCTGGAAGTGTTCAAAAGTCGTGTGGATGTGGCACCTGGGGAGGTGGGTTAGTGGTGAACACAGCAGTGCAGGGGGCACGGCTGGACTTGATAATCTGAAAAGGCTTTTCCAGCTGAATGATTCCATGATTCTCTGATCTCTCAGGGATCAAGGCCTCCCTGGCTTTGCTGCTGGGCCCCACATTTTGGGGTCCTGGAGCCCAGCCCTGGCAGAGCAGCTCCTGGGCACCTTCTCTGCCTCTGCAGAGCCTGGTGGGCTCAGGTGCTGCTGCACAGCACCACTGACAATTCATTTCCTGCAGATGACCATAATGTGTTTGTAAAACAAACTCGAGAATTGGCTGTCTCTGAAGCAGGAGGCACTTTAGTGGCTGAGTTTCAAAAAATTCTCCTTTTGCCCTGACAGCCACAACCAAACTCCAGCTCACAGCAGCTTCATTCAGTCATCGCTGAAACAAAGCTATGAGCTGCAATTAAATTTCTGGGCAATTTACAGACTTTCTGGTAAGTCAGGTTTGTTATGAAGGACATGGACTCTTTGTATGTACTGTGGGACACCCATTTTTTGTGGATCACACTGCCCCAGTCACAGGGAATTGCTGGCCTGTTTTGTGACCTTTCTGTCTGTGTTTGCTGTTCCTCAGCCTCTCATCTTTCCCCTTCCTGTGCCCTCATGAGACCCCACCTGCAGCAACTCTTGAAAAAACCAGAGTTGAATTGCTGTCCTACTACTCCTGGCTTTCAGTACGTGTTTCCTCATGAATATCCAGGCACAGCGGGAGTTTCCCTGCTCCCAGCAGTGAGGTAGGACACGTTTGTTGACAGGCTGACACGTGCAGCACGTCCTTGCAGCGAGGACAAGCTGTGTGCAGAGGGAAAAGCCTTGTGAGAGCTGGCTGAGGGCTGCTGGACAAGCCCTCACAGGATCCAGGAGTCACCTCAGACCTCTCTGCATTCCATTCAAATGCCAGGTGTGCTCTTTTGATCTGGCTCCAGGAGCAAGGAGGCATGGAGTGAGGCAGGAGCACCTCCATCCATGTTCCCAGGGATGAGGAGAGGAGGAGAGGGGGAGGATGTCTTGTGGCAGATGCTGGTTTTGCTTTTTTGGAGTACTATTGGGTTATGCTTGGAACCTGTTAATGGGATTAATGCAAAAACGGAGTGGGATAGAGTGGATGGAGACACAGATCTGTTTTTTACTACTGACATATTGATCTAATCTTTCCATGCTTTCCATGTATATCCTGGATATTTATGGCATAAGAACACACCACTAGAAATACTGAGCACCCAAATCCTCCAATTTTTATCACTTTTGTAAAGCTCCTCTTTGAAGTATCTTGAAGGGGATTTTTTGCAGTTTAGTTATAATTAGAATTTAGAGCACATGGGTAATAAAAGGAGTTATTCTGTAGTAACCTCCTGAATGGTAACAGGGCTGTGTACAGGGGAACTTGTCTGTCTAAAAGGACCATATCCTTTAAAACTAAATAGATTTTACCTTCCTAGGAGGAGATTTCTGTGCCTGGAATAAGAAGAAATTCCCTTCCTTCTGCCAAGTGGATGTTTTGCAAATATATTTTGTTGTTGTTGGGTTTTTAAATTAATTTTATGTCGGTTTTTTTTAAGCAAATACCATGACTTGAAGTGTTTGGTGAGCTCCCTCCTTCCTTAGTGTTTTTGGGTGGAATACAGAACAGAAATGAAAGTTTAGTGAAATTCTGAGGCTAATGATTTTGTTCTTTAGCTTAAATTAGATTGTTCCCATGACAATCCTTCAGTTAATTGCACTTAAACCACTTAATACCACCGTTTCTTCTGGGCTTCCTGTGCTGCTGCATGTGTGGCCTGACAGGAGCTTTCTTAGCAAAACAGCTGAAATTGCATCAGAGAGGACTCAGAATATGGAAAGGAAAAGAGAAGTGAGGAAGAATAACAGAACAATGGACAATAAGTGTGAGTCTGACCCAAACTGCTGGGATGCACATGGGGCTGGAGGATGATTTAGGCAGAAAGGAAGGAACGAGAGCAAAAACTTCTCTTCTGGGTTCAAAGCTCTTGGTAAAAGCATAGGAGCCCCTCCAGTTGCTGAGCTCAAACAGGGAGGAGATGACTATGGATGGATTTAGGATGTCTGGAACTGTCAACTTTCCAGTTAAATTACAAAACAGTGCTCTGAACATGGAAAAGCATGCAGGAAGAAAGCCTATGGGATGCCATATGACTTGATTTGGACAAGAGGTAAATTTAAAATATAGTGCATGGGCAGAGTTGGCAACATATCTGGACTCAGAAAAGCAGCATTTCAGATTTTAGAGATGGAGTTGTTTCTCTAAGCTGTGTGGCTGAAGTAAACACGATGAATGTGAGTAAAGATCTGTGAGAAGTTTCTGGAAGTCAGTCTTTTTTCCTTGGATGTTTTTGGTAATATAACCTTCACCAGTTCCTTGTGCTTCTCAGGGCCTATCAGGTGAAGTTGGGTGATGATGTGTTGGCCAATATTTTCTTTTACATAACCTGGATAATGTAATGGGAACTCTGTCAGGAATTTATGAATGAAAACAAAGCTGTAAAAAGCTGCCAGAATGGGGGAGGACAGAACTACAATTATAAATTACAGACTGGGGAAAACCTCTAAAAGAGTAGCTGTAAATTAACCATAGCATAGAAGATCATTGATATGTGTAGGAATAATCATCATCACAGGGGCAGCATTGGGAGCAAATGGTCAGGTAAGGTCTGCAGTGTGCAATTTGGGAGATGCTGCGAGCTGAGCAGAAAATGTTGCAGGGCAGGAGGCAACCCCTGGTTAATGTGGACAGGTCACAGTTCGTGGGTGACCACGACAACCAGCACTCACAGCCCTCGTGGAGTTCTGCTCCCCAGGAAACGTGGGGACCACTAGAGGACAACCCAGACCAACTTTCAGCTCTCTGATCCCTCTTGGAGCTGTAAACATGAGATCATTCCAGGATATCTCCTGCATATGTCCTACATATGTCTCAAGTCTTTACTGTGAACTCTGCAAATACTGCAAAGAATAATATAAAAGCACAGCCCAGATGAGGTGGTATCAGAATGTAGGAAAAAAAGCTTAAAATGTAGGGAAAAAAAATCCAAGTGACAAAAGCTGGATGAATCTGGAGGCTTGCTCCTTCATAGCTTTGTGATTAGAATCCTGCTTTCTGTCTTTCTTTGGCTGTCCTCTTTGATTGCTCAGAAATGTGATAAGTCTAAACCCATTTCCTTGATTCTTAGTAAGTAGTTGAATGTCTTTTTCCCAGTTCTCCCCTGCACTTGCAGGCCAGGTAGGTAACTTCTCGTGGATGCTTGTGGAAGGTGGTAATTCAGGATGCCTTAGAAAATTACTGGTGCTGTTCAAAAGCTGTTGGAAATCACAGGATTTCCGGTGCCTCTGATGCTGGCCTCTATCTGGCTTTCTTTTGTGACTTTCACAGGTCCTTGACAATTAAGCACTTCTGCTGGAATTGAGGTGGTGTGGGAGGGTCACCATTCCCAAATCACCCGTTTGTCTTTCCACCCACACCTCCTGGGTGTTCCTGTGCCTGCCGCTGTGTGTCACAGTCGTGCCCTGTTGCAAACACTTGGGGAGATAGAGGTTTGTTCTGGCTCTGGGATGTTTTAATGTTTTTAAGGGAAGAAGTATTTTTTAAATTGTATAAATGGGACCATCCACCAACCCTTGCTGACCTGATAAACTGCCAGCTTCTCCTGGTCCTGCACAGGAAAGGACATGGATAGGGTGGGTTTAGATCAGATGTCGGAAGAAATTCTTTTCTGTGAGGGTGGGGAGGCCCTGGCACAGGGTGCCCAGAGAAGCTGTGGCTGCCCCAGACTTGGAATGGTCCAAGGTCAGGCTGGACAGGGCTTGGAGCAACCTGGGCTAGTGGAAGGTGTCCCTGCCCATGGCAGGGGTGGAACTGCATGAGCTTTAAGGTCCATTCCAACCCAAACCATTCTGGGGTTCTACAATTTTACAACCCCATTGAAACAATGCTCATTATTGAAAATTTTAAATTATTTTTTTGTGAGCAGTAACTTCAGTGTCAGTTTTTGGTGGCTGCACTGAATTCTGGGCTGAGTTCAGATATCAGGGTACTCTTGGTCCTGTATTAGTGGTGAGATGTTGACCAACATTTAAATGTATATTGAGTCCTGTCTGATAAACCTGGCAATTTGCAGCTTCCCTATCAATGCCACTTTGCGTAGCAAATATTTTTCAATCAGTATCATCTGTCTTGCAGGTTTTGCTTCTTCCAAGATAACAAACCCCTCCTCTGTTTGCAAGAGTTTTTGCTCTTTCCAAGAGTTGCAAACTATTTATTGAGGATACAGCCCCAGTAAAAAGAACCATAAGGCTGAATTAAGATCCTCCAAGGAGGAATATGGCTGGAAGCAGCTCAGGTCTCTGCACTGAGCTGTTAAAGCTGAGCTTCCAAGTTTCTAATCAAAAGCTGAAACCAGATGGAAGTAAAATGTGAGGAATAATATGAAAAATATGTTGCTGAGAAGATCAAATGGAAGAAAGAAAATGAAAATGTTCTCAATTGACTGCAGGGTTCCTTCAGAAGCAGCTTTGGAGGAGTCACCTTGTTCATCCTACACCTTTATTTTGTCCCTAGGTGCACCCAGGTGAAGCCAAGTGGAGCCTGTGGAGCTGGGGCTTTGCCACAGTGCTTGTGCCAGCACTGAAGAGCTTAGGTTTTTTGTGTTACTAAATCAGATTTAGGAAACTAATGGGTTTTCTGTGCTCTCCAAAGGCCCTCCCTGCAGTATCCAGCTGAAAGGACAGTAATTGAAGGTGTCTGCTCTGCAGGTAAAACTCTGTTCTCATTTCTTTCTTTGAGGCAGTATGATGGCTTTCTCTGAAAAGCAGGATTTAAGAGGACCTGAAACCTTCTGATCTGAAGATTCAACAATTTAAGAAGGAGAAGGGAAAATAAATAATTAAATTTCTCTGACAAGCAAGATGTGTCCTTATTCAGAGAACAGGAATACCATTCTTTCCTTCTTTGGGGAATACATGAACAGAAAAATGAACCCAGAGACAATAACATAAGAGTGTTGTCAAAGTATTCCAAAAAATAACTGAGACTTGTGCAGATGCCAAGTCTAACTTTGGCTGATTCTCTTTTTTAGGAATGTTGTAGAGCAATTTTCTGAATTCTATTAATATAACAAGCAAACAGACTTTGGATGCTCTGGATCTACGTTGTGGGAAGTAAAGGTGATTTCTTGGAGATTTTGGAGAGGCCAAGAGCCTGTGTGCTCTTGAAATATGAACTTAAATGTTACTTATAAATTAAAAGATTGTTAAAAGTTTAGGGAAGGGAAAGAGGGGCACAAGGCCTATGGAATATGCTGATAATAGTACAGAATATGTGCAGCCCATGATGAGGGACGATTACAATGATAAATTCTGTATATTCCAGCCACAGCAGGGAGGATGGAGAGGGGTGGTCTGTCAATGGCTCCACGTTGATTCCTTTCTGTAGCACTTTGCCTCCTGCTACAGCAGCTTTGTTTGAATGTACATTGCTGTGTTCTGCAAAAGTCAGATGAGACTGAACTCTTTCCACAACTGAAGTGCATTTGTCTTTCCCAGATATGGTTTCCCAGACTCCTGGAAACATTGGTGTTTCCTCAAGCACAGTTTGGGTGGTGAGGTCCAATACAGGAGGCTGAAATGTTTATTTGATTCCTTGCTCATTCCCAGCTCCCTCAGTGGCCTACATTTATAAAGGAAGAAGCTACATAGAAGCACAGATACTTTTACAGTAATACCAAAGTCATGTTTAGGTGCTAAAAGCAGCTGGTTTTGACAAGGTTAAGAAGATTTTTGGGTTTGCTGCTGTTGGCTCAGAGGTCCTCTATTTCTTATCTCTGTTTTTTTCCTGTTTTCTTTTCCCACCCTGATAAAATGAACCAAGAGCCTTGAAGTTTCCTCCCTCTTTTGGGGACCAGACTGTCCCAAAGGCACCACAATTCCCAGGTTGAGAGCAGTGGGCTCAGCTTTCCTCTTACTACTCCAGAACACCCCTCAGCTGGAGCCTGAGGCTCTGTCTGCAGTGTCAGAGTTGTCACAGAGGAGCACCACCACGTTCTGCTGCTTCCATCACACTGGGAAAATAAATAAAAGAAATTTCACTTTGACCTCTGGCTTAGAAAGGAAGGCAATTTAAACACTAAAAATAAACATAAAATGGAGGACGTACAGTTGAAGCACTCCCAAGTCATTCCTGTGTATTCTGTTTATCTTTTGCTGTTGTTAGACTCTGCTTGACAAAGGATCTTCTGTGCCTTCACAGCAAAGATGTGAATGAAAATAACAGGAATTTAACAATAACAATAAATTAGTTCTTGTAATGTTACCTGTCATCAGTGGCAGACAAGAAGCTGTCTCCAGATGATTTCAATTTCTCACATCTTCTATCTTCTAAACAGCTTTAGGTAATATTCCAGCAATCAAAGAGGGTAGGAAAAGCTGAATAACAGTGTCACCTGAGTTAGGAAATCTATTCCTAAGCATGCTGTCACAATATGACTGCAGGAATGCAGGTTTAATGAACTTCTAACAATATGTGTGTCAGATTTACAAGCATAATTCACTGTTTTAGAGTTGTGTGGATGTGTGCATAAAGTACTCAGAGCAATCTCCTGGAGCAGTGAGGAATAAAAATTGATAAAACTCACTTGAAGGGGCTAAAAAGGCAAGGCTGTGCAGGTTGAACAGTCTTCATTCAAAGTGAAGGCAAAGGCAAAAATGCCTTGAGAGTAGAAATGTTTTGAATGAGAAGCATTACAACTGCACTGCCTTGAGTGGAATCTGCAAACTGAACGAGTCCAGACAACTCTAAGAGAGGAAGAAAGGGGAAACCAGTAGGAAGGAGAAAAAAAAACCCAAGCAACAGTTAGGAAATGTTTCTCCAAAGTAGTTGATGAGGAGAAACGAGTAGGGGCTTAAGTTTTTAAGGCCTCAGAGGCTGGTTAAGCTCTGGCTGGTGCAGCACAGTGGAGGTGCTAAGACCATTTTCCTGCTTCCAATTTCATGCTGCTCTTGCACTTTCCAGCTCTCAGTCCTGACATGCTCATCTCTCCTACTGGATCACTGAACGAGGAGTAGTCTTTAGCTAAATGTTTCCTAAAGATTCTTGAAACCTAAAATCTAGTGGGTCAGGAAGGGTGTTTGAAGAGAGGGTTGAGTGATACCTTCCTTTTCTGATCTCCCCATGTCTCTCCTTCTTCTTTCTGGTTTCCATTTCATGATGTTTGAGTAATATGAGCTGAACCAAATGGTTGGTGTTTGAGATCATAGAATTCCAAAGTGGTTTGGGTTGGGTGGGACCTTAAAGCTCATCCAGTTCCAACCCCGACACATTCCACTATCCCAGGTTGCTCCAGCCTGGCCTTGGACCCTTCCAGGAATGGACCAGCCACAGCTTCTCTGGGCAGTCTGTGCCAGGGCCTCCCCACCCTCCCAGGGAAGAACATGAAAGTGGCTGCACATTTGCTGGATGTTCCAATTCTTTTGCTCCCCATGAACAGGCAAGGCACACCAAGACACCTCCCAGTAGCAGGACATTTCTCCAGGCCTGGCTGTAACCTTGCCTTCTGTCCTAGGCAGGCCACAGGCACATCTCTCAGGAGTGTTCTTTGGTGCAGGACTTTGTCTAAACATTTTCCCACTGGATCTAATCCAGTCTGGGATCGCAACTGTCGTGAGAATGCAACAAATCATTCTGGGAAGTATCTAATTTTGCCCCTATTGGTCAAAGCAATGTTTATGCACAGCCAGAGCCACATGACAGAGGAGAGGGTACTCTTGAACCCTGTTAGAAATGTGTACTAAAAAAATACCAGAGCTCCCAACTTTTTGTATGAGTAAATGGCAAAACTACTGTTTCCTAGTTTGAACAACCCCTGATTTGAACATCATTGGAAAAAAGCCAGGAAAGCAACTGGAGTCAGCCCAGAAACGTTTTTTATCCTTATGGCTGCCTTATTTAATCAAACAAACAAACAAACAAAACCCCTCAATAAACCAACAAAAAAGCCTTTTCAAAAATGTACTTTTTCTTTGAAAGAGTACTTGAGGGCTTTACGATGATGCTTGAGATGTGGTACCTACACAGAGGCTGCCAGGGAAATGTGAAACACAAAATAAATGCCATAAGTGCATGTGATTCTGCTCATTTTCAGTCCTGCCTCAAATAAATAATTGAACAAATAAAACATTGTGCAGTTCCTCTATAGGAACTTCTTCACATTTCCAAGGTGTCTGGAAAGGCCCAGCCTTGCAGAGAGGTTTCTTTAGCAGTTCTCCAGTGGAGGGGATCACAGAGCTCCCAATTTCAGGGCAAATGGCCAAGAAATTAATTATTCCTGTGGGTTGCTCTAAATTCTCTGAGGGGGTGGGTTTACCTCCAGCTCTAACTGATGCTTGGGTGAAAAACAGAGCATGTAATACATACC
The DNA here is from genome assembly GCA_013397915.1 of Daphoenositta chrysoptera. Taxonomy (NCBI): domain Eukaryota; kingdom Metazoa; phylum Chordata; class Aves; order Passeriformes; genus Daphoenositta; species Daphoenositta chrysoptera. The sequence goes on along the minus strand of VZRO01008508.1, from coordinate 179,617 downwards.
TGAGGGAAAGATCTGAGGCAGCTGGGTGACTGAGGCTGTGTCAGGGAAGAGGGAGGCAGCCTGGCAGGAGCACTGGTGCTGTTGCTGCCTGTTCTGCAGGAGCTCTGCAGGGGAAAATGTGTTTGTTCCCCCAGCCACCACTTCATCATAAGCACTAAAACTGGCTGGGGTGCTCCTGCCTCCAGCTGCCATTTCACTTGAGGGTATTGACAGGGAAGGTCCTTTGGGAAGGAATAAAACCTGCTTTGAAGGCTCAGCTTGAGGTCATGGTGCATGGTCACCTGCTTGGGGGGAGTCACAGCATCTCCTGGGGGACAATTTGAGAAACAAATGAAGGTTTATGGCACAAGGTGCAAAGCGGGTAAGTGAAATATATTGCAAAAAGTAGGAAAAATAGAATGAGAGCTGCTGCTGTTGAGGAGCATTTTAAAAATAATGTTAATAAGCAAGATCCTGAACACACAAAAAGAAAAAGTCCATGAAAAGAAAAGAGAAATAATAATTAGATGGAGAAAACTGGCTAAACCAAAACAGAAACTGGGCGATGCTGAGAAAGTGACAGTGTGAAATGTTTGTTGAATCACCTTTGATGCTCAAACACAAGATCCTGTTACAACTGGTTAACACAAACCCAGGGCTGGTTGATGGATGGGAAGATAAGTGCTGTATACTCTGTCTGAAGAATGATGGGTTGTTATGAACATTAAGAATAAACTATTACAATCAACATCATTATTCAGCCCAGTGCAGGAGCCAGAGCAGATCCAGTTTGCAAAAATCTCATGTATTAATTTGATTCTCCCTGTTTGCCCTCGCATGGCTTTGATGTTCCAAAGTCAGTGTTGAAGCCTTGCTGCAGATGACAGCTGTATTGGGAGTTATTAATCACCAAATGAATCATCTGTTCATTCACATTAGACAATGTCTAAGCAGTTTGATAAAGCTGAAGATGGTCTGAGTTTAGGGAAGATGAGATAAATAAAATTTTTTTTCAGTTTGTCCCAAGTCCACTGTAGATAAGATAATCTGTATCTTAAATTCTTCAAATAAATGTCTGGTTATTTTTAAATGAATCAGAAAATTAGGATCTGTAATGTCTTTAACACATTGGTGAAATAGAAGCAATTTGGTATTTCAAGTGCAAATTTGAAGAAAGTTTTTGGGTTGGTTATACTTGAGCTGCTGGAGACCCCATCTTCCAATTTCAGAAAGAAAAATCTCATTATGTAATTTAATTAGATGGTTTTAAATTGACAGAGAGTAGGCTTAGATCAGATGTTAGGGAGAAATTCCTCCCTGTGAGGGTGGGGAGGGGCTGGAATTGATTTCCCAGAGAAGCTGGGGCTGCACCTGGATCCCTGAGTGCCAAAGGCCAGGTTGGACAGGGCTTGGAGCAGCCTGGGACAGTGGAAGGTGTCCCTGCCCATGGCAGGGGTGGGATGGGAATGGCCTTAAGCTCCTTCCAACCCAAACCATTGCATGATTCCATGATTGTATGAAAATGGAGCATTTGTCAGCAGTGCTGAGCTTATGCAGGATCTGCTGCTCCTGGAATGTGTGGCCTTAATTTTCTCAGTTCCACTCTCCTCCCTATGCTGGCTGTGGAAATTACAATCAGAGTAACTAATTCCACTCAGGACACAACAGAAAGCCTTTAACTTCTCCCAGAAGCTTTATTGCCACAATTCTCCTGGCTCTGAGCTCTCTTACTGCAGCAGCAAGGAGGAGGCAAGGAGGAAGGTTGTCAAGAGCAAGTAAACCAAATGTTTGGGTTTTTTTTTCTCCTTCCAACGTCAGCAATTAGTCACTAATTGTATCAGTCCCTTCAATGCATAATGAGCTGCATTCTGTGTAGGTCACTGTGCTGATGTGGCCAGGGTGGAGCAAGAAGATGCTGTGAGTTAGACGTGGCTTTCCTGCATCAGCTGCTGACCTTGTGGCAAAAAGGTTTTCTGCAGTTCAGTGACAGAGCTGTGTGAAGCAATTCCGACCCTGTAGCTGGCAAATAACGCTGCGGGAGCTGCCTGTTGGGGATGGTGGTGGTGCCTGAGTGCTCTGGTTTGTCTGGGCTCACAACTCGCTGCAGTCACACAGCTGAGGAGTTGTTTGCTTCAGCCTAACAATAACCCTGGCCAAGTTTGTTGTCTTTGGCTTCAGGGATCTGCTTTGGGAGTGCACTTTGAAAGGGAACTTCAAGAACTCTTGACTTCCTAGAACGAGAGAACTGGGCTTCCATCATTCCCCAGTAAACAGTCCCAGTTTAGAACAGCACTTTCCCATTAGATACTGCTTTTCCTGTGCTACTAATCATCTAGATTTATGGATGTGATTCCAAAATCTCTTTTTCGCTCTCCTTGTCTATTCTGATTTATAGTCTTAGGAAGTTAATGGAGGACAAGAGACTTTTCACACAATTTTCCATTCTGGTCACCTTCACTTCTTCATTTTAGTTCATTACAGCTTTTGTCATTCAGAATATTTTTAACAAAGCCTGCAGTTTTACTCTTTGCTGAACAATATTTGTGGCTAAAAATTTCTTATAATTGTTGTCAGTGATGTAAACGCTTCTTAAAAATTTCAAAATGTGCAAAATCTGTCTGCTTGCTTTTTTACTACCTTAATAGGAAAATGTTTTCCATTACTTTCTGAAAAGTAGTCTGGACCTTGTGTGAGAAAACAAAATAAAAAATTGGGTTTTACATTTATAGGTTTGATATAGTAGACATTGTCTGGCAAATTGAACATACTCTTTTGTTATTTCCCTGTTGAGCAGTTCCTTCCCATGTCCAGCATGTTCCACCCCACTTAAAATGTCAAGTCACGATGTCTAAAGGCTTGGAATGTACATATTTATAGAAATTTGGGTTCCAGTCTCTGTAAAGAGCCTAGAACCAAAGCAATCCTTTGCAGCTGGTGACATGAACCCTTTTCCCTTCCCTTTTCTTCCTGTGCATCATCAATCCAAAAAGAAAACCAATAGAGCTTGAATGTTACTGCAACAGATCAAACTGAATTTTGGAGTGAGTGCTCAGTTTAGCTCCTAAATCTGACAACTCCTGTTCTAATTAGAACCTGTAATAAAAGGCTTGTTATTTATTGCTTAATAGACCTGTCACCAGGGAATTGGAGTTGTGCACACTCCTTCCTTCCTGCCACAGCTTAACTCGTTCTCAGACTTGAACCGTGTGCAGTAGAACTGGAACGTAACCAAATCAAATGATTCAAGAGGAAGAAGGGAAACGGAACAAAATCCCCAGAGGACACATCTGAGCAGTAACAACAGCAGATGTGTTTTGCACAGAGGTGCCACGAGCATCTGCGCCGCGTTCATCCGAGGCTGAAGGCATCACCTGGGCCGAGGTTATTGCAGAGCTTTCCAAGGTGGGTGAGTCACTCCTGCACCCATCACGCCTTGGATCACAACCCCCAGGGCAAGATCTTGCTAAACGCCTGACAGGGACCACTGTGTGTGCTGGATTATGGAAATAGAGGTGATAAAAAAAGAGGCAATCCATGAGTCAGTGCGCTCAGTACAGGCTGCCCTTTTGCAGGCAGAAGGAGTCTTCACACCGGAAGAGCACCGGAGCCGAGCACCACTTTGCAGAGTAGGTCTGGTGGGGTTTGTGCTGGAACTGGCTGGCAATATTCTATTTAAAAGCCATGTGTGCCTAAGCAATGCTTCAAAAGAAAAAGCCATTTGCATTTAAAGCAGAAACCCATTTCACTGACTTAGACATGAGCAGTTTTGGATTGGCTGTTTTTTCTTTTGATGTAAAGCAAGAAAAATTTGTCCTCCTGAACAGTTTTTCAGAAACACAACAGAATAACCTCCTACTCCATCCCAGCCACTTTAGTTGTCAGATTGTAGTGTCCCCATCATTCAGACAGCAAAGATGCACAGCAAAACTTGGCAGCTTCATTGTTCCTCTTCATGTCTTAGAGAGTTTAGGGAAACCCTCCAAAAGCTATGAATTTCTGATTCCACCGGGAAGTATTTGGTGTTTGAAATCTGGAAGGACAGAAGGAAAACTCAAAGAGCACTGAGGTAGTGCTAACTAGATTGTTGAAGTAAAGACAATTATTGCAGGAACAGTTATCACTGTGAGGATAAGGACTAAATATTTTATCTGGTAATTAGAGGCCAGTGCCTGGGTTCTGCCGTAAAATTGGGCATACAGGAAAGAGGTGATCCTCAGATACGCTTTAACACCAACCAAACCAAAACCATCAGTTTTTCTAATGAGATATTGGTCCTGTCAGGATTCCCTTTTGCTGTCTAAAATCAATGGATACTGTGTCCTGACCAGATTAGAAGCTGGATAATTCTGTCTTTTCTTAGTTTCAGCCCTGTGCCAGGTATTCTGCTGGACTGTTTTCTCTATGTTTTAAACTGCTGTATAGTGGTTATTCCATATTTTGTTCTACTTTGGGCTGCATTCAGTGTTCCTTAGATTTTGTTCATTCCTTTTCACTTCCTAAAGCAGCTTGGTTGAGGGCTGATACTGAAGTGTCAATGTACAATCCTTGGTGGTGTTACTGACCAAGGGATTCAGGATTGCATGTGAGGCCCAATAATTTATATCAGGCTGGAGATTCTGGATCAGAACATTTGTAGGCACAGAGACACCGACTTCTCCATAGCAGAGAATTCCTCAGGAAAACAGACTGAGAAAAGTGAAAACACACACACGGTGATTCCAAACCCTGCAAGTAAATTCCCTGAGTGGTTGTAATTGCTTTCTGAAAGGTGATGCTTACTAAGGAAGAGCTGGCAAGGGTGTGGCTGCTCTTTAATTTCATGTTTGAACAAGGGATTAGAGAATGGAGCAGCAGTGTCATGTAACGGGTGAAAGGAAACTGGGAGAAAGCACGACTGTTATGTAAACCATCTCTTGTCTGTCAGTGTCGACATTTCCTGTCTGCATTGGAGCTGAAGTGAAAATAATCACCCAGGCCCGACGAAGTGCAGCCTGGCTGCAGGTGTAGGCGTTGGAATGGGCTTTCTGGCATTCCAGGCTCTTGGCATCCACTCAGCAGCAGGAATGACTGAGGAGCCTCTGGGGTTTCAGATGTGTTGTTGCCACCCTCCTGCACCTCCCCTCAAAAAAAGCCCCACCAAACTAATAACAGCAGTGACGAGAGGATGAGTCCCATGCTGGATGGTGGAAACTGATTATGATCCATCTCTCTAGAGATTGATCTGTTTTCCTCCAGGCAAAATTTAACCTTCACTCCTTAGTCAGACCTGCTGAGCAGGAGTGAAATTGTGGGTGTCAGGCATGTGGCATTAGGCTAAAGGTGAAACCAAATTGATCTGATTTGCTTTTTAATTATGGGGGTCTTGATTTTCTTTCCTCAGATTCTAAAGAGAATTTCAGATTCTTGTAATAGTGACTATGCAATTCTTCCAATAAAACTGCCTCATAGCAGTCCCTCTAGTTGGTCTTACTTTAGATGAAGTAGCTTTACTTTTTCTTAGCCATTAATGTTTTCAATCCTTATATTTAGAAGTAGGGCTTTAAGAAGAAATGAAGACGCTCCATCTTTAGGGAAGCAGTTGGTTATTATGCTTATCTATATAATTAAAAGTGGTTGACTTCTTTAACAGTTGGAAGAGAATTCAGTACACAGTGAGGAGCACTTGTTTCTAAAGCAGTGGAAAAGCTGAGGGCACCTCAGAGGAACTCTTGGAAAATGCAGAGAGCTGTGAGTGAGCAGTTGAACAAAGTTGGTCTGCAGAGATCCTTCCTCCCAGGTTTTTCAGTTATTGTCACCTTACACAAAAAGCTGAGTGGGGCATCAGGTCCATCCTCCATGCTGTGTCTTGACTTATCAAACAGATTCTAATGCAGCTATTACAAGTGGAAGTAACTTATCCGAGTATGGATGGTCCTGTCACTCCTTGGGTTCAGCAGAAACAAAGCAAATGAAGCTGATTTTGGTGCCCTTGGCAGCATTTCAGCAGCGTGAGCTGAGCTGTGATGTCACCTGGCCCTTCTGTCCCTCACCCCTTCTCTTGCAGTTGTGGGCTAGGTTTGATCACCTGAGATCAAGAACCCAGGAGGTTCTTGCTGAGCAGTTAAATCCTGCAGTTGTTTTCTTCTTTCCTTAAAGTGACATCGACAAACAGATTTCCCCCCCTGCCCTGCTGTGTGGCCTCTTGGTGTGATCTGTAATTGCCATTGCTCTGTGGAAGGCATGGCAGCTCCCGAGTTCCTTTAATTATCACGGAATCCCAGAATGGTTTGGGCTGGAAGGAGCCTTTTAGGATCATTTTGTTCCAACCCCTGCCATGGGCAGGGACACCTTCCACTGTCCCAAGTTGCTCCAAGCCCTGTCCAACCTGGCCTTGGACACTTCCAGGGATGGGGCAGCCACAGCTGCTCAGGGCACCCTGTGCCAGGGCCTCCCCACCCTCACAGGAAACAATTTCCTCCCAATATCCCATCTAAATTTATCCTCCTTCAGTTTAAAGCCATTTTTCCGCTATCACCAAATGTCCATGTCAAAAGTCCCTCTCCAGCTTTGCCAAGGAAGAAAGGCATCACTTTCAGGGCTTTTGAAGAAATGCCAGGTCTTACACATGTTTGGAATTACCAAAGGCATTCAGAAGACACTTTCAATTGCAATTCTCTTATGTCAGTGGTAAAGTAATGTCACTCTCCATAAACCTGGAGTCCTGAATGAGCAGCAGCTCCATTTTTCTTTAGTCCCATTGTGTCAGATATGGAAAGCAGTTCTACAGCATTTAGTTTCTGTGCTCCATGGCTTTAAGGCCACTGAGGAGCACAGGTGGAAGCCTGCTCCAGTTCCATGTGTTCCTCTGCCTCAGAACACTGTGTGTCACTGACGTCCCTCCATCCCTCCTGTGATGGTGACAGGGCGGTGGCTGTCCCTGCTCCTGTGTTCTGCTGCTGTCTCAGGGCATCTGGTCCCTCTGGGATTGCACTCAAAGCACCCTTAGCCTTCCTTGCCTCCCAGGACAAGTTGTTATTTCAAGGATCAGGACAGTCAGGAGCCCGCCTCCTCCTCGACCTTTCAGATAAGTGATTATTCATGAAAATATTGCAAATATGTTGTTTTGGAGAGAGCCAAACTTTCACACTGGGACGTTGCTGCCCCACACCATAGAAACTTATCAGAGGGGGGTGAAAACTGGCAGAGCAGTGATGGTCAGGAGTGGTGTCTGTGCCTCCCACGTCACACAGACTGGCACTGTCCCACCAGGACGCACCTCTTGCCTGGCTTGGGTTAATTCCACGGGCACTGTTTTACCCCAGCACGTTTTCTCCAGAGATTTGCTGCCCTGCTGGGCTGCTTACGTGGAGGAAGCAAATGTCAGCTCTGCTTTTTGCATTAAAGCAAGAACTGTGCAGGAGGGAAGGCGAGGGTGGCTGTGCCCTCTAGGATTTGGAAGGGCCCATGCTGAAAAACCTTGATGGTATTTGTTTTGAAACAGTTTCTGCAATGGAGAACAGCTGCTCTTCCAAGGGAAACAACGAGGGGATCTGCAGCTTTTGGAGTGTGCAGTGAAACGCCCAGCACAGGCCTGGGGCTCTGCTGGGTATTTCTGGAGGTCGATGTCCCCAACACGCAGAAATCTTGAGCACAGGGTTATTTTGGGTCCTTGCTAAAACACAGCCTCAGTGATTTTTTAAATATTTATTTTTTGATTTTATTCTGTCATGCAGGAAAAGACTTGCTCCTATGGCAGGTCCCCGTTACCAGAATACTGGCTTGAGAAAATTATCAAATCTGGATTATAAGGCATGTGAAATTTTAAAATTTATATGAGTATACTGACATTTGAAAACCCATCACTCTAATATAGCTCTGAAGTAATGAGCTGTAAAATACCATTTTAACACAAAAATACACACTTTGAGATTCTCTTCTTGTGCACACAAGTGTTCCAAAATAATTCAGAACAGATTATTTTTGCAATTAAAATACTTTGGCAATTTTAAAATATGCACTAAAGGTCTTACTTAGGAATTGATCTGGCAACAATGAATAACTAGTGTTTTTACCAGGACTTCACTAAGATGATTAATTATATATGATTAATACCTTTGTGGATAATTAGTAACACTGGAAGCAAGCTTTGAAAGTTCTGGTTCGGTCTCTTGATATTTGGACAAAAAAATTTCAATTGAAAATAAATCTACAATAAGCTGACAGGTTTTCTGAGGGAAATTTTCTTATAGAAGAGAGGAATATATGTGAAAACTATGTGGAAAACGTTTTCTTTTTGCTGAAACCTTGTTCAACGACCCCATGAACACTTCAGAGCTGCAGAGACGAATTAAAGGTGAGCTAAAGAGCTCTGCCAGTAAATAACTTAAAAAAACACCAAAGGTTTCCAAAAGAGTTTAATAAATAACGAGGTTCTTTTTGTACTGTATAAACTATAAATATACCATGCAGTCCTTTATAACTTAAAATAATTTACAGGCTGAGGTAGGGGGGTCGGAGGGCGCGGGCTCAGGGCCGGGCCGCCTTCCTGCTGAGCACGCAGACGCAGGCGGTGTCGATGCGGATGAACCGCCAGGCCGCCTGCTTGCCCTCCATGGTCAGGGCCTTGACGAAGGTGTGCGTGGTGGTGCAGTACGAGTTCCAGTGCTTGGCGTCGATGCCGCGGCACCCGCCCGACACCGGCTTGGGGTCCCTGCACTTGGTCTCGAAAAAGTACTGCTTAAAGACGTTGTTGTTGATGTTGACCTCGCCCAGCACCGTCACCTCCTTGCCCTTGATGTCGGTGGCCGTGGTTTTGTCCCCGACCCACATGCTGACGCTGTCGCACACCGAGAACTCCCCGCGGTGCAGCACGGGGTGCGTGCTCCTCCTGCTCCTGGCAGTCCTGTTGAGAGCCCCCGCGCCGCTGAGAAACCCCAAATTCCGCCCCTGCCCGGCCACAGGTGGGGGCTGAGTGCTGAACAGCACCCGGGGAGACCGGAAACGCCGCTTTCTAAAAATTTTGGGGTCCACGGTGATGTTTACAGCTTCTCTCCTACCGAGGCTCCACGTGGCGTGGCCGTGGGATGTCTGCGGATCTGCCTGGGCAGGGTGGTGTCGGTCGCTCCGGGTATTGAGCAGGGAGTGTTCTGCAGGATACTCCAGTGGAGCATTGTCCTCTGACTTGGGAGCTGCCTGTGTGCCGATCAAAAAAGCTACAATCAGAGTGTAGAACAGCATGGGCATTACGTTATGACCTAGAACGAGAGAGAAAGGCACTGTTACTGCGAGCCAGGCGGGCACAAACCGCTGCCGTTCTGGCCATAAATTTATCAGATACCCAGGATCATACGGATTTCATCAGGTATTCATGTGGGTGCCAGATGTTGTTCTTCCGGAAGAGCTCATTCAGACAGCATCAATGTTCTTAATAAAGCGAGAACATTAGAAAATAATAGCTAGATTATTATTAATTCCTCTGGTATTTGTTGTTAGAGCACTGTTTATGAAGCACTTGTTTGGTGTTATTAATGTGGAGACCATATGGCGACAGCATGTTCCCAGGAGTCAGCTCTCTAGTGAGTTTTGCAGCAACCTTTTTGGCCAGGGCCAGTCTCTTGGCTGCAGAGGAGTGAAACTAGAAGCATTCCCGTGGCTAAAACATCTGTCCATTCCCTAAACTTCTGTGTAGAGGTGTCCTTGGGGCTACGGTGGGGGCCACCAAGCCAGTACATTGTGCCATTGTCAGCAGCCACACTCACCTGCCACGTGGCCAGGCCCCACTGCTGGCTGGCTCAGCAGCCTCCAGCCTCAGCAGCTGCCAGCTCTCCCACCTGCCCTTTCAGGACACACCACATCACTGAATTAGGGCAGAAAAAGCCCAGGCTCCCTCCTCAAAGAGCTCAGGTATCTGTGTCACAGGGGCAGATGGGATTTTTCCACATTCAAGGGCAAATATGGGAGCACTGTGGGTGCCAAGCTACTTCTGCATTGGCATCTGAGATACAGCAAAGCTAAAGCCGTTGTGGCCAAAGTACTGGGAATTCTGGACAGGGAAACTCCTGGGTTTTTTTCAGAATGCCACGAACAAGAACTCTCCAGAAGTCCCTGCAGAGCAGGTGCAGTGCCAGTGCTGATCCTCCTTTGATCCAGAGGATGTGCACATCTGTTTGGGCGTGGAAAAGTGCAAGCCAAATGTCTAAACCTTTGCTAAGACCCATTTCATGATGGCAGAGCAGCAGCAGTAATACCTCGTTGGGCAACTACCATGTGCTGACTAATTCAGCCACATGTTGGGAACGAGAGACATTCAGAAACGCTCTGGAATTGCAGTGAAGGGCAGACATTGTACTTCCTCTGTAAAGACTTAATAAGCAGAGACAGGGTATAAACAGAAAAGCCCGGGTGAGGCTCCTCCCCGTCTCTTTGCCTTGTTTTCCTGACATGTCTCAGCTGGCCCCAAGCTCCGCCGTGGCCGGCCAGCAGGCAGGGAGCCCCAAAGCCACTGGACAAACAGGGTTTTGTACCAGAGGAATCGGGCTCTGCAGTTCCACTGTGATTTCCCAGCATGTCCTAATGTTTTTTCTGGGTGTGGGTCAATTATGGTTGCAGTTCCCCCTCTCTGTGGAGCTTTCTCAGATTAGAATCCCAGGCGGTGCTAAAGGACTCAACCAGGGTGCTCTGCCAGAGCATAATCCTGTGGAAAATGCAGAACAACCCTAAGAGGTCCCGTAGGATCTCGTCTGTCTTATCTCGGACAGGAGCTGAAATGACATAAACAGCAGGGTTTGTGCAGCTGAGCAAGCATTTAGGAAACCATCAGGAGATGCCGAGGGAAGGTGGTGACTGAGGAGGGTGGAGAAGCAGAGCCGGCATGGAGGGGAGGAAGGAAGAGAAAGGCCAAAAACCATGTGAGCACTTGTCCGTGCATCTGTTGGGCTGGAGGCACTGGGGACAAAATGATGATGAGGAGAGTCAAATGTTTGTCATAGAGCAAATCCTTACTGTTCCAAAGCCACTTTAATTTGCTTAAAGCAAGGCTGAGGGTTGCTGCTTTCCCACGTGCTGCTCGTGCTGGAGCACTCGTCATCCTCTGTATAAGGAAACAGAGCTGGGTGTAGCTCAGAGCTTGGCTGTGCACCCTCCAGAGAGTAACCCCTTGTTCTACAACCAAATTAAAGTCAGATGGTTCATTACATCTCTCAAGAGTTAGCTTTCCCGACAGAAATGTTAATGGAAAAGGTTTGCAGAACAAAATCCAGGCACAATTTAGCCATGCCAATGGCAGCCTCAACGTATTGTGTTTATGCATAAACCCCTCTTTTATTATTTCCTTCTATAGGAAAGAGATGCTGCAATGTCAGCAAAGAGCTGGTTCTGGTTTTGTGCTATACAAGATTTGCTGCTCTAAAATGCAGCTACATTTACCTCCCTTCTCTGGGTTTCTTGTGTTGCACGTGCTGAGATTTTTGCTTTAAGGTCATTAACACAAAAGCAGAAAGACCTTGCCTGCTTGCCTTTTTTCTTTAATTGCCTTTTATTTCCTCTCCTTGAGGTAAATCATTCTGTGGAGTGTGGCCCAAACTCAGACAGAACATATTTGGGATATGTGGTAACTTTTGTGAAGATTCAAAATGGAATCTTTTCATCAATTATTGCGTTAGTGGAGAATAGAAAATGACAAGTTAAAAAAGTGAATGAGACTTGATGACACTACAGGCAAGAGAAGTTAACATTAAAGAATAGATGTGCCTTGGGCTGTGAGGGTTGTGAACTCTTTTGCTGACACATAGAGGTATTTTACAGGCTATTTTGGGGAGTCTTGTGTGTCCCTGCCCATGGCAGGGGGTTGGAACAAGATGAGCTTTAAGGTCCCTTCCAGCCCAAACCATGTTGGGATTCTGTGATTCTCTATCTAAACTTTGTCACATAATTAGTTATTAGACCCTCTCCTGGTGCTTTCTGGAGATGTTCACAGTGGATGCCACGTACAGCCACCTGATCTCACAGGGGATGTGCAGCTGCCAGTTCCAGTGCTGGTGGTCCATGGATGTCTGATGGGAGCCCTGGCCACAAAGGTTATCACAGGCCTTTTAATGCCAAAATTACAACACCTGTACTAACCCCACTTCTGTGTTGGTCAGGTGTCATTTAAACCCTTCCTCTGGTGTGGCTGCTGTGTGAGCCTGGCCACAGTGACTTCAGGCTGCTGTGGTGAGTGCTGTGAGTGCTGCCTTACCTCTGAGTGGACTGCACAAAGAACTGCTCCCCCAGCAAGGTCCTTATTTCATCCAGAGCTGAGCCGGGCTGGGCTGCACCTTGCCATGGGGCCCTGCTGCGCCTGCCAGCTGCGTGTGCCGTGGGTCACTACGGGCAGAAGGGTTTGTTTCAATAATTAGCCAGCAAATCAGTGTTTTGAGTACCATTCCCCCTTGGCAGCAGCACAGGGACAAACCCCCTCGGCTTTCTGAGCTGTGCCTCTTCTCTGTCACGGCATCAAGCTTGTCTAAAGCATTTCCAAACTTTGCAGAGCAGCACATTGTAACTGTGGTTATCAATCCACTGCTTCCCACCCCTCTCAGACACCTTCCAGGCTCAGCAAACCCAGGAGTGATGCCCTGTGGGGCAGCAATACCTGATGGCACTTCACAGCAACCAGGGACAAACCAGGGCTCACAGCCCCAACATCTGTTCTGGGAAGCAAATCTGGTTACAATTAAATTCAGGAGGAGAATCACAGATTGCCATTTATTGGCAGACAATTATCGGACTGTGGCTGATATTTGAGAAGAACTGAAGATACAAAACTTGCAGGCACATAAAAGCACATACTTAGATGTTTGTCGTGTTGCTACTGTAAGGGCAGCAATGACTCCAGTCTTAATCACTACATTGTGAATGGTCATATAGACCCCAGTTAAAGGAAAAACATTATTTTCCTCTCCAATTAAATCCAGCACACTGACACTTTCTCAGCAAAACACATTTTATGATTGTAAATTCATGACACTGAAAGGGATAGAAATAATATTTTAATAATCTTATTATTCAACAGCTTATCTGTTCCATTTCATAAGGTAAATTGGGGTTGTGTAAGGTAAATAGGGGTTGTATAAGGTACTCCTGTACTGCAAAAACCCTGCTGCATTCAGGCTGAAGTGCATTTGCTAAGGAGAACAAGCTGCTAATGCCAAAGCATGAACTGGACTCGCTTTCCACCTGCACAGCGTCTGTCCTCGGGAGCACCGGCTGCCAGCAAAGGCAGCCACTGGGTTTGGCTCTTACCAACACCCAAGTACAAGTTACTTGATGTTTAAACCTTCAACTGAAACCTTCCCAGCCTGTTTTCTTCAGCACAGGCCACAGGAGTCACCCTGTTACGTGCTGGTTGTGCAACATTGTGCAGTGGTTTGGCCACCCTGGCTTTGTCTGGATGGCTCAGGTTGCCCCTGGGAATTGCAGTTTTTGGGAGCTGAGCTGGTTATGCTCATATCGGTGTGTCAGAGAGGTCACACAGAGTTCCAGCATCCAAAGCTTCATGCTACAGATGGAGTATGCTGTATTTTTGCAGGAATGTACTAGTGAAGTAATAACCCTTTCAGTGAACTCTGGAGAGTTGAGTACCAGTAATGATAGAGCTATAATGTGCTGGCCACTGCCAAAAATAATCCAACAACTTTTCCAACTGTTCTGCCACCCTAAGAAAACACTGTTTTGGTTCCAACTGGCTGGTTTTTAACCACAAAAGCATTTATTTTCAGCAGGACTTTTTTTTAAAAGTTCTTTTACTGTCTTTTTCCCGGATTCCTGGCTGTGGTGGAATCCAGTAAATGATGCGGTGTTATTCAGCATCCATAGACTATTCCTCTGTTCTACCACGCCCAGACATTCATAAAATATCCTACTGAAGTGAGTCTTTCTTCAGGATTTACATGCATACAGGATGACAGACCTGGTGGGTAAAAATATCTCATTTTAATCTTATTTCTTAGTCTCAGCACATGTAGAGTGGAATTACAGAATCCCAGACTGGTTTGGGCACAGGGTGCCCAGAGCAGCTGTGGCTGCCCCAGCCCTGGCAGTGCCCAAGGCCAGGCTGGATGGGGCTTGGAGCAACCTGGGACAGTGGAAGGTGTCCCTGCCCATGGCAGGGGTGGATTTGGATGAGCTTTCAGGTCCATTCCAGCCCAAACCATTCCGGGATTCCAGGATTCTGGAGAGTGGGGAAATGGATCACATCAAAAAGTGAATGGTTCTGTGTCTTGAAAAGCTCTTTGCTTGCAGGACCTGTAAGTGCAGCAAGTGCCAAGCAAAACTAATTTAGGGAATTCCCTTTTTATTAAAGTTACCCATAGAATCTGAGGAAAAATGGACAAACAGGGAATGTTGCCTGGAAACTTATGAGGAATGAAAATTTAATAAATTTGCTAAATTAATTGCTTCCAATACGAACAGCAATCAGTGCAGCCTTCTCACTGCACATTGACCAGATGCCATTGAAGGAGCTCCTGCCCAGAGAAAAGATAAATTAATGCTCATTTGGCTCAGTCAAACACAGCAAGTAAATTATTTTCTAAATAAAAATAAACACAGTCAATAAACATAAGCATAGAATGTTGTAATCTAAGGCATGATACAATTTGGAATGTTGTTTTCTGTCATTCTTGAAGTTGTTGGCGTATTTTAGGGATGTGCAAAAAATAAACAGAACTGCTTGGCTGTCAGTGCAGCAAGTGGGATCGTGGAGGTCACCAAAATAAGCAACAAGTAGTGAATTAGTTTTGTCTCATTGCTTCTGGTAGTGAGAGAGAAAAGAGGGAGGCCGTTGCTGCTGAAGTTGCTGGTAAAGAGAAGGTGCCTCTGGCACATCTCTCAGGGAAACATTTTCACAGGTATACGAGTTACATGAATTAAAATCTAGCAGTAGCACTTCTGAGCCCTGGGAGGCCTTGAAGGGAATCCTGAAGCCATTATGACTAAGAGCAGTGTCAGAGGCATAGCTTTCCCTTGATCTTAGCTGATGAGCAAGAAAATGGGAATTTCTAATGGACTCAACATTTCATTCCTCCATTATATCTGCAGTGACTCAGCCCATAAATAAGAGGTTTATGGGTGCTGGAGAGCCAGCTGGAAGCTACCTGTGTCTCATACACTTCCTTTTTTTTTGTTGTTTTATTTTTTTTTTCCAAATGCCTCCAGCACTGAAATGTTCGTTTGAGGATTTCTAGGGAGAGCAGTAGACTGAGAAAAATGCTGCCCTGCAGCACAGAGCATCGTGTCACCGTGATCCTCCTCATCATCACAGGATGGGCACCCAGGATCTGCCTCCAGAGCTCTGACTCATCCTCAGCCCGGGTAAAGATAATAACAGGGATGCCTCATAGCCCATTAAGCCTCTGGTAATTTGGGGTACTTAAGGGGGAATAGCACCATGAGTCTGGACCCACCCCTGGAAGTGTTCAAGGCCAGGTTGGACGGGCTCAGAGCAATCTGGGATAGGGGAACATTCCCTGCCCGTGGCAGGGGGTGCAGTCAGATGGTCCTTGACCCTTCCAACCCAAACAATTCTATGATTGTGCAGGATGGGCATTCAGCAAATCCAAAGGCAGTGAGGCTTTGGGAAACACTTCGTATGGTTTATTTTATATTTATTGGGGTATAAGTAATGGAAATGGCTTATTTGCAAGGGCCTAATTTAATCCTTTCTTTTTTTCCTGAACTAGTACATCAAGATTTCACTTGCTGGTGTCTCTGTAGAGAAGTCCAAAGACAGGAAAAGAAGCGTATTTCCCATCACCTTCATTGACACCCCATTTCCTCAGAGCATTTGGTGCTGAGTGAGGCCACCTGCTGGGAGAGATCCAGCCTGGAGCCACAGCTGGGGATTTGTTACAGCAGGTGACAGGTCTGGTGGCATGGGACAGGCAGAGCTCACCTTTAGAAGGCTCCGTTTAAAACTCCTGAGTGGTAAAACAAAATCTAAACTTCTACGACCATAATCATTTGGTTTTCATCTCAAATTTGTTTTACAGTGTTTGGCATCATGATACTCTCTCTCACTTGTAGAACGTGCTCATGGGAATTCAGAGGCATCAACAGTAGTCTAAAATGTGATTCCTTTGGGAAAAAACCCATGATCTTAGGTCAGGATGGCCATACCAGTAAAGGCTTGTGACAGGATGCAGCTCTTGCTGTGACAGATTGGCAGTTAGTGAGTGTTATACATGCACAGAGCCACCCTGACAGAGCACAAAGTTTTGTCCTGCTTTAGATAACAAAACCAAACTGACAGTTATTAAATAAAAGATAAAGAAATTGTCTCTGTCAAGATAAAAATCCATTTAAATAAAGTGAAGGAAAACACATCACTTACAAAACTGGTGACAAATCTCTGAAAATAAATGGCAGAAAACAGCTTTTGGAGGAGCATGTGAATCTGATTCTCCTGAAGTCAATGACTGCAGTGGCATAAAGCTGGTAAATTAAATAAGCTAGAAATAAAAATCCTGACTAGGAGTAAGTTGTCTGAGCATACCAGGGTTGTATATCATCCCTATATTATCGTCCAGAAAGCAAATCCTAAAATCAATGATTGACATGTGATGATTGCTTTGGAACTTTCCATGTAGCCTTGGAGCTGGATATATATTTTATAGGACTCTGGGGTTTCATATATCCTAATTCATAGGCACCAAGGAGTGACTAAAGATCTCAGGCACTAACTGACAGGAAAACTACTGCAGGATAAATGGGATAAATCCATCCATATAAAGCTGGATGCCTCCATCCTACCCAGCTGGCAGCCAGCATGAGATTGCTGCTCCCTACAATTCCTGTCCAAACACAGCAGGACTCATTCCCTATTGCTGCTTGAAACAGTGAGTCCAAAGACCTTCCTGAGGCTGGAGCATGGCCTGCCCTTCTCCCCTCTACACCTTTCCCAAGTGGATTTAAATTTGGGAATAGTTGGCTTGCTATATTTGGCCCTGAGGTTTCCAATACAAAATTACCAGGAATGAAAGAACTGGAATTTCAGGCTTCACAACACTACCAAAATCAAACTGGAATTCAGCTGGGAACAGAAAGTATGAGGGCAGTCAGACTGTGATGTTACATCCCCTCTTACAGCCAAGAGTAGTTAAGGCAGAAAAATACAATATCTTTAGGGCCAGTAAACCTTTCCAACTAGTGATCTTATTCCAGCTATTCAGAAGGGAATATAAATCCTGATTCTTTTCCAAACCCTGATTAATAAGAACCAGCTGAATCCCACCAGCAATGCTAGCATTTAGTTTTTATTCAGGCTCGTAATTTTCATTTATATTCTCCTTTTTCACTTTTCTACAACTGCACAAATAAATTTGAACAAAGGCGATTTTTAGCAATTGCACGTGTTGTAGTGTAAGGCATCAATGTAGTGACTCCAGAAATGAGGTGGAAAGCAAAAATGAGCTGGGATGTCATGATCAGATTCCCAAAGGTAGACTCCATCATATTCAGTGTTTCTCTGGATCATGAATTTGGAAAAGAACATTATGTAAGGACAAGGAGCAGCCATAAATTATGGCCATGACTTTTCAGACTTTCCCGTTCTATTAATTATTTACATCCAAAAGGATTTTTATCTTCTACAAATCTTCCAGTGTGTTTATAACTATTTTAAATGACTCAACGATATTTTAATGGGGCAGGAATTCTGAGAAATTCCAAAGCAAAGCTGAAGGGTGTCTGTGCTTGGCAAGTCAGAGTACAGAAGGATGCAGTAAAAGAGAGAGTTGAGAGAACTTTAAAACCTCTGTTCTACTGAACTGAGGCTCTGGCTGCACCTGATAAATTCTGTAGCTGGAGCAGTTCAAACTGATGTGTTGGATTTTTTTTCCATTAAAAAAACCCTTAAGAATATAGACAAAAATCCACAAAATAAAATCTTATGACGTGGAGGTGCTCATGTGTTCACTCAGAGAGTGCTGAGATAGGGAAGAAACAGTCAATACTGGAATGGAATATTGCTTTGCCTGTGTAGGATTTTTCCATCCAGAAATGTCGAGTGGTTTTACAAACACTTAATAAAATGATCCTCCCCACTCGCTTATGGTCAGTAGAATTTACTTCTGTAGCATGTGAAGAACCCAAAGAATAACACAGGATTCTTGCCAAGCAGTAGCAATGTTCTTCTTCTCCATTGCCCACCTCCTTTTGTTATTTTTTTAATTTCTAGGATATTCTTTCCTATTTCTAAATCTATTTTACCTTCCTGAGATCTACAGGATTCAATTGTCTTCTTAGGGATTGAATTCCCTCTCTTATGATTTACTTTACATTACAATAGGAAAATCATGACAAAAGCTCCTCAAATGACACCTTTAGAAACTGAATTCCTTATTTTTATTGCAGTAGGAAATGGGTATTGACCCCACAGCAGTCACAGTCATTCTGTGCCCTCCTTATTGTAACTCACAAGGCATGGGCATAATACTTTGGACTATAGAAAAATGTTAATATTTTTCCTTGAACCAGCATACCCCGAGGTGAATTGTGTGTACAAAAACCAAAGTCATTGGGCTGTTGCTCATTGGCTGTTTGACTTCTGCCTTCTTTGACATATCCTGTATATTTGAGAAGTACATTTCTGTAATTTCTGGACAACTGGACATAAGCTTTGTGTCCTGCTGTACATGAGGTGACATTCAAGATTTGGGCAGATATTTGTCTATCTGCTCATTGCAAAGCCTGAGTTTTTTCTGCAGATTGTAAAGAAGTGGTAATGCTCAAACCCTTGTAACTCCACCTGCCTTTCCCATTTAAATTGAGTTTAAAACAATTTCTTTAGAACTCCTAAGCACTCCACTACAGAGATGTGAAATGTGGTGGGTTTTAAACTAAGCAGATCTAAATAAATAGTAATATTGTAATATATTATAATAATAAAAAATATATTCTGTAATAATCTTCATGTTAAATCTAAACTAAGCAAATACTTTAATTTGGTGCAAGAAAAACTTTCAGCTTTGAAGTTTTTTTGCTACTTGCTGGTGGCTTAGAAATTTAATTACCAAAGAAGTGGAAAAAAGGGTTTTGTTTCCCTGCACAGCAGGAACCTTTTAGATGTGGTGTCGTTTTGAAATGAGAGGGTAAAACCTCCTAAGAAACAGGGTAGAGATGTCCACAAAAAATCTAGAAACACCACCAAATAAAACAAAGCAAACCACAGAAACACTGAGTTATCAGATTGCAGTGTCATCTTGTAATGTTCTCTGCAAGCACAAGTAGTTCTTGCAGGAGAAATAGGAGTCTCCTGACATCTAGGGTAGTTTACCAAGAAAAACACGAGATTCCTACTATTGCTTAGACCTTTACAATATTCCTTCTAACGCTGTGGCTCATCTGAACATGATCAGAAAAAGGAAACAAGTGAATGGGGTTTCACCTTGGAGTTCCAGCACTCCAGAAGCAACGGTGCTGCGTTGTTTTCCATGAAGAGACAGAGCTGATTTGTAAACTGTGGTGCTGCAGGAATTTTTACCCCTTGGCTTTGATACTTTGTATGTTTGTACTCAGCACTTACTGAGGATTAAAGCCTGGTCTCTGTGGAAGTGTGTCGACACCATGCAAAATGCTCCATACCTACATTTTTCCCCCTGTATGTTTTTCTGAGTTCAGCCTGGGAGATCATCTTGATTACTTGGCAGCAGAGTAAACTACTGCAAAGCACAAGTGTTCAGGATGTTTGGGAAACCGATCCTATTTCTTCACATGCTTTTATTTGCCTTATTGTCCTTATTTGTTCATTGTATTTTAGTGTGTGCGTGCCTCAAGTGGTAGAAAAACAAGAGTGGTTTTGCCAGTGTTTGTAATCCATGTGAGTACCAGCTCCTTCTCTCTTTACCAAAACCCTTTTCTGCACCTTTCTTTATGGAGTAAAGGGATTAAAAAGCAGCAGGAGAGTGAGACAGCCATCCCTAAGAATCTGTTCTCTGGCTCTCACTCCTGCCCCTGGTCATGCCTATGTGTTGACATCCTCTGTTTTGTTTCCTCTCCAGCTCCAAGTGCTGCTCCACGTGCTTTCTGACTCCTTTATCTGCAAGGCTCCTGCTTTCTCCTGTCACACATTGAGTCCAGCTGCCTCAGAGCTGCTGCCCCACACAATCTTCTCTGCAGCACACGTGGGACCTCTTCAGCATCTTGGCTTTCATCTGCTGTGGAAGGTATTTACTCCTTGCTGTATGATTGTTTTAACTCATTACTGTATTAACTCACAATGCCAGACAACTGCTGGCAACCCTACAGAGGGGTGGTAACGAAATGTAATGGATTCTGTACATTAGCAACAAAATATATATTCAGAGAAACTAATGCAAGCTGCATTTCCTTGCACTGAGCTAGTTCAGAGATTGATTTACTTCATTCCTATGCTCTGAGAAGCTCAGCTCTGCTTCAGCTGAGACCCTGACACCAAACCTGTGAGGCCAGAGAAACACAGCCCAAACCTCAGCACTCTCAGCATCCTGAGTGTGTCAGGCAGCTGCTGCACAACAAATCTGCTCATGCTCCCAAGGAGCAGAGACAGTTTGAACTGGGGCCATATTTCAGCTGTACGTTGTGGGCTGCTGGGCGCAGACCCAGCGAGCAGTGGGGAGTAGGAGTTTTCCATCTTTGTATTATGTCAGAGTTTGAGGGGAGGCAGCTGCTGTGGATGTTTTAAGATAGGAGGTTCTTATTCCCCACTCAGCCATTTAAGGTGAAATGAAATTTAAGGTGACATTTCAATGTGGGAAGGGGTTTGTTTGTCTGGATCTTGAACCTCTGGAGCCTGACAACTCTGGGATATCCTCACCTCACACAAAGCTTAAAGGATGGTCGGTGTAATATGCAGAGAAGTGAGTGATGTTGCAGCCTGCAGGACATCCTCCCTTGCTGGGAGCCTGCAGCTGTCTCTGGAATAGCTGCCTGTGTCTTTGAACAGTTCTCCTGGCCACACAGCTACTCTGTGCAAAAGGACAGTTCAACAGAAGAGAGTTTGTCAAGGAAAGATCGGGTCCTGTCTTGCACTGTGGGAATCCTTCAAGCACAGAACAGAGCCCAAAGAAGTTTAAATGAAGTTCAGCAACCTTTGCTTAAGAACAGGAAACAGGGAGTTGGACTGACCTGGCAGTCTCAGCAGCTCTTATAAATCTGTGTTTGGCAGCTCACTTGTGTGAGGAGCCTTTGAAGGGTCTTTACATTTTCGGGCATCATCTGGTTGCCGAAAGCATTTTTTGCTGCAGTACAAACTATAATGGGAAAGATGCCTCTTTTTCCTTTAAACCGTGCCCTTGAGTGTTTCTACCACATTTTCTAGAACTCTCTTTGGCCCTGCTCTGAGTCTGAACAGCTCTGAATCCGTTCATTGCAACACAATGCTATCACTGATGGCACTGGACATCTTTGCACTAGTCATGCTTCAACTTTCTGTGGGGTTCACTGACTTCCCTGGTATGTGGACTTGGAAATTAGGGAATTCTTTAAAAAATAGGCCAGGATTAGAAGATTACTGTTCCCATGTTTACCAGCATACTATTTTCCTTACTACCTTTTATTATATTAGATATGAACCTTTTTTCCATTTCCGCAGTGAGAAGAATCAATAGATTGAATGTGGGAACTCTTGGACTAAACTGCTGTAATGAGTTTCCTCAACCTACATTCACTGAAACAACCTTGCAGAAGGTGATTAAACAAAACCTTCTCTTAGTGTGGTGTCACAACCTTCTAGAAACAGAGGGAAGGAGTGAGCGCAGAAGGTTCTTCTGAAAGCTGTGGAGTGGTACCTTGGTATAGCAAAAAGAAGCTACAGAACTAAAAACTTGTAAATAAAATTTCAAGGCTGCAGCTGGTAAGTGAAATACAGCTTGAAGTTCTCAGGATCATTAAGGTTGGAAAAAGCCTTTAAGATTATTAACACAACATTGTCATGTCCACCACTAAACCGTGTCTCCAAACACCACATCTACATGTTTTTTGAACACTTCCAGGTGTTCCACTCCACCTGTGCCCTGGGCAGCCTGTGGCAATGCCTTCAGTGAAGGAATTTTCACTAATATCCAACCTTCCTCTGGTGCAACTTGAGGCCATTCCCTCTGCTCCTGTCGCTGTTCCCTCGGAGGGAAGGCCCGCCCCCCCCCGGCTACCCCCGCCTCTCAGGGAGTTGTGCAGAACCACAAGGGCCCCCCTGAGCCTCCTTTTCTCCAGGCTGAGCCCCTTTCCCATCTCCCTCAACCTCTCCTGGTGCTCCAGACCCTTCCCCAGCTCCATTCCCTTCCTTGGACATGCTCCAGTCAGATCATGCTTCTTCCAGTTTAATAAGGAAAAAATGCTGCAGAAAAATGCACACGTGTTCCTGACAGGACAAGATGTTGGGAGCCTTTGGTGGGCAGGGACCCCTTCCACTGTCCCAGGGTGCTCCAAGCCCATCCAGCCTGGCCTTGGACACTGCAGCCACAGCTGCTCTGGGCACCCTGTGCCAGGGCCTCCCCACCCTCACAGGGAACAATTCCTTCCCAATATCCAATTTACCCCTGCCCTCTGGTAGTGGGAAGCCATTCCCCCTTGTCCTGTCACTCCAGGCTGTCCAAAGTCTCTCTTGGAGCCCCTTTAGGCACTGGAAGGGGCTCTGAGGTCTCCCTGGAGCCTTCTCTTCTCCAGGCTGAGCATTCCCAGCTCTCCCAGCCTTTCCTTGTAGATGATGTTGATCCCACTACAAAATGGAGCCTGTTATTCAAACCAGTGTGGATAAAAAGTCATGGCCTGCATGGAAGAGAGCTATCTTTGTGCAAGCTTTGATGTTAAAAAATAGTAACTTGAACTCACAGATGTACTGATTACCCTGCTAAAAGAAGACGTGGAATCTCTTCTCAGAATTACAGCATTTTAATTAGAAGAATGTGAGCAAAGCCTTAATCTTGTTAGTAAGGATAGATACGGATGAGGCAGAAACAAAATCCACAGCAACATAGTCCAAACACGAAAAGCAGTGTCTTGGAGGTTGGTAACAGCACCAGAACTGCTCCCTGTCACTGCTTTTCCTGCAAGACTAAGCTTGACAGTGACTAAGTTGGGAGAAATAGCTCTTCTGCCTTGTAGCACTGAGCTACATCACACAGCTGTTTGAAAAAAAATAGCTGAAATGTGGGAAAGGTACTTCAGATTTACAAACCAAATCCACAGATACTTGATTATCCTCTTTAAAGTTCTTTTTAGCCCTTCTAAATTCTTGTGACATTCAAGGATCAATAAGAATCTCATCTGTAGCTGATTCTGACAGATGTTAATCTTTGCCTTGGCTTTGCAGTCTGCTTGAAATAGTACTTGTTCCTTCATGTCAGGCCTCTGGCAATGCTTACAGAGTCAGGATTACAGTCTCCAGTGAATCCCATTTTTACTGTCATTAACTTTCTAAACTGTTCCCCATAGCTGGCAACCTTTCCATGCTTGGAGATCTACTTAGTGGGAAGCTGGGAGAGTGATGGGTTCTGCCTGTCTGGAATCATTGTGCCTTTAATTGAGATTTGTTTAATTTTGTCATTAAGTCCATTTACATTGTAGGCATTTCATGACCAAGATTACACACTGTGCCTGTACCCTGGCTGTGTTTTGTGCCATTTACCTATTAAAGAAAGGGGAAAAAGCTCTGTGTTTACTTAAGATTTTTACAAGTAGCAATTTTTTTTCTTCCATTAACTTAGTTAATAAATTAATCTAATTTTTGGATTGGAAAAAAGGACTCATCTGCAGATGCTATGCTGTGTTCTGAGGAAGTGATTAGATTTATTTGGCAAAATACAGGTGAGGATTCAGTACCTGCTTGTCTGGAAGGAACTGTCAGAACCCATAAACATGGGGATTATGGTTGATTCCAAATTAGGGACAAATCTTGATCAGAAAGCAACAGGAATGGAAACATTTTTCCTGCAAATGCCAAGGACTTTATGGTGAACAGAAACCACTGGGTGTAGCATTGCTCTGTGTATCCCTCAGTCTCTTCAGTGAAGGGCTTGGAGCAGCCTGGCCCAGTGAAAAGTGTCCCTGTCCATGGCAGGGGGTGGAGTGAGAGGAGCTTTAAGGTCCCTTCCAGCTCAGAGCAGTCTGGGATTCTGTAATTCCATGATTCTCTGACAGATCAGGGGTGCAGGTGACTTTCCTTCTCTCAGAATGTGAGTCAGGGGTGACCAAAGCTGTGTGAGTTACAACACGAGCTCGATAGTGATCACTTCAGCAGCTGGGGAAGCCAAAAACTTGCTCCTTAATGAGAAAAAATGAAAGCTGATTAATCAGCTGAGTCACCCTGCTCTGCCTCAGTGCTGGTATGAGTGGCATTCCCTATGGATCAGCCTATTCTGAAGTAAAAGCCAAACCATAATCAAGGCTAATTGACTGAGCTCAATCAAATGTTTCAAAATACCACCCATGAGTTTGACATCAAATAAAAAGCAGGGATATTCCCAGTCAGGCAGTTAATTGCTTCCTGAAAACTTGCTCTTTGCAATAATTTGAAGATTTTCACCAGTGCTCCCTTTTATTTCCATTTCCCAGGCTTGCAGTAGGTTACAGTGTAATGTACAGATTAACAGACTGGAACTTGCCCTCTCTCACATTCTTCCCTCTGAATGATGCTGCAGTGCTGCCTTGTCTCTGGGACAGAAAATTTTCAGCCTCCTAGAGTTAAAACAACTTTTTATAAGCTTTTAGAAAGATAAATAATACCAACCTCTTGTAGATATTAGTACAAGCAGCAAAAATTGCAGTATTTTAGAGTGACGCCACTAGGCTTTTTAGTCATTGTGTTTAGGGAATTAATCCCAAAAGAATATTTCTAGGGGTTTTGTTTCTTACATCCAGCAGAAATTGTTTCAAAGAGGAGCTGAAATGTCAGACTTTTTGCAAGAGTTTTGTCTAGTGGAAAATAATGGTGGTGTTTAAACATTTGTCTGGTTCCTGGTGTGCCCCAGGTTGAGTGCAGCGATGAAAATTTATCAGCAGCACATCTGTAAATGAATCATCTTTCTCCCTACATGCACGTGATTGCACAATTTTATTGACTGCTTGCTCTGATGAATATTTGATATTTGTCATGTGAAGCGATCCCATCCCATTTGTAGTATCAGAAATTCCAAGCACAATTAACAACTGAATGTGATGTCACAGTTAATGAGCCCCCAGCCCCCTGTGCCCCAGGGCAGTAGCACACAGCATCAGCCAGTCTTCTCTAGTCACCAATGATACCAAGGCTGAAGTTACAACAGGGACATCTGGCTGCAAATCCTGCTCCTGGATTGAACATTTTCTTATCTGGCTGAATGTGGAGAGCAGGTGGGAGGACCTCAGGTGAGGCCCAGTATTAGAAAGAATCAATATGGAATCCTGGGATGTGTGGGAGCCCTGAAAGCAGAGAATATTTCCCTGCCTGTTTTGAAGGGTTTTACCCCCCTGGACAACACTGTTTTTGACTTTTATCCATGGAGAAAACTGCCAACTCTTTGGGAAGAACTAGAATCTACTCTAGTGAGAACTAAATAATAGACTATTATGTAAGGTTATCACAGGGTGAAAAATCTAAAGGTGTTGGGTTTATTAATGCAGTAAATAGATAAAAAGCAGAAACTCCAAGATGGAGGATTGTTGTTGTTTCTAGACTTTCTTCTTCTTCTAGTATGCCATATTCTGCAGCAGAAAATGTCTAAAAATTATTGGATGAAAAATTCCGCAGTTCCTGTATACATGATAAAAGCATCTGTCTAACATTGGTAGAAAAATGAAAATATCTTTCATTTTAAGTTTTAATTGGATGATTTACCTTTAAGAAGGCCATGTTATCTTGATAAGGGGCCATTCTGCTGCATTCTCTGTTGTGAGCTGTGTCTGGGTCACGCCGGTGACCTTACTTCTCTGATAAGACTTAATAAACGATCTTAAAGCAGAGAGTGCTGAAAGTTTCTTTAAAATCACTCCCCATCAGGGGAAAACCTGGCTTAGAGACACAGCTAAGTCAGGGGCTGGGGTCCACAGGGATAGTTTGGTTGGAAGGGACTTTAAAGCCCATCCAGCTCCAACCCCAACATCTTCCACTGTCCCAGGGTGCTCCCAGCCCTGTCCAGCCTGGCCTTGGACACTCCCAGGGATGGGGCAGCCACAGCTTCTCTGGGAAATCCATTCCAGCCTCTCCCCACCCCCACGGGGAAGAATTCCTTCCCGATATCCCACCTAAACCCTTCAGCCTTTCTGTCCTGCGAAGGGAATCTGGGAACACTTAGTCCAAAACTTCTAAACTGCTCCTACAACCTGTGATCCCCTGGGAAGCCCCTGGTGGGACCCACAGCTCTGGGAGGTGGGTTTGGGTTTGGCCTTTGTCACAACAGGGGCTGCAAAATGATTTAATGGGTGTGGTGGTGTTCAATCAAAGGTTGGACTTGATGATCTTGGAGGTCTTTTCCAACCTTAATGATTCTATAATAAATTCCACCATCCTTTTCCCACATAATCGTGACTCTGGTTTGTGTTTCACCTCAGAGTCCTTGACTCTTCTGCAGCAGGACATGAACACAGGTGCCATGGTTGGGCTTCACACCTTCTGTAGCTCCACAAAAAACATTCAGAAAGCTCCCATTCCAAATCGAAATTCCATGGGGGTTGTGCCAATACTAATTAGTACAAATAAACTGATATCTCTGAAATTAGCTGTCATTCTAACACTTAACCTCATATGTTACACGTATTTGCCTTGTCTGGATATTTGATGTGCACCTTGTATTTATTACAGTGTTATTTGTTAATGCTTTTGTGTGGTGAATCAGTTGTCAGGAAGAATCATTGTGGTTACAAAAAAAGCAGTTTTATTGTGAACTGGAAGGAAGAGAATATGGATGAGGATGGAGTGGGAGGAGACAGAAGATGACATTTGTAGCCAGATGTGATTTGTAGTATGAAAATATTAAATGCTGTTGAAAAGTGGTACTCCACAGATTATTGACATAATTGTGGCAATAGGAATAGATTTTTCTTTGGTATTTGCCTATTTTTGCTACAATTTTCATCAGATGATGAATACATGACAATTTTACATTGTCTAACACAAAAAAATTGGCTTTTTATTCTATTTTTTAAAATAACATATGTCTAGCAGATTTCTAACAGAACCATCTTTTGAAAGAGGCCTATTGTGATTGAATTTTGCATCTTTCAACTTTTCTCTGGGGTTTCTTTGCATTAGTATTAGGTTCAAAGCAATAATCAGGGTCTAAGTCTTACAAGATCGTTTTTTGCCTGTTTAAAATGAAAACCAGAGGGGAGTTTTGATGATTAGGTGTGTACTTCATTTCTGTGCACGGTGCCAGAGTTTAAATACATGTCACTTGGAAATGAGCTTTTGCAAATTCAAAGGGAGAAACATGAACTTTAAATCTGAACTTTAAACCTTGTATCAGTTTTCCTGTGGCATAGGAAATGTGTTATTTTCACAAAAAGTATTTCCTTTTGCTTTCAAGTGATGGCACAAGCAAGTGCTGAAGACTGAATTCAAATGACTTGAATTCTTTAAAAAATTTGAAATACTGAATAAAGGGGAGAAATTCTGCAGGTCATGAAGTAGTTTTCTAATTTCTTTGCTTTCAAAGAGGAGGGAAGAAATGGGAAGGAAAGGGCCACAGGTCTTTCTCTCTCAGAACACACAGAGAAAAGAAATCGTCTCTAGAACAGCCCTTCCCAGCACCAGGAACGTGCACCCAGGGAGAGCTCATGGATCAAACTCCCTCTGATGCTTTGGATTCTGGATGCTTTGCCAAAACCAGAAACTCACACTTTTGGCACAGATAAAGTGTCCTGGAATGTGAGGCTGAGCAGTGACCCCTTGCACTCTCCTCTTTACAGCTAGTGCCTGAGAAAATGATGAGAGGAAGGTTTGGCAGGAGGGACTGGGGCAGGGAGTGTTTGGATCCAGGCAGAGCAGAAACATGGATGTTGAATATTCAGAGCACTGATAACACCAATCACGGAATTCCAGGATGGTTTGGGTGGAAAGGGACCTTAAAGCTCATCCCATTCCACCCCTGCCATGGGCAGGGACACCTTCCACTGGACCAGGCTGCTCCCCAGTAAGGAGGGGAGGGATGGAAAAGATTTTTGACATGGAAAATAAACCCACACCTCGCTTCAGTGGCTTATTCTGTGCTTATTTATTTCTCTTTACACACTTCATGTGCTTTCTCCTCCCAGGTAAGAAGTGCAGTTACTGTGATCAGTTTTGCTGAGGGAAATGGACTAAATTGCTAACACTGAGCAGAAACAAGAATAATCAACTTATTCCCCTTTAGAGAGAACCCCTTTAATGTCCTCTCAGTACTGACCAGGGGAAGGGCTCGTTGTCTCTGAAGGGGCAAATAGAAGATTCTAAGAGCAAGATAAGCATATCATGGTATAATAATTCACATAAACAGTTTGTATGGCTCTGGGAATGCACCCAGCTCCAACACCTTGCTGGTCTGGTGCTGGGACCTAGAGTATCCCAAAAGGATCATGGAATAATGGGCAGGAAATTATGCACTTGGAAAATGCAGGCTGTGTCATCCACCACAGGGCAAAGCTCTTTGTGAACAAGCACAGATCTTTTCTCATACCTGACTCATCCAGCATATAAAGTCATCAAAGAAAAAGAATAAAAGCTATGTTTCAAAATAGAAAAACACATTTTCTGTAAGCCAGAGCTCTTAAATGTATCATAATCAAAGTATTACATATTATGAGGTATCTGGTGAATTCCCATCACAAAAATTTCTGAAGAACTCTTTTTTTCTTTTTTTTTTAAGAGCCTGGGTCACATGTGGTTGTGTCAGGAACAAAATAAAACAGTCAAAGTAAAGCAGTGAACCAGACCACTAAAAAATCTGTGTCACCTTTCTACCTGTACAACAGGGGAAAATATGAAGTGATTAAGAACAGGAAAAAAATCAAAACAGTAATTTTTCAGCTGGCAAAGCCATACTTGGCAAATAGAAAGTTATCAAATACATAATCTGCTTCCCAGCTGTATTTACACTGGGCTAATTTGCTCGTTGTAGGTCAGAACTGTCAGAATCGGTGTAACCTTTATAAATTTCCTGAGCAGTTAACAAGTAAATGAGGTAAGGCAATTTTTGCTGCATCCTCTTAAAGGCAGCAACATATCTCACAAAATATGGCAGCTCAAAAGAAATGACCAGCCCTGAGTTAAGAACCAGATTAATTTTATCCATTAGTCATTCATTTAATTCATTTCTTTGATTTTATTCTTGGAAGGAACTTCATATTTGCATAACATAAATGGTCATTATGGTTTAGTGGGCATTGTGGTGTTCTGTCAGATGTTGGACTTGATGACCTTGGAGGTCTTTTCCAACCTTAATGATTCCATGACTCTATGACGTCAATAATATGTAGACCAAGGCCCAAAACAAAATCAAAGAACTTGTTTTACCTTCTGGTTGATTTTTTTCTTTGTGCTTGACTCTTTTCCCACTGAAATCAGTAGGGATTTGGATTCCTAACAAGTCAATGGGAACAGAATCTGATATTTTATTAGCACATTGTTATGGACCCTATAGGGACAGGAAATTGGATTTTGGAGCCAGGAAGATAAATGAGGGTCAGACTTTTTGGAACCAGATTATGGTGTGGGTTGATGTTCAGTTTTTAAAAAACCCTGAATAAAAGAAGTTTTGAACCATCTCAAGTGGTCTGGTCACTGCAGGCTTGCTTGATTTTTGTCACACTGAGGGGGGATTGTGTTAGGGTTTGGTTTGAAAGTCCAAGCCAGGCAGTTCCTCAGCACTGGTGCATTGTCACCACCTCCCAGTTTCTTCCAGGAAATACCACTGTGAAATGTGGAAGTCATGTCCATGAGATAGGACAAGGAGGAATGGCTTTAAACTGAGAGGGGGCAGGATTAGATGGATATTGGGGAGAAATTACTCCCTGTGAGGGTGGGCAGGCCCTGGCACAGGGTGCCCAGAGAAGCTGTGGCTGCCCCCGGATCCCTGGAAGTGCCCAAGGCCAGGCTGGACAGGGCTTAGAGCAGCCTGGGACAGTGGAAGGTGTCCCTGCCATGGCAGGGGGGGGAATGGGATAAGTTCCCTTCTCACCCAAACAATCCTGTGGTTTTCTGTGATAAAACCGATCCCAGCAGCAGACAGTGTGTGACTGGTACATCTTGATTTGGGTCATCTGATGGTGTCAACTACTGTGCCATAAAATCTCAAAGCACTGCTGGAAATGCAGGAGCCTCAGGGGAAAGAAGAAGAAAGGTGATAAACAGCTGCCTCCGAGATAAGGACAAGTCAGAGGTGTTTCATTCAGTTGCCTGGGGCAACTCAAAGGATGGACAGAAATGTGGCAGAAAAGCCATAAAACGTTATTTCAAACTACATCCTGCAGTCATTTGAATTTAGGTCATGTGCCAGAGACCTCGTTCCTGTGTGTGTGTATTTAGGGCCTGATTTCTCCATGCACTGGGCAACTTTCAGCTGTGTGCAGGCTCAAAATGCTGAGCAGCACTCTCTGCTCATTTTCTTCTGCTGTCCAGTCCTGGTGTGAGCTAAATGTCTCTCCCAGGAGCTGTTCTGACTCTGGGTTGCTGTAGCCAGCTCTGGATGTCCTTGGTGACTCCCCAGCTCTCTGGCAAAGCTCTCAGGTTCTTGGCATCCAGGTTTCACTGCTGGCATTGCCACTCTCTGCTGCATTTCTCAGGGTGATGCAGTTCTCAAAGTGAAAGGTTATTGTCAGTGTAATTAATGGACATTTCCCCACTACTTTTTACTTGAGATTTATTTGTGTAGAGTATTTTTAGTGGAAGCTGTTAGAAAAGACCTGAGGTCGATAAAGAGTTTCAAATAAGATGTCAGCTCCAAAAAAAGACCACACTGAGATGAGATAAAAAGGTATTTTCCCTTTTCAGTGAATTTCACAAGATGCCCCAGGATTCATGGCCTTTTCCCACTATCTCATGATCTGTTCAGACACTGATTTGCCTGAAGAGCTGTAAATGTCATCACTGATGTCTTTCTGAAGTGGTAACCTCCATGAACACTGACCTACACCTAATCCTTGAGCAAAAATCAAAATGAGGGATGCTATTTTACCTTTTCATTTTGCCAGAATTGCCATTCTTTCACCAATGAACTGGCAACCCACAGTAAATATTACAGAGTAACCTTTTTGGAAGTGGGGTAGGTCAAGGATTTGCCAGCTGAAGCACCAAGGAGGAGGAACTAGAGCAGAAGTGCATCCAGGTCAGAAATTCTGCCTCCTGCAGCAGCTGGGGAGTGGGGTACACACAGAGCAGCCACGTGGGGATCATCTCCTGGGACTACTCTCCCACTCCGAGGTCATTCTGGAATCACAGATTTATGGAACCACAGGCAGCATCTTTGCTCTCAGTGTGCCTGATTGCTTCCTGAACCCTGTGACCTGCAATGTCCTGTGGGAAAGAATTCCACAGCCCCGTTATGCCCAGAGAGAGGAACCACCTTGTTTTGTTTGCCTCGACATTGCCACCTGCCAGTTTTATTTCCTGCTCCTTGATTTTTGTCAACAGCCATTTGCTCCCAACATCTTAAGGACAACTGTGACTATAAATATCTCCCTCACACCCCTGCTCAGCCATCTCTTTTCCTGACTTAGAAATCATAATCTCTGTAGTTTCTCTAAATACAGAAAATGTTCTGGGCTTTCATCATCCTGCACCTTTTCTTGTTTTACTTTATCCTTTTATCCTTGTAACTCATGACCAGAACTACAAGCAGTACCCAGGATTTGGGGATGGGATGGATTTATATTGAGGGTCTGAGATTTTCTTTCCCCCAGATTCCATGGCTTTAGTATTAGTGGCACTGGGCACACAAGAGTGCACATAACTCACAGTGATTGATCCTGTGATCTCTTGGCAACAGCAAAAATGATCTTGCTTTGCTCGACCACATAATTTTTGGAATAAATTCACATCCATATGCACACAAATATTTAGTGAATTCTGTGGGGCTGCACAAAGGGCATTGTGGGGAGAGAAAAAGCCACAACACATCCCACAGGACATCTCTCCCGGAGCTTTGGTTGGAGAAATGTTAAATGCTTTGGCCTCTGTGACCCTGCTTAGGTCAGACCCGGCACAGGGAGAATTTCCTTCTGGCCAGGGCAGGAATGCAGTTGTAGGAGCACTGGTGCACGTGCCTTTTGCTTCCACACAATCATGGAATCACTGAGGTTGGAAAAGACCTCTGAGATGATTGATTCCACTCATTAACACAGCACCACCGTGTTCACCACTGAACCACGTCCCCAGGAGACACACCTGTGCATTTCTGAACACTTTGGGATGGTGACTCCAGCTCTGCCCTCGGCAGCCTGTCCTAATATCTGGCAACCCTTTCAGGAAATAAATTTTCTGTAATATCCACCCCGAGCCTCCCCTGGCCCAGCCTGAGGCCGTTCCCTCTGCTCCTGTCCCTGTTCCCTGGGAGCAGAGCCCGACCCCCCCGGCTGCCCCCTCCTGTCAGGGAGTTGTGCAGAGCCACAGGGGCCCCCCTGAGCCTCCTTTTCTCCAGGCTGAGCCCCTTTCCCAGCTCCCTCAGGAATTCCCCATCCCTGGACACTCTCCAACCCCATAACCTATCCCTGATCCCCCTTTTCTCCAGGCTGAGCCCCTTTCCCAGCTCCCTCAGCTGCTCCTGGTGCTCCAGCCCCTTCCCCAGCTCCGCTGCCCTGAGAAAAGTTCCCTTCTTTCCACGAGATAAATTTGGTGAGAAGAGGTGTTGCCACCCTTTCTCTGGGACTATAATGACATTTAATAAATACTTGGGTTTAACAAATCCTTTGCCCACGCAGCTGCCGGCAGAGGTCACCGTTGCTGTAGCTGGGCTGGAAGGGGTTGAGTTTCCCCGGCTTTTATTGGCCTCACATTTGGGATTGACAAATATTTCTAACCCCACCAATCCAGCGCTGACTGTTGCTGTTAGAGCATTGAATCTTTTGGAATGAAACCACGGTTTTTAGTAACCCTCTATCTTTTTTGTTTTTTAATCAGCAGTTTGACAGTAAAATGTAGATGAAAAAAATCACAGATTTCTGTTAACTTCTTTAAATTACCAGTATTTTTTCCACGTGCCTTTAATTTAATTCAATAATGCTAATTAGTATGTATTCAATATTCTGTTTGTCCTAAAATAATTTTGTAAGGAAACAGAAAACCAGTTAATAGAATCTGTGCTTAAAGGAACATTTATATGGCCAAAGCATGGAGCAGTAGGGGAATGTATGGGATTTATTCTATTGATTGAAACAATCTAGTTTTTAATGTGTTCTATTTGACCCTTGTTGTAGACAACCCATTAAATAAATATATTTTAGACTTGAAAATGCTAATCTGAATACATATTTTAGGTATTTTTCTAACCTGATTTTTTAAATTAATATCTTCTAGTTATTTCATCAACTGCTCTGTTATGCTATGAAATAATTGTATATTTAGCATATGGCTTAAAAGGATGCTTGTGCTCATTGTAACTCTCCACTGAACTTAAATGAAGACATCTAAAAAGATAATTTCAGCTTTTGATGGAGAAAAGGGGCACTGCTCAGCTACGAGGGCGAGAAAATACAGCCACGGTTACTTTCTTTACCACCTGGCTGGGAGGGACAGATCCCTCCGGGGTGAGTGGCTGGGATTGATCAAGCTGTGAAATCACTGGTCCTGCACAGATGTGTCGGGGGCTCCTCTCCAGACCTTGCTGAGATTTGTTTAAAAAATATTCATATCCATGATTATTAACAAATTTAAAGGCCGAGTCTTTCTTATCATACTTGAGAACTCTCCAATATATTTGATTCTTCGTTTCATCCCTGGAACCTCTTGGGGAAGTGCAGAAAATATTGCAACCCTCTGAATTTCAGACAAAACTGGCTGAAATGGCAGTTGGCAGGGGGATTTCTAAAGTATGTTTTCCACAATATCTGAACCAGCTCAGAAGTGCCACGAGCAGGAATGTACGGACAAGTCAGCTCCCTCTCTGTCTTCTTGCAGATAATTGTCACATTTTAGTTTGGCTTAGCAAAAAAAGTGCCCCAAAAACTTTATTGTGATACTCTAATGCATGAAAACATCCATAAATTATCCGTCTAACAGTTACAATGCACCTTCCAAGTTGTGACAACTTGGAAAACCAGCCTGACAAGCACGCTCACTTTTGGTGTTTTTCTAAAACTTCTCGAGTGTTATAAGGAGAATTTAAAGTGAAGAAAGAACCGAAGCACAAACACTTTTTGTTCTCAGCACACAAATTCCTTCTGTCTCCCTGCCTGGGGTCCCCGTTTTTATCTGTGAGCAGTGTCTCAGCTAAAACAGTGTTATCACCAGCTATAAATCAATAAACATTGTCAGCTCCATCCTGTCACTACACACAGGCAGCAGGGAGGTCGTGAGCTTTTCCAAGTGGACATCCCAGAAGATACACGGTCTCTAGTGAAGTGCTGCTCTGTGTGCAGCTGAAAGGATTCTGCCTTGGGTCAGTCACGCTTTGATTTAGCAGAATTCCTATTTATTTATATTAGTAAAGAAAGAGAGGAGTTTTTATCTGAAGTAGAATTATCACAGGGGGGAAAAAAGAAAGGAAATAAGAAAGCCTCAATATTCAGAACAAAGCCAGTAAAGAATTTTCATATAGGTGTAACTGCTGTAGAATGCAAATAAAACTAAGTTCCCATATACCTGGATAAAAAGAGTAAGAACACTTGCATTTCCCTAAGATTAAGCCGCTCTGCCTAAAGATGTTTTCCAAGCTTTAAGCTTATCCACAGCTGCCCCACGAACACCTTCCAGATGTGTGTGCGGCCAAACCTGCCTCAGCAGATGCGATTTTCGGTTTCACCAAACCGCGCGGTGCCTGCAAACGCGGCTCGTAAGCAGCGAGCGCTCCGTGTTCCGCAGCCATCCCTCCCATCCCTGCCTGCTCCGGACAGGGCAGCCCGCAGCCGCACCTGGGCCGTGCGGGACCCCCGAGCTCAGCCGGGCCGTGCGGGACCCCCGAGCTCAGCCCGGCCGTGCGGGGCCCCCGAGCTCCGGCCCCGCCG
>VZRO01008508.1:115219-144099 GCA_013397915.1 Daphoenositta chrysoptera | reverse complement strand
CCCGAGCTCAGCTCCGGCCGTGCGGGACCCCCGAGCTCCGGCCGTGCGGGACCCCCGAGCTCAGCCCCGGCCGTGCGGGACCCCCGAGCTCCCTCCGGCCGTGCGGGGCCCTGCGGGTCACTCACCTCAGAGCCGCAGCGCCGCTGGCCGGGGGCTCTGCGCTGCCCGCGGGGTGTCCAGGCTGCTCAGCGCTCCGTGGCACCCCTGTCCTCGGCCGCTGCGCCCAGCCCGCAGAGCCATTCACATCCCGCTGCCGCCGCAGCCTCATTCAGCGCTCGGGGCTCCGCTCTGACTCACAGCGATCCGGCTCCCTCTGGGTCCTAGCGCTGTGGACGTGTGGGAGGCTGCACGGACTCGCAGGAATTCAGCGCTTGGCTCGCTGCCGAGCCCAGGCAGGGATGCACAGACGTGCAGTGAAAGTTTCAAAGCGTGGCTGGTCGTCTGAGTGCGCTCGCAGAACGCCCGGAGAACCCTCCGGCTTCCCGGTGCCGCTGGCAGCGACTGAAACCCTCTGCAAGGGTTGTTTTGTCCTCAGCCTTTCCACTCTGCATCCTAATCCTTGCCCTCAATTTAAAGATGAGGGCTCCCAGAATGAAACTCCCAGCTCCCTGATGAATGGGTCCTTTAGAAAATCATCTCCGGAGCCCTTTGCTCATCTCGGGAGGCTGTAAACAAACCTGTAGGAGCACCAGTGGTTAACTGGGGAAGGAGTGGACCGGGTTCCCTGCAAAAACTGTGCAGTCCCCATTATCAGCTGGCTTTAACTGGGGTCAGCCAAGCACTGGTTGAGAGTAGCAAAGAAATATTTGACCCTGACTTGAGGCAGAGGAAAAGATTATATAAGAATCCTTCCAGCTGAAATATCCTGCGTTTAACACACTTACCTTAAGCACAAAGAGATATGGAAATGTTTTCCAGTGTGTTCGAGGAGAAGGATTAAGTAGTTTACAGGAGAACAACAGTGGGATTTAGGCACTGATAAATATAGGAAAGGAATATAGAAATTTAAAACTTTGTAATATATATACAAAAAAGGCAATTTGGCTAAAAGCTCTACTCTCAAAAAAGTTGGCAGCTCTGTTGAAGATTATGAAGCAGCCCCTTAGAATTTCTTAGTTCTCATTCTGGCACAGTGGAACCTTTGTGATTATACAGACCAAGGGAAAAAAAATTAAAAGCAGATCACTGCACTTTATCTAAGTGGAAGTAATCAAACACTTTTTGATTCCATCCAGGAGAGGGCAGCCAGCTGGAGAGACTGGTCCTTAAATCCTTTGGGAAGGGGAAAGATGTGTGGAAAGCACTACGTAAAGGCGAAGAGCAAGGAGGCAGAGAAGCTTTGAGATAATCAAGTTATTTGCCCCAAGGATGTGCTGCTTTCTGCACCTGGAGCACCCATATCTTCATGTTTTATTAGCACCAGTAGAAAAACCCTAAATTCCTTCCCCACAGTGCCAAAGTGGCTTCGGTGCTGGATTGATTCTTGGAGGTGATGTGCGTTTAAAATTGCCTGGAATATCCTTTAGGAAACTGCAGCACAAAATGCTGGATGTGAGTGCTGAAATTGCCTTCCCCATTTACCAGGATTATGCAGATTGCTTTGTTTTTTTCCAAGAAAAATGCTTCTGCACATGATGGCAGCCACAGGCTTGTGTGTCTTCATTTACACAGAGAGAGTTGCTTCAAAGGTTGCCTGTAAACCTTGACCTCGGGATTTGGCCGGAGCCTCGGGGTCCGTGGCAGAACTGCCAGGCTGTGCTTGTGCTGAGCATTTGTCTCGCTTCATTAGGATATCCTCAGATTAGGACTTTGTGTTGGAAAATTGGAAAGAGCCTTAGAGCTCATTGTGACTGCAGCAAATAGCATCAGATGAGACATGAGAGCTATAAAATAAGAGGATTTTTCTTTTCTTTTCTTAAAAGTTAGTGCCCACTTGTGTTGAGCATCTCTAAGTTGATTTCTTGGCAAGAGCTGCCTGATTTTTCTTAAAACTCTGTCACAAAAGCTCGTTTCGACACAGTAATCAACAGTACATTGTGTTTGTACTTAATCTGTATCACCAGCACTAATTTCTGTCTTGAAGAAATCCTCCTCTTGTCCCACATTCTCGTCCCTCCTGAGCTCACCCCAGCAGGCTGATGTTAGCGAGCAGCACAGCTGGGATCCCTGGGAAGAGGCAGGAGTTCTTCTGCTTTTTCTGTCGTTCCCATGTCA
Source organism: Daphoenositta chrysoptera (assembly GCA_013397915.1). Classification (NCBI taxonomy): domain Eukaryota; kingdom Metazoa; phylum Chordata; class Aves; order Passeriformes; genus Daphoenositta; species Daphoenositta chrysoptera. Next base: position 141,885 of record VZRO01008508.1, on the reverse strand, counting down.
CCCAAACAAACACCAATTCAGCTTTTGGAAAGGTGTGGCAGCAGTGCACGGAGGAATGTCTGATCCCAGGGACTGTAGTGCTCAGAGGTGAATCCTTCTCCTTCAGCAGTGATTGGAGGCACAGATTTAAAGAGAAAAGCCTTGCTCAACCCCTCCATGAGCTGAGGGTTCTCTGGCTTTGGCAGGTCGCTGGTGCAAGGTGAGGGATTGGAATGTTTGGTTGAGTAAGGCAAAGATGTGCTCTGGAATCAGAGAGGCAGCTGGATAAAGAGTCTCGTGAGCACAGAATGAAGGAATCCTGATTCTCTGCTGGGTTGCATCCAGTTATTTCTCTGCTTCTACTACAACTTAAAGCCTCCCATGATCTCTTGGATCATCTTCTGTGAGAAGCTGTGGCTGCCTCTGGATCCCTGGAAGTGTCCAAGGCCAGGCTGGACAGGGCTTGGAGCACCCTGGGGTAGTGGAAGGTGTCCCTGCCATGGCAGGGGTGGAACTGGCTGAGGTTTTAAGTCCCTTCCAACCCAAAACATCACACGATTCTATGGAATCAGTGTCCTTTGTGCTGCTGAAAGTCTCAGAGAAGGCATTTAGGAAGAAGTGTCTGGGCTCTTTTTGTTTAGAAGAAACAGCCTTCGAGGAAAAATGTTGCTTTTGATGAATCCTCATTTATTTCTGAAATCTTTGTGGGTTTGGAAGCAACATGGACGAGTACAGCTGCTGTTCATAAAATCTTGGCACTTCAGAGAGGTGTCAGGTCACTGAGAAAGGGACCCACAGAGCATCAAACAGTTTTCAGAGATCCTGTAAAAGTATAAAGGGATGAGATGAGCTTAACAAGTTTTATTTTCTTCAGAGATGCTTATTTACATGTGTGTGTGCATTACATTCAAGACTTCCTTGTACTGCTAAGTCTTTACATGAAAAAAGATGTATCACAAGTAACCCTCTTCCCCTGCCTGTCCTGGGGGTGCTTTGATGTGAGTGTGAGGAAGAGTTTTAAGCATCTCAAATTAAACGCTCAGAGTGGAAGATGGTGTCTGTTTTACCTGAAAGAATATTTATCTTTTACACTTTTAAATTTGCAGGAAGCAGAACGCGGTTAACTTGTGTAAACTTGTCTGAGAGCTGTTCCCAGGGCTAGAAGGAATGGAAAGAGATCACAGAATACCAGACTGGTTTGGGTGGAAAGGGACCTCAAAGCTCATCTAGTCCCACCCCTGCTATGGCAGGGACACCTCCCACTGTCCCAGGTTGCTCCAAGCCCTGTCCAGCCTGGCCTTGGGCACTGCCAGGGATCCAGGGGCAGCCACAGCTGCTCTGGGCACCCTGTGCCAGGGCCTGCCCACCCTCCCAGGGAACAATTCCTTCCCAATATCCCATCCATCCCTGCCCTCTGGCAGTGGGAAGCCATTCCCTGTGTCCTGTCCCTCCATCCCTTGTCCCCAGTCCCTCTCCAGCTCTCCTGGAGCCCCTTTAGGCTTTGGAAGGGGCTCTGAGCTCTCCCTGGATCCTTCTCCTCTCCCGGTGAGCACACCCAGCTCTCCCAGCCTGGCTCCATAGGAGATATTAAACTTCTACAACTCAGCTGGAGGAAGCTCACCCATGTCTGGCTAAGTAGAAGTTAATCAAGAGGTTGGTAGGAATGATCACAATGCAAATTCTCTTCTTGTGTTCATTACAGAAATGAAAAAGTTGATAGAGGAACTGAGGGCCTGTTTTGCCTTTGTTGGTTTGTGCAGCACCACTGGGGGGCTGTGGGGGGTTGGAGACTTTTCCAGAAAAAAGCAGAAGCTCACTTATGGGTCATGAATAAATGGGTCAGACAAACAAGTTCATTACTGATTTACTGTAGGACTCAGTCTCCTGTAAATATTTTCTTAACTGTCTCTGCCTCATGGCTTCACAGCTGAGTCGATACCACATAGGGAATGCAGCTTGGGCGTGTTGGAAAATCGATGGGAACACGATGCAATTCCAATAGCCTGCAATCCAAACCGAGCAGGGAGACAGCCACTCGTCTGTGCTGGATTGCTGAAGTGATCTGCACTAATCCTTTCTTTCTCTTTCCCTTGGTTCTGTAGCGCACAGGAGAAAGAAACCTTTTGACTCTAAATGAAAACACTTCAAAAGCCTGAGCTGACTAAAAGCAAAATGTCTGGTGATGGTTCAAGTGCTGTTACAGACAGGATATAATTGTAGTGGCAGTGACATATAGACAGAGCTCTGAGAAAAACTTCACATTCTGCTTCAGACTCAGCACAGAATTGGCCTGACAGTTGTTTGAAGAGATAACAACAACTACACTTTTTTTTCTGGAATGCACAGGCTTGCATGCAATACATTCTCTATTTAATATATATTTTTATTAATGGCTTTAAACTGAGAGAGAGTAGGTTTAGATTAGATGTTGGGGTGAAATTCTTCCCTGTGAGGGTGGGGAGGCCCTGGCACAGGTTGCTCAGAGCAGCTGTGGCTGGTCCATCCCTGGAAGTCCAAGGCCAGGTTGGACAGGGCTTGGAGCAGCCTGGGATGGTGGAAGGTGTTCCCCATGGCAAGGGTGGAATGGGATGGGATTTAAGGCTCTTTGCAACCCAACCCATTCTATGATTCTGTGGTTAATGCTCAGCTATTCATTGGCAGAGAGGATCAAATGAGAGCATATATGCTATTTAAAATATTAGGGGAACTATGGATTTTGAGAATCAGCACTCAGATGTTTATTCAGTGCTCTTCTGTGAGAGGATAAAGATTTTTAAGAAATTCTGCTTAGCAGCTGTAAATTTTTTCCCAGGATTGATCTTCTTGTGCTTGGCTGAGCCAGACTTGGGTTGAAGTCTGAATTCTCCTTTGAAACAATTTTTTGTCAGTTTGCTGATAGTGGATTTTGTTTGAGGTCTCTCTCCTTGGACAGAAGCTGCCCTGATGGATTTTTACAAGGAGAACACCTGCTCTGGTGCACCTTTCACATTCATCTCCTTGACACAGGCATTTAAAGAGCCAGTAAAAAACATCCCTCCCTGCTGCTGGGGTTGGGTATTTGTGCCTGGTTCTGTGCTGCCAACACTGTTGCCAGCATTAATCTTTCAAACACCCACAGTCTGACAGGGGGATGCTTTTTTGGGGGGTGCCAGCACTGTCAGTGAAGCTCAGCAGCTCAAGGACTCACTCCCCCAATGTCAGCATGAAATGGGACCATTCTGGGGGAGGTCTGCACGTGCCTTTGCTGGACAGTGGGACCATTATTCCAGATTCCCTGAGAATCCCTGGCTTCAGCATCGCTCCTCTCCTGGCTGCAAAGGATTTGGGAGCAGAGAGCAGCACCAGCTCTGGCCTGGAGTGACTCCTCCCTGCTCTCAATGATGAAATGGGCCTCGAGCTTTCCCTCCTTGCTCCCCACTGCTCTCCCACCCCACTCTGACAGGAACTGTCTCTGTCCAAGCCTGGCCCCATCGCAGGGGCACAGCCCACGCTGACATAATGACAATAATTTGCCTGTGGGACCATGCTTTGCTTATGACCTCTGGCAGTTGGCAGCTGCTTGAGGGATTTTCTATCTGCAGGGGATGAGCATTAAAATCTGATCCTTTTTGCCCTGTTAGTGGGCAGATGACATATGATCATAGCACAGTTCTTCTTCCTTTCAGGACTGAATCCTCATGTGCAGCAGCACTGGGGCCACAGCTGTGGGATCAGGTTGTGCTTGTTCTCCAGGGATGTCCCATGGTCCTGAACAGCAGATTTGTGCACACAACACCACAGGAACTGTGGGCACTGGGCCACAGATTCTCCCACAGAAGTATCTGCTTTTTTCAGAGTGCCCCAAAGCATTCCAGGGTGCCCCTTGGCCTCCTGCTGCAGAACAGACCCCACGAGAGAACTTGGTGCTCTCAGGGAATGTTGCTTTGATGCTTAAATCTTGTGGAGGGGGTGGAACAAACACTTTGGCATTTGAGTTGCTGGTATATAATTTTTTAAGGGTAAAATTAGGCTTTTCATTAAACACCTTTTCCTGCTCTTTGGTCTGAACATGGTCTTTTTCTGTAAACACTCTGCTTAAAGCTTCCTTCTCAGGCACTGGTTTTGCTGGAAGTTTTTAAGAGAATATTTGTGGAAAGGAGACAGAAGTATTAACTAGCAAAATGTCACCAAGCTGTGGAATTGAGGTAAAAAAGGTAATTTGGCAGAGTTAGCAATTACTCTGTGATAACAGGAATTACCTGGCTGCTTTAAAGTTCATCCAGGATTTGTCCAGTTTCTGCTACCAGCACAGGCTTTACCATAAATCAGCTAATTTCTTCAAACATTTCTGCCCTGTAAAAGTTTCCCAGCTACCTGTGCTTTACCATAAATCAGTGCACATGAGAGAGGCCACACTTTGGGGAGAGCCCCAGATTGCCCCCCAGTCATTCAAGATTTAATTTCCTTAGGTTGAATTCCAACTTTGAAAAAGAATCCCATCTGCAGGATTCTCCCTGGCCTGCCCTTCTCTGTGTTTCCAAGAAGGAGCACACTTAGGAATTGCTGTAAAACATGGCTCTCTGTTCCTTGCACTGTTTCAGGGCAGTAATTAAAACCAGGACTGTTATTCACTCTTTACATACCAACGCCTGGAAGCATGAGCTCTGTGGGTCTGTGTTCTGTGGGAAATGGACTGGGTTGGTTGGGGTTTTGCTTGGATTTTATTTATTTTATTATTATTGTTGTTGTTGTTGTTTTATTTGTAATTGTTATTATTTTTATTGTTTTTATTTGGTTTTGTTATTATTTGTTATTATTTATTATTAATTTGTTATTATTTATTATTATTATTATTTAGTTACTACTACTGTTATTTCTTTAGGGACAGAAAAAATGTTTGGTGACTACAGCAGATTTAAATGAATAAAAAATTTACTTTGTCCCCCGAAGTGACAGCTGGAGATAAGATTTACTGACAGTCATTGCAGGAGGGATGTTGAAGGCACACCCCTACCCTAATTCCATTTATATCTGGATGAACCTGTTGTCAATGAATTTGTCTGCCTGAGGCACTGTTTGCTTCCAAAGCTTTTCTGGCAGCAATATCCAGAAGTTCTCCAGCACCTCTCTAAAGCACTTGTGCATGTTCTGAGCTGCTCTCGTGTGAGTGCCCCAGGTCTGGGCAGTGTCAGGGTTCTGGAGCAGCACTTCCATCCCCACCTCACCCACCACCTCCATTGCTCTGTAAACCTTCCCCATGTCCTGCCTTCCCCAGCCCAAGGAGCCTCACAGGGCAGCTGTTTCATCACTCACTTTAATCTCTTTACACGCCCTCCTGTGAGCCTTTTCTCACTCTCCCGTGCCCTTCCAGAGCCTGGAGCTGCACATGGGCTCAGTGGGTGGGTGCAGAAGGTGCCCCAAGGTTTGTGCTGGTGATTTCTGAGCCTCACATATTTCCTGATACATTTGCAAGCAGTGATGATATCCAATAAAACCATTTTTATGTGCAGAGCATCAAGCCATCTGTTGCACTAAATGTTCATTAAAAAACCCAAGGAATCCCTTCTCCATGTGCAGAAATCCTTTTCCATTCTGCAGGAGTATATTCCAGCTCGTTGGTGCTGGTTTGCAAGTCGCTACAAGCTGATGACTCCAGCTGCTGTGCTGTCCTTTGTTCTTGTCACAGGCCAATTGTAATTTCAAAATGTTATTTTAATTAAGAAGGAAATTGTGCTTGGAGAGGCCTCCCCTTTGTGGGGACACCCAGGCTTGTTCAACCTGACGGAGAGAAACAGCCCAGACCTGGACACCAGACTCACACCAATTTAGTGTGAAATTCTCTTTTCTGCCCTGGATTTTATTCATGGATGAGAGCAGGGCTATTGCTTTGTGGGGCTGATCCCTTGTTTTTCTGATGGTTTAAATTCTGCAGATACTGAAAAAGCTTTTCTGCTTTCACAGGAGTGAGGTCAGACCAGGCTGCAGTTTTTCTTCAGGCTTGTGGATCCTGTCCCAGCCTGGACACAAGTCCAGCCTACCCAGCACTTCTCACCTGGCTCAGAGAAGTTGGTTCTGTCTCTTTTGGAGAGAGCCCATTTTTTTAGGGTGGTCATCCCTAATTAAACCAGCTTTCTCTCACCAAGGATCAGAATATCAGGGTTATCTTAAAGCATGAAAGTTGTCCTTGTGTTTGTAGGTGTGCTCTCACTCAGTGTGGCTCTGACCTGGGCTCCTGCACTCAGCTCTCATCCTTTCAGCACTACCTGGGCAGGTAGCAGGGATGTAGGAGGCAGTCCTGCCATGAAATTAGGAATATTAACAACAATCTTGGAGGGAGATGCATTTGACAATTTGACCCATCCCTGGAAGTGTCCAAGGCCAGGTCGGACGGGGCTTGGAGCATCCTGGTCTAGTGGAAAGTGTGGAATGAGATGAGATTTAAGGTCCCTTCCAACCCAAACCACTTCATGCTTTTTTGATTCTGTTGGGGCTGAAACATTTTAAAGTAGCTGAAAAAAAGTGCCCAGTTAGAGGGACCCTGCCATGACACCAGAGATTGAAAGGATGGACTTGCTCTTCATCATCTCTCTGTGCAGTATCTGCTTATCTTTATTAATTAATCTTAATGAGGCTTTGGGGAAGGTTGAAAAGAAGTGCAAATGATCACATTTAAAGCAAAGCTCTAGAAGTATTTAATACCATACTCATCTTCCAGGACCTGCGCGCTGTATTGTATAACAATAGAGATAATGAAAGTGTAAAACACTGGGACTCCCTGCCAATGTTACAACTTGTTTTTACTACTAAAAAAGGCAGTAAACTGGGAGGGCACATCCACGAGTGAATTGCTTTGCACTTGCCCTGTTTCTTACACTTGTTTTCTACACTTCTGGGCTCTGCTGGAGGCAGAACTCCAGGCCAGAACTACCTTTGGGCTGAGCCAGTGTGGGAGTGAGCCTGTGTGTTCAGTTGTTCTGCAGGAAAAGGTAAAGTTCTGCCTGTGAGAATTATTCTGAGTTGAAAACTGAATGAAAACAAAGCTTTCCAGTTTTGCTGTGAGGAAAACTAGGCATGAGGTGAACCCCTGGTAGGGCTGTCACACTCATACAGCAGGTTTTTATTTCAATATGGCAGACTTTGTCTTGTCTTCACCATGATTTCCACCTATCAAGAAGTATGTAAATACTCTGCAGAATAAAATCCCTCAATTATCAGCAGTGAAGTGAAGTGAAGTGAAGCTCTCAAGCAACTCACTTTTATGTATTGTGGACTTCCTAGCCCTGTGAGCTGACGTGGGACCAAAAGGAGATGAGGGAGACTGGGAAATACAAAGCTTTAAGGAGAAATAGTGGAACAGCTGGAGCAGCAGATGTGGGATGCTACAGAGATGAGGTGAAGTGGTGAGAGGCCAGGTGAGGCACAAGGAACCAGCAGGAACCCACTGCACAGACCTGCATAAATAATAGTATTTCCAATGGAATAAGAGTGTTTCCAATGGAATAATAGTGTTTCCAATGGAATAAGAGTGTTTTCAATGGGTTTGTAGGAAAAGGGAGCATTTTGGGATAAGGAAAATAGCCTTTTATGTTTTTTGCCAAACCACTGTAGTGGATCAAGCCTTGCAAACAGGAACAGCTTTGCTTTTCAGGGACACTTTCACACCTCCCTCCTGGGTGTCCTGAAGAGCCTCTGTGGCATTGTCCCTAGACCTGCAATACTGTGACATCAAAGTCCACCTGTGCAAATCAGCCACCCCCCCAAATGCAGGTTTAAGACATGCAGCTGCAGCAGGAGTTGAAAGTGCTCTTTGCATGCACAGAGGGAATCCAAACCAATTTGGGTTTGAGGAAAGCAGGGTTTACTCCAGGACACAACGCAGCGTTTGCAGATCATTGGACAGCTCACTCTCGTACAGATCATGCCTTTTTATGGGGACATTCCAGCTCCAAAGAAAGCAAATTCTTCTCAAACACATTGTCTTAGTTAAACTTTTAATATGTTTTGATATTGCCAGCAGCAGCTTTATATAATGCAGTCGTGTAGCAAACAAAACTCACTCTGTGCTCTTGAGGAATGAAAGCCCACGGATGGAGGGGATGGATTGGCACTGTGGGATTTGCAGTGGTTCGTGCCTGGAATTAATGGGTTAATGAACCTCCAGCACGACCTCGGGACTGGGAAGTACAGAATGTTCTGGAAGGAGGAGGGAGGGCAAGGTTTTGGCCAGCTCACCTTGAGCCCAGGTTATGGACGGCAGGAAAAGCCCCACTTAGACCAAACCAGTTACTGACTGGGATTCTGATCCCCACACCAGTTACTGACTGGGGTTCTGATCCCCACACCGGTTACTGACTGGGATTCTGATCCCCACACCAGTTACTGACTGGAGTTCTGATCCCCAAACCAGTTACTGACTGGGATTCTGATCCCCACACCAGTTACTGACTGGGATTCTGATCCCCACACCAGTTACTGACTGGGGTTCTGATCCCCGCACCAGTTACTGACTGGGGTTCTGATCCCCAAACCAGTTATTAATTGGGGTTCTGATCCCCAAACCAGTTATTGCTTCTAACCTGGATATCAATACTATTCCTTCTTTCCTCAGTGCAATGCACAGGCCATGTCCTCTCCCCAAACATCAAGAAGATAAGACTGGAGCAGTCATTGCCATAAAAAGGAGTTTGGAGGGTGCCAGCTGATCAGTGTTTCCCCTGTGTCCGTGTCCCTGAGCCCTGGGAGCCTGGCAGTGCTGTTGGTGACACCGTGGGGACGTGCAGCTCCTCGTGGGGAGCATCACGCCTGGCTCCTGCCTGGCTGCCCATGATCTGCTGAAGGCTTGGCTCTGCAGGAGCTCCTGCCATGCTGCTGTGTCTTGGCACACTTCTCCTTGCTGTGCTGGGATTCCTTGGAAGCACAGAACCACGTTATGTCCCAAAACTGTTCTTCATTATGCAGCAAGGGACAGTCGGTATTTCGGGTTGTCCTCTCCTTACTGTTCTTTTCAGGAAAGAAAAGACAATTTTACGTTGCATTTGTCACTCCATAAGCCTTTCCAAAATCTGGGTCATTCCAAATGCAAATTCTTCTTGGGAATTTACCTGGGAATTTTAAGTGTTACTACATTAAGAACAGAACTCACAGTTGGAAATCTCAGGTAATACATATCCTTTATGTTTTCCTGTAAAGAACAACTACTCAGGAGTTTTGGAAGTCCGGGGGAACTTACAGGATATTCAAAGAGTGCCTCCCTTATTCTTTGGGTCTAATCCTGATTTTATGCCTGCAGCTCTTTAGTGGAACCTGAGTCATTTTACACCACTGGGGTCAGCGGGAAAAGTTGTGTTGTGCATGTGCTTTTCTTTTTTCCATCTTGGATTTTCTGTTTACACATGGCCTGTCAGTTCCTCTGCCTCTTGATCACAGCACAGTGTCCTTTGGGCCTGAAACCAGGCTTTGAGACAGCTCTGCTCATGAGGAAGGGGCATCCATTCCCTGCAGTTCACTTGGGATGCTGGGGAATAAGGAGATATTGAAATTACCATCCATAATCTTGGCTGCAAATGATCAAACAAATCATCATCAGTGTTTGTAAATCTCATCTCCGAAGTTCTTAAGGGCATTGTCCAGGTAAAGCAGAAAGAAAGAGGGAGCCAGGAGTTGTTCTCAAGGTGGTGGAAAACTCTGTAACTTGTCTGAAGCACGGGGAAGGCAAGGCAGGGAAAGACTGCCCGGTGCTGCAGTGGAAGTGAACTGTTCATCTCTATTTTTAAATTACTCCCTTTCTTTTAGAATTATGTTCAACACTGTGATGCCTTTGGATGTCCAGCAGTTAAATTATTAGCACTTAGAGCATTGATGAGAGCCAGCAAACTGAGCTGGAGCACGGCTGGCAAAGGAAATATTTGTGTAAGAGGTGACTGACAGCAACTTGTCCCCGTCTGCTAAGTTTCTTCTGTGACTTCTGTGTCAAAAGTGAGTTCTTCAAAACCTCCAGCTCCCTTAATTTTTTAACCTGCTTGCTGGGAACAAGAAAATGTCTCTTTCCCAGCATTCTCCTTTTCACATTGGCCTTGTTGCAAGCAAGAGCTGAGTGAAAAGGAGAAAAACCCAAACCAGAACAACAAAAAAAACCCCCAACACAACCTTCATTCCAGAGTCCAATTTGCAATGAGAATCTTTGAGTCTATTTTTGTCCAATTCCATTTGGACAAAATTCAAGAATTTGATTTTTCCCATTGCTTTACTTTGTACTCTGGTTGACTCGGAAAGCACGGGCTGAAAGCAACGCTGCACCACAGAATTCAATTAAAACACAGGGAGTAAGCAGGGAGGAGAAATCAATGGGTGGATTAGTCTATCAGCTGCTGTTCCCATGATCTTCTTATCTTATCCTGCACTACGAGAAGAACTGTTGGGAAGTGGAGTCGTTCTAAAATCAGCTCAGGCTGCTGTGTCCTCTCAGCACAGAGCAGAAAATTGGATCAATAGCCTGAGCCTATTCCTCTTCGCTTTCCTTCTAAACAGCTGGACTGCCAAATCCACCCAGAGAATGGAGGCTAATCTGGGGTTTAATCCTCTGCTCTCCCACTATGAAGTTAAACAACAGAGCCTGGAACAAGCAGAAATCAGTACACATTCCAAGCCAGGCTACTTAGGGTTTATATATATTTATAACTTTAAAATTTTTTATATATTTTGCTGCTGTTCTTGTATCTTGCAACTAAATCAGACATTTGGAAGAGAAATGTTTATCAATCCTGAAATTACCTGTGGGTCTATCAAAAAACAAAACCTAAGGCAGGAGGGAAATGTTCTACAATGACAATATTTAATTTTTAATTTGTTCCTGCTTCTATCATATATTTCATTTTTTATGTAGAACAGCAGCACTTCTGAAGTTTTACATCAAGGTCCTTGAGACCAAGGGAAGAGAACAGAAAGGAGCAAACACATTCTTGACCTTGTATGAGCTGTTTCAAAACCTGCCAGTTATGACCTTTTCCAACTTTAACAATTCTATGATTGGTACCTGGACCTTTATTTAAGTAGACAAAGGTAAAGGGCAAAATATACTCTTTTTTATTCTTTCTCTTCTACTCACCAGCAATATTAGATTGGTTTGCTGGTGGAAAACTGTGTAAGGCTGAATGGAGAGTCCTAACTCATGGAATGGCTGGAACAAAGGACGGAAAAGGGATTGGTGGTGGTTTCCTTCAGATAACTCACTGCAAGGTATCTGCCCTGTGCTGCACAGAACAACCCCCACGTGTCTCTGGTGATGAACAAACTGGAACTTTTCACTGCAGGAGAGGCAGTTCAGCACATCCAGGCACCTGGAGTGATTGTTGGGACACCTGGTTTGGGGTTCCACAGGGCCAGTTCTGATCCCTCAGTCCCTACTCAGAACTGGGTCTCATTGAAAATTCAGTATTTTGAGCTGGGTTCAGGTTGCAGATAGCAATGTTCTGGTCTTGATGTGGGAGGGGTGATGGAAAAGATTGGGATGGGCTTTAAGGTCCCTTCCAACCCAAACCATTCCACAGTTCCTGCAACTGTGTCTGCCTGAACATTCATCACTGTGGAAAGAGCAAGTTTGGAATGTGCTGTTCAGGTGGCAGGCACAAGCTTTTGGTGTTGATGTGGGAGTTCATATTTGGGATGCAGGATGACCTGCAGCCTTATGAGGATGGGCTGCATTCTGCTCTCCTGTGTCCTCACAGGGGATCACAGAATCAGGAAGAATCCCAGAATGGTTTGGATTGGAAGGACCTTAAAGCTCATCCTGTTCCACCCCTTCCATGGGCAGGGACACCTTCTACTGTACCTTCTACTTCTCCAAGCCCCATCCAACCTGGCCTTGGACACTTCCAGGGATCCAGAGGCAGCCACAGCTTCTCTGGGCACCCTGTCCCAGTGGGAATAACCTCCCTGTCTGCTGCCAGAAACGGAGAATCAGCATTGCCCTGGGTGGTTGGAATGTTTTCCTGAGCATTCCTCCAAGAATATCTTGTCTCTCTTCAGCACCTCCAAGCACCCATAAACACATCTTCCTTTCTGCACTTCCCTCAGTGTATTTATTTTAGTAGCAGGGAGGGGGAGATGGAAAATCCTCTGAGCAGTAGCCACAGAAGCTGATCCACCACTGAGCAGGCACATGGCCAAGTGGATGCATGGGCATACATGCAGACAGCCCAAAGGACAGATGTATCAAATCAGATTTATGAGGTCAGTTTTCCCAGCCAATAAAGCCCAGATTGCTGTCTGCCCCGTTATAACCTTCCTGTGTTTAAATGGATGTGAAACAGATAATCCAGCCTTTGGCGGGAACAGCACTGATAAAACACAAACATTATTTCTGTAGCCACGTAAGATTATTTTTCCAATTCAGCAGAAGGTATTGGCTTGAAGATTGTTAAAGAGGTCACAGTATTTTTATACCAGTTGTGTGTGAATAAAAATTTTCTCAGTCCAAGAGAAGGACCAGGGGATGTGTAATAATTATTATTATTGTACAGTAGAGTACAGCAGGAAGGAACTCTTTATCTTGGTGTGGTAAGATCTGTCCTGGCAAACCTGTGTAACTAATATCTGCTCCTCAACCCCCAAATAAAATGGTCCTGAGCCCTGGGCCAGGCTGGTGTTTCCCTCAGGTTGAAGTTTGTACCTGTAAAAGTGGTTGTATGAACGGGACAGGATTTTGAGAACATTTCATCCCATCATTTATAATGATTATTGACCACGTTATTCCCCCAAACCTATAAAATGAAATGCAAATGTCCCATTAGGATGGTGGTGTATCCATTATCTCTAGGATAACTGTCTGAAAAAGTTGCATTTTCCCTTTTATTTTTGGTAAAACAAACCAATTTTCCATTCTATAAGATCCCTTCTCTCAGCAAACAAACCTAAATTGGTTCAATATTGTTGTTTGAATCTCTATTTACTTACCCTATGGGAAAAAAACGTAAATTAAAATATGAACATTACATGCAAGACACTTCAAGAAGATATTGAAATTGTACAGTAAAAATAGCTTTCTGATGGGAATATATTAAATAACATTGAACATAAAGACTCATTGGCAGTGTCATTTGCCAGCTGCAAAAACAGTATTGGGATGGGAAACATGCTAGGAAGAAGCAGGCACTTGGGAAGAATACATTAGTAAAAATGCTATTTTTATTTAAAGTTCTATACAGTCAAAGTTCATCTTCCAATGTTTTCTAAGGATTAGGCTTTCAGTGACATTGAAACTTTTGGCCCAAACATTCCTGGAATCACACTGTCCTCTATAGAACCGAATGAGGAGAAACGAATGCATTACATTAAAACTTATTGTTGTGAATTTCATAAACCGCTTTTTTTCCCCCCTCAGATTCTTTGTTTTGCCTCGTAAAACAGTGGAATGAAGTGATAATTGGTGCCCCTGGAAAGTGGCTGCTCATGTTGGTGGTTAAAACCAATGGGTCCCACTGGGAACTTTTATAGGAAAGAAACAGCAGAGAGAGATAATTCAGATTCTGAGTTTCACAGGCTGACACTGAAGCGAGCAGCTCCCTGTGGCACCAGCAGAGTCCAAAGGCATCTTTGGGAGAGTTCTGAGATGGGACTTTCCCCATGTGCCCTGAGAAGAGCTCCCTGGCATTTGGAGTTCTTTTGTACTGGGTGGAGATGTGCTGAGCTGGAGCATTTCTCTTTAGATGAAAAAGTGTTTATACCAGGAATTCCAGCTCTGCATTGATTTCTCAGGCTGTGCTCTCCAACACCCCAACTCTCACCTGGTCTAGAGGGAGGCATCCATGGTTCCTCCAGATGTTTCTCTGCTGGAACATCTCTCACTGTGGAAAGAGCAGGTGTTTGGAATATGGTGCAACAGGTCCAGCAAGAGAAGTAAAAACCAGTGTCCTAGCAAACTTTAGCTACAGACTGGGGGGTTGGAAATAAATCTTATCATAGAATCACAGAATCCTGGACTGGTTTGGTTTGGAAGGGACATTAATGATCACCCAGTTCACCCCTGCCATGGCAGGGACACCTCCCACTGTCCCAGGGTGCTCCAAGCCCCCTCCAACCTGGCCTTGGACATTTCCAGGGATCCAGGGGCAGCCACAGCTGCTCTGGGCACCCGGTGCCAGGGCCTCCCCACCCTCACAGGGAACAATTCCATCCTAATATCTGATCTAAATCATCCTCTTTTAGTTTAAAACTGATCCCCCTTGTTCTGTCACTGTCTTATGCAGCTGGGAGAAGAATCAGGCACAAATTCTGTGTGAGAAGGTGGTTGCACCCCAAAGGAGAGAGAGCTTTTGTCCTTTCGCTCTTGGGGTTGCAGTTATCCCATTAATTTTTGTGATGTAAATGTTAGCACATGGTGAAGATCACTTCAGACATCTGACCTTTTCCACTTTCTTATTCCCCTTCCTCAGCTGGATGGGGGAGGTAGTGATGGAACTGCCAACAAAGCCGTGAGGACCAGATAACAATGAGGTGATAGTACACAAATGTCAGCCTTCATCAAATTAATCCCAGGACAGTCACCCGGATGCGTTTACAGCAGATAATCTAAACACAAACACAACGTTCTAATCTCTGCTCTGGTGACTCACCAACAGATGCCGAGCGCAGCCCCGTAAACCTCAAGGCAAAGATCAGCATCTGTTCGAGGCTGTTTGGAAGGTATTGCTTTTATTTTCATCACAATTGCAATCCCGTTTCTCAGTATTCAACTGGCTCTCGAAATTCTGAGAAGTGAGAAGAGTCAGCAGTGGAAAACAGCAGGAGTTTCAGATGCAGTCAGAGCAATTAAGGAATTGTTCCCCCAGGGGGTGGTGGGCACTGACCAGGATCCCCAGGGAATGGGCACAGCCCCAAGGCTGCCAGAGCTCCAGGAGCGTTCTCAGGGATGCACACGGTGGGATTTGGGGGTGTCCTGACTTGGACTCGATGGTCCTTGTGGGTCCCTTCCAGCTCAGGATATTCTGTGACTCTATGAAGTTAAGGATATAACCCTGATGTACAGCATTCCCTGGTTTTCTTTGGATGTTTTCTCTGAGGAAAAGGAGAAGTCTGTGGTCTAGAGTACCTGTGGCTCTTCAAAACTGTTCAGACTGACATGTAAATGCCTGCTTATTATCAGATATGCTGGAGTCTATTTCTTTTCCATCTTTTTATCGTGGGTGAAGTGGTTCCATGGCCTGCAGCCCTCCAGACACACCAAGTGTGGGCTTTTCTTCCTTTTTCTGGAGACTCTGAAGTCTGGCTGCTCGTTGGCACATGGTGCTGAGTGAAGGGACTTCTGCAGGGTCTTCCTGGTAGAGAAACAAAGGCTGATGGCTGCTGGTTAAAGCGTGAACTCAGCAAAGAAAAACCAAGTCCAGTCATTTCTGAGGAGTCAGTATCCTGAGGAACAGTGACTTTCCTTCTGCAAAATTAAACTGCAGAGTAGGAGATCACCAAGTTCAGTTTTTAATAGACTGGCAAGTTTGAAATTATGATAATGTGATATTATTTGGTATCATGACATTTTAGCCATCTAGCATTAACAAATAATTCCCTATAGTCATTCCCTGGGAAAGAAAACTGAGATTCACTGACTGCCACTAGGAGATGAGAATAAATTCCATGTAGCTCCTGAAATATTGCCAGATGATCAATATAATTTTTATTCTCAAATAGTGTTTTTTCACCTTTATTTCCCATTTGATTTCAAACTTTAGACTCTAAATATGCCAGGGTGGTTCATCTGTAGCCTCAGGGAATTAATGTCAGACAATAAGTTCTCCAAAGAGGGGTAAAGAAACCCAAACATCAGTCCTGGGAGGGGGGAAACGTGACTCCATGACACAAAAGAGGAGCTGAATGTTCATTCAAATACCGACCAAAACCACGGCAGAAAGTTCTCAGACCAAGGCTCCCAGAGGACACGGACACAGAACTATAAAATAAATACTGAGGAATCTGGGACATAAAGAAATTATTGAAAAAAACCATAATGCTGCCAAAAATATCACCTCCCATTCAGCCCAGATAAAAGGTGACATTTGTACGTGGCCTCTTGTATTCAAAGACTTCTACAGACAGAGCCAGACTCCAAGTGCAGAACTCAGAGGGCAAAGTTTGGTCACCTAAATTTAAAATACTGATGTGGAAAAACCTCTGTGTATCTACTGCACTCCCATCAGCTGTCATCCTGCTCTTTTATTTGCAAGTTAATTAATTCCCTGGAGATGCAGCAGACTTGGAAGGGTTTAGCCCTGTGGGAGATTGAGCCACGGGCTCTGAATGGAAGGGGCACAATCCCTGCTCTGAGGGCCTCATTCCCTGTGTGTTTTGGTATATTCCATCTCCAACACATGGCTCAGAATTCCACAGCTCAGATCAACCTTGGAAAACTTCAGTGTTTCCATCGTTGATTTAAAGTTGTCTGGAAAGATTTAAAGTGATGACATATAGGATTCAGTAAACTAGGATTATTTACATCAGCTGGGAGACAAAATGTTCAGGAAATTATTGACAACACTGGTAAATTTTGGTATCACTATTTTTTATTAATCTAGTTTCTTAATGATTCAACTGCCTTATAAAAATATGTGTAAAATTACAGCATAGAACTGAAGTTGGTAATTGTTATGTATTCTGTTTTCCTGACAAAATCTAAAAGCGGTGAAGGCAGAGGAGCTCCACAATTCCTCTCCATTGTCCTGTCCTGTTGTTCTCCTCTCTTCCCCTTCCTTTCTTCTTCCCCTTCCCCTCCACAGAACATCAGCTACAGCCCCAGGGTCCAAGTGGTTTTCTCTGAGCAGACCCCATTAATTTCCACTTACTGACAACTGACAGAACCATCTGTGAAACCAGGTACCTTCAGGAAAAATGATTCCTTAGTCTCCCTGACTCTATCAGGACATTCCCTATTTGTTCTGGTGGTGACAAAGCCATCTACTGCTAAGGTATGTTTTTATTTCTTGTTTTAGGGGACCTTCGAATGAAATTTCACTTGTTCTTGGTGTGATGTCTCCATGAACTGGTCTCATTCTGGTGACAGGTGAGCTGTACCTGCCTAGATATAAATATTTAATGCTGTTGTGTAAACTCAAACCACAGACAGCAGTAACGTCCCTCTTGTTAAAGTGGTTAAACAGAAGTTCTATAAGGAGCTGTGTAAATTGAACTACAACAACTCTGGGTTGAGTGAACACTCCCCTCTTACCCTCCTCTTCAGTGTGCTTGGAATTCCTCATTTCAGTAACCCAGCACTGCCAAGGCCACCACTAATGCACATCCCCAAGTGTCACATCCACATGGCTTTTAAATCCCCCCAGGGATGGTGACTCCACCACTGCCCTGGGCAGCTGTGCCAGGGCTGGACAACCCTTTCAGTGCAGAAATATTCCCCAGCATCCATCCTGAACCTCCCCTGGCCATTCCCTCTCCTCCTGTCCCTGTTCCCTGGGAGCAGAGCCCGACACCCCCAGCTGCCCCCTCCTCTCAGGGAGTTGTGCAGAGCCACAAGGTCCCCCCTGAGCCTCCTAAAATGCTTCCACTCCTTCAGTGGTTTCACTTAAATGGAACCAAATAAAAACATAAAATTCTCTACTCTGAAATGATCTAAAAATCATAAAAATGCATTTCAGAAAGGCAGTTTCTGTGCTGACACTGCTGGGCCGTTGTCATCCAGGAGAGGAAAGTCCTTATGCAAGGAAATGGATCTTTTAGAAGGTAGGAAGGAAAATGGGATTAAAAAGTTGATTTCCAGGAGGTCCTGGGGTCTGAACCCGGGCTCGTGGTATTCAGAAGTTATTAGGAATGGGAAAATAGGAAGGAGACTCCATTTTCATGGTGGGCTCTGGTCTTCAACTCCCTGAGGAACTGCAGGAGGATGTTATTACATTACATTTTCATTTTCATTTGTCAAATGGAATCAAAGGTAAATGTCAGTGTAGGTATGTGAAGTGGTGCACCAGGATTAAAATTTTTTAATAAAACAACAAAAACGAAGAAAAACCCATTCAAAAACCTAATTTTGCACTAAGAATAATTGGCTCTGAGCTGACTGTTCAGAATCAGGAAAAACACTTTTGGAGGATTTGTTTTTAATTAGTCTCTGATGTGAGGTGACCTGCAGAATAAATTCTGTCACTGTGAAAATTCCCTGGGCACACGTGTGCAGTTATTCCACTGCTCCAGGGGGAAGGGAGTGGAACTGGGAAAGGTTTAAAGAAGGGTTTTCATGTGGAAATAGAGGAATACATAGAATACTTTAGTCTGGAAGGGAGTAAAATAATGGGGGAAAGGAGTAAAATAATGGGGAAAATGAGTAAAATAATGGGGGAAAGGAGTAAAATAACGGGGAAAAGGAGTAAAATAATGGGGAAAAGGAGTAAAATAATGTGGTAAATGGGAGGGATTTGATGGAACCGAGTCCTGAGAGCCGTGGCAAAGGTGATGCTGTGTGCTTTTACAGCACGGGAAGCAGGGGGCAACAAAATCCACTCTCAGAAAAGAGGATGGATGAGTCTTCTTCCTGTTACTGTAGAATGTTTTGAACGTGGGAAATTTCTGTAGATTCGGGGGGAAATGAACACATTCCTGGGAAGGAAACCCAGGGAGAACCAATGCTGACTTCTGACTTGAGAAACCCCTAAAATGCAATTTTCTGGAGGAAGACAGGATACTCTAGAGCCCTTTAAAACATGCGTGTCCTAAACTTATACACTTCCATGCCCTTTAGATGATTGTAGGAGGGAAGATATTTCATTAAAATGATTGATCTGATCCACTGCTTGTGTGAAGGCACCTTCTGTTAAATATTTGTTACATTTACCTGCCACTGTGTAATGTGGAATTTATTGAAAAAGGAAGCCAAGTTTTGAGTTTTGTAATTTTTACATTGAGCAAGACAATTTAAAGCAGACATTTTCTTTCCTTTCTTTTTTATTTTTGCCTCTGCAGAGGGCTGAGTGGAGGAGGGAAACATGCTTTTATGTTGGTTATTTACGGCACATGGCTTTTATACCCCATTTCTGGACAAACACTGCACTTCAAGCAGTTGCCTACCTGACATACCTTAGATCTCAGGGTAAGCACAAAAACCACTAAAAAGGTGCAGAAAAATAGTGGATAGTTACTGTAATACAAGGATTTATAAAGGTGAGAGGGTAATTTTTACATCCTGTTATGTTTCTGGTGATTTCATTTAGGTGTTCTGTAATGTATTACATATACAATACAGTATATTATATATATATTGCAATATAAGTTATGTGTCTTTTTAGATATATTTCTATCATAGATATAATACAGTATATTATATATATTGCAATATATTATAGGTTATGCGTATTTTTATATATATTTCTATGATTATATATATATTTATTTCTGGGTGAGGCTGTTAGTCTTACGGCTTAGTTTTAGGGATTCCTGCATGGAACAGGGAGCTGGGCACAATGATCCTTATGGGTCCCTTCTAATTTGAGATATTTTATGATTATTTAAGGAAAAGTCTTGTGACTTGTATGGGGTCACAGCCCAGAGGAGACCCACGGTATGGCCTTGCTGAGCTTCCATCAGGCACTTGGAGCCCAGGCTGTTCCCTCCTGGGGTGAGCTGGGAGCCACTGGGCATTGTGGCTTTTGTCCTGTGTCTCCCCACATTCCTGCAGGAAAATCCTACAATTTCAGATTTCTGTGCACATAACAGAGCACGAGTTTGGTGAGGAGCAGCTGAGGGAGCTGGGAAAGGGGCTCAGCCTGGAGAAAAGGGGGATCAGGGATGGGTTATGGGGTTGGAGAGTGTCCAGGGATGGGGAATTCCTGAGGGAGCTGGGAAAGGGGCTCAGCCTGGAGAAAAGGAGGCTCAGGGGGGCCCTTGTGGCTCTGCACAACTCCCTGAGAGGAGGGGGCAGCCGGGGGGGTCGGGCTCTGCTCCCAGGGAACAGGGACAGGAGCAGAGGGAACAGCCTCAGGCTGGGCCAGGGAGGGTCAGGTTGGATATTTGGGAACAATTTCTCCACTGAAAGAGCTGTCAGGTGGACTGGACTGGGCTGCCCAGGGCACCACCCCTGGAAGTGTTTGGAAAGAGTGTGAATGTGGCACTTGGGAGCAGGGTCAGAGGTGGCCTGGGCAGTGCTGGGTTAATGGTTGGACTCCATGATCTCAGAGGGCTTTTCCAACCGAAATGATTCCATGATTCCACAGTTCTGCCATCACTGTCCCCAGCAGCCAGCGGGACAGGGGCTTGTCAAGGCCAACACCAGCCCGGGCTGAGTGTGGCAGCAGCAGCAGAAGAGGTTTTGGAGCACACTAAAGAGATGCTCACGGTGTGGAGGCTGGAAATCTGCTGAAATAACACCAGCACCTCTGTGTTTGTGGGACAGTGTTGCCAAACCTTCCAGGAATTTTGTGCTGAGTGTGTTTTCCCCATCCAAAACACACCTAGAGCTCCTTGGGAGCAGCTGCTCTCCCTCTGGCTGATGCAGGGTCAGGTTCTGCACTACGTGGTACAAAATCTCCCCAAACCTCACATCCTCCCAAAATCTCCCCAGTCCTCACACCTCCCCTGAGCAGGACAGGAGTTGGAAATTGTCACAAAAATTGGACAAACTGTTTGGTAGGTTTCACTTAAAAACTCTAATCGTAACCCAACAGTTAGTGACCTGAACTTAAAAACATTAGTGTACTGCAGCTGGTTATTTGGAATACCTGATTTTTAGTTTATTGGAAATACCTGATGGAAATAGTTCAATTGAAATATCTGATTTTCAATTTATTGGACAATACTCCACATTTATTAATTTCGCCTTGCTGTGGTGACTTATGATAAAAACCAGGGTTTTTTTCTAAGAAACTGTACATGGCTATCATAAACCTTCAAAAAGCCTTAAGTAACAGCCATAAATCCAAAAATTTTTGGAAAAACAACTCCATTACTGGAATACCAGTCAGGTTTGTATGAGCAGTGAGCATGAGAGGATCTGGACACTTGGGAAATGCTGCTGTTACTCAGCTCAAACATGATTTTCTTGCTCCATGAATCACAGGCCGGGGCTTGGCTCTGCTCCTGCCCCTCGACAGCTCCCTCCCAGCGCCGGCTGAGCGTGTCTGGGCATTCCCACTGTGCTGTGGGAAACCCTCAGTGAGGGACAGACACTCTCTGAACTCACCCTTCTCTGCTTTCCATCCCCCTTGCACTGAGGAGTGGTTTGGTGCAAGAGAGTAAGAGTGTCCCTGGAGAAGATTTCTAATTTTGCTCCCTGGGTGAGCTGAAGCTTTTCCAGAGCAGGCTGTGGGCTGCTCTGGGTGGAGGAGGGCTGGGAAAGGTCAGGGATCCCATCCTGGCTCTTTTTTCAGCAGCTTTGCTGGTAAAACCCCACAGACGTTCTCGTGGGCTCTCTGCTGACAGCAAGAGACAGATCATTTCCCCCTCTAGATTTATAAGACTTTTTGAGGTTGTGGCATCCTCAGGACCCAGGAGGCAGCCAGGATCTGTGGAAATAGCTGGGAAAACTGCAGCCACAGAAAGTGAGGGAATGGTGCTGGGCTGGTCCAAGCAGTGCCAGTCCCAGCTGCTCTCACCAAGCTCCTCGGGCAGAAATCATGCCTGGTTGCTGCAGGCACAACCTTGAACAATCTATACTTGGAAGGCAAAATGCGGGAAATTTCATTCCTCCAACTCCAAAACATTCCGTTTTTGCTATTTGGTTTTTAAAAATAATATTGTGTCCTTTTTGGGCACACATAAATATAGTGATGCTCCTTCTGTGTCTCATATATTCCGGCAAACAAGCTGTCAGATTGCCCAAGTGGATGGTATATGTGGCAGGAGATTTATGAAACTGTTCCATCGTGCTTCTAAATAAATTAAAAAACGTCATGGGTTTGGGAAATCAAAGCTTGCAGAGCAGTGTTGTGGTTTTTGTTGCTCTAAATTAGTGAGATGAAGCATTTCATTTGAAAAGTTCCCTCCTCTGACAATTGTTGGGGAGTTCACACGAACGGAGCTTTCCATTTTCATGGAGAAAACCTAAATTGTGTAAGTGATGTCATCTATTTTCATACTCTGTTTAGACAGCCTTGCAGACTACAAAGGACATTTTCTGGGATGTGGATCTGGGTTTTCTGAGGGAAAATATCAGATATCTGTGAGGAAATGTGGGGGGTTTGTGCCCCTCTGCCCAGACACGCCCCCAGGGTGTCTGAGAGTGGAGCACCCAGGAACCCCTGGTTTGCACTGCAAGGTTAAAACACACCAAGTTTAACTTCATATTCCAGCGTTTTTTATGGAAAGTGGAAACAGATGGACCAGACAAAGGCCCAGTAATCATGTGTCTAACACTAACCAGAGGGAAGAAACCAAAGCAGCCATTCCCACATTGGTGTTTGCCTTTTCTTCTTGAAGATGTTCCTGCACTTCAGCATTTGTTTAAAAATTTAATAAGCCCATGGATATCTCCTGGCTGCTGCCTGACAGGGAATTCTAGAGGGATGGCCTTGCAGAAGGGTGAGGGACTGCTGTGGGATTAGGAATGGCAGTATAAGGTGATTTCTTGGTCTGAAAGAAAATCTTTCCTTAAAGCAGGAAAAGGAAACCCCAGTAACTAACTGTGAGAGTGAGCAAAAGTCTGGTTAATCAGAAAATAATAATAATAATTTTGTTCAAGACTTTTCATGCTAGAGAGGAAATTTAGTAGTGCCTTACTTGGTAAGTCCAAGGAAAAGGTGACACTATTCTGCACAGGCCTCTATTGACACAGGAATATGTTTAAAAAGCTCACAGAGATATCAAAAACAGTAATACCAAATTATAGCAAATAATTAATAAATAGCACCAAATGGTAGTAAATAGAGTAAAAACAATAATACCAAAAAACGTCTGTAATTGAGAATCAGTGAATGAATTACAGTGACCCTTAAACAGTAAAGCCAAGTGACAAAAAATACAAAACTTTGTTGTTGAAGGAAATACTATTTTGGCACATGCGAGGGATGCATCATAAATCAATGGTTTTGGAAAGTCCATCTAGAGCTGCTGTATTTTACTAAATTATTTCTCTTTACCCATCCTATTGAATTCCATTATTCTGTTAATATCTGAGCTTGGGTTATGTTTCAGAGGATTTCTTTTGCTTTCACCACCTCCTTCTATGGCTCATCCCTGGGAGTAAGACTTTTCCACATCTAAAATATTTCCTGAAAGCAGTTCACTCCTTTGTACCAGGTGGATACTGACACAACAATTTAACAATTTGTATCGATTAATTAATTACTAAAATCAAACTTATAAATTAACCAAAGCTTTCCATCCCTCTTTTGTTGTCTCTTTTAATTTTTTTCTTAACTGTGCCATATCCTACATCCTATTCCTGCTCAGCATTTCCATATATTTGGATTTCATCTGACCAGGAGTTGTTTGATTTGACAGATTCTGTATTTGCAGCATCAAAATATGTTGCTATGGAAAAAGTTACGAGTTCTAATTAAAAATGCAGAGGTCACAAGTTTCCCAGAACCAGCAGGGCATAGATCCTAGGAGAAAAGAATCACAACATAAAAAATCCAGAGATATGTCACTCTGCAACTTTCCAGATCTGAAAGGGGAACAGCAAGTGTTCAGGACAAAACACGAGGCTGAAATTCATTCAGATGCTGAATTCTCCCTCCCCACTGGCACAAGTTGCTTCTGGAATTCATGCAGAGCACTGAGATTTGAAATGTCATCCCAATACAACTGAAACTGAGAAGAGAGAGAAATTAGATGGGCATTAGCAGAGGGAAATCAGACCCGCCAGGTCATCCTTTCAACTCCAATACCAATATTGACTTAATTTTCATATCATGGTGCTGAGGTTTTGATGAACTACCTGTGTCCATCTCATCCTTTGAAAGATCATCATGTTGGAAAACACTTCCAGGCACAGGGTGGGATTTTGGGATTGTCCTGTGCAGGGCCAGGAGCTGGACTGGATCATCTGTGTGGGTTCCTTCCAGCTCAGGATATTGTGTAATTCTGTGATTTTAGCTTTGATTTCCCTTCAATACCTTGAGTTGTTTAACTGTTTACAGTTTCCCCTCTTATAAACTGTCATTTCTAAACAATTACTGTGGCTTTCCTCTCCTTTTGCTCCAGTTTAGCCAAATTAAGAACCATCAGTACAAGCACAGCCTTGGGTCTGAGCTGCCCCCACCTGTGACAAGGGGTGCCCACACAATTCCTCAATATATCAATATCTCAATAGATCAATATCTTCATCAGAGCACAGGATTTAAGATCAGCTCAGCTGTACCAAACCCCTGTTCTGGTATGAACACACTTGTTCTGTGCTGGGTTGGCCATTTCTGCAAGATTGTGGTAAATGAAACAGTTAAGATATCGAATCATAGAAAATCCTAAATTGGAAGGGACTCACAAGGCTCATCAAAGTCCAGTATTTCTACTGAAAATGTATTTAGCTTCTAATCTTCTGACAGTGTTGGAGCTCTCGGAGCTCCCACTGCAGTGATTTTTTATTTTAAAATGACAAATATTGTGTAAATATCTTGCCGTTTGTGTTCCCTGCCCTGCAGTAGCAGGGCACAGCAGTTTTTCAGAGTTCAGAGAAGTGTTGCTGCTACACACAGAGCCAAGGGATCCCCTGCTCCTTTCTGAGAGCTGCTGAGTTTCTGTCTTGGGGAAAAGGGAAACCTGTGGTCTGATGGCTCCTGCTCCCCAGTTCCGCTTCTGGATACAAAAAAATAACATTTCCTCACAGATATTTGATATTTTCCCACAGAAAACACAAAGCCACATTCCAGAAAATGTACTTTTGTGAGGAGGAGAGGCCCTGGCACAGGGTGCCCAGAGCAGCTGTGGCTGCCCCTGGATCCCTGGGAGTGCCCAAGGCCAGGCTGGACGGGGCTTGGAGCAGCCTGGGACAGTGGAAGGTGTCCCTGCCATGGCAGGGGTGGGATGGGATGAGCCTTAAGTTCCCTCCCAACCCAACCCAGTCTGGGATTCCGGGACTCAGTAATTCTGGGATTCTATAATTCCATGTTTTGATTGTGAACTTTTGCTCTAGGTTTCAGTTCTCTGCTGAAGCTCCTACCAAAGGTGCAGCACAAGACTCACCCCTGCAGTTTAATGCATTTGCAGATCTAGAATTGTTTCCTCCCAGTTCCTGCGAGAATTCCAGAGTCCGTTTATTGCCAGGGTTATTTATAGTTCTCTATCATGGCTGTGGCCTCGGGCCTCATCCTTAATCTGAGGAGACAGGCAGTCAAGTGCAGCACCAGAACATGGAACTGAGTTTGTTGTTGGCACAACTACAGAGACCAGCACTGGATCCTGTATTTCAAAGCATGTTTGCACCATTTTACTCTAATTAAAGATGCTATCATTGATAAAACAACAATAGATATCCACCTCACCCTTTTTTTTAGGTTTTAAACCACTATATGTAATTAGGATGAGAGCTAAATGCCTTCCCGAGGGCTCACAAATGCTGATCTGTAGTTTTGTGAATGTAGAAAATGTCGTTCTGCTGTATTTAATGAGTCTTGTTTATAGTTTTGAAGTCTATAAACTGAGCTAATTACCATGAAAAATTCCAGGCAGCTGCCTTGAAACTGTTTTACCAGTTTTCCCTTTTGCCCTGCTTTGGTTTTTAATAAGACAAGAAATTTTCAGATAGTTACAGATGATATTCAGGATTGGGATCCACATTTAATGTTTTTCTATTGAAGTGCAGCAAGGTCAGATCTTCAATTCCTTTATCTAATTCTAAGCTCAAGTAGATGAGAAACTGTGAATTCAGATGGCAGCTCAGAGTGCAACTTTGCTTTGAGAAGGTACAACCTTTACCCATTTCTACATTATTCATTTTAATGAGTGTATTAATTAAGCTCCTCATTTAAAAATATTTCTAATCTAAGACATTATATTATATGATATGATAAAAAACAGTACAATATAATATGTTAGACTGGAGTACTTAATATTTTATATTTAATATTTAGAGTCAATAATTTATATTTGTTCTAATTTTAATATGTAATATACAGTATTAAATATTTACTATATATCTCATCTTTGAGACAGAAAATAGTAAAGTTCCCATTTTTGTGTGTAGACAGCATAGCTCTGCTTTCTGTCATAATGCAAAAAAACCCCAGCATACTACAGTCATTTTATATACTGCTATTTCCATGTTCCCATGTTAATTTGGAGGTATTTTTAGTGCTATCTTGGCTTTCCTATAAATTTATTTTTAAAAACCCAAGCAAGACACTCCAAAAGAGCAAAAAGGAAGCTCTGGACATCTTTCCTTGAGTGGAGTTCCCCGAAAAATTTCTCAGCCCTGCAGATTTCTAAAAGGCAAGAAGCCAGAGTGAAACTGTTGGGAAGAGCGTGGAGTCGCAGAAAAGGCTCCGTAAACTGATTTTGTACTAAAAATTCTGATTGAGGGTGTTGCTAAGTGCAAACAGAAATATTTCTCTGTCGGTTGCCAAACAAGCGGAAGACTTTGGGAGTTTCTTTTCAGCACTCGGAACTCTGAACAAGGTGGTGGGAGGGGACTCAGGGCAGCCTGGCAGGGCCTGGGTTCCTCACAGGGCTGGGTTTAACCCCTTTGGGTTTCTCCAGGGGGGTGTAAAACCAGCCCCAAACCAGCCCCAAACCAACCCCAAACCAGGCCCAAACCAGCCCCAAACCAACCCAAACCAGCCCCAAACCAG
>VZRO01008508.1:67282-90474 GCA_013397915.1 Daphoenositta chrysoptera | reverse complement strand
GGAGCGGGGCCGAGCCCGGAGCGGGGCCGAGCCCGAGCCCGGAGCGGCGCTCCCCGAGCCCGGCCCGAGTCACCGCCCTGCGCCGCCTCGTCCTTCCCGCCAGCCGCTCGGCATCCCCCCGACTCACCCCGCTCTTGCTTCACTACGGCTCAGTGCCTGAACTTTTCCCCTTTCCAGTAAAAGTGGCCATGTGGCCGTTCCAGCTGGGGACTCTTGACTAACATCGCCGGTTTTTAGGGTTGTGTTTTTTTTTTTTTTTCCCCCCCGACTTCTTTTTTCCGCAGAAGTCGCTGGCTGAGATGCTTCCCCGAGTTCCAGAGATAAGATAAATAATTTACTGGATGGAGATCTCTGATTACTCACTCTATTAGCATTTAGAGCAAAGAGCTCCAGCCACTGGGAGCTGAATTATTCCAGACAAAGCCCATCTGGGCTCCTGCTCCTAAGCAAGACCGAGGAGTTCCTGGCATCCCACACATACTTGTGGGATGAATTGCTTGAAATCGAATGGGGTTTACTGGAAATGCTGGTGAGATCCTATCCCCTTTAGTATTAAGGAAAAGGATTAACTACAACCAAGATGCACCCCCAAATTGGGGTTTGGAGCTGCAGCCCAGCCCTCACACCGGCCGGGAAGGACTCACCAACACCGCTGCCGCTTTTAGACTTACCCAGAATGAGACACATCCTCTTTCAGGGGCTGAGACAACAAAAAACTGGAAAATCGACCTTCGGTTTTACCCACAAAGTGACATTTTTATTTAGGGAAAAGTGTGAACAATCTGACGCAGCCCCTCCATTCCTCTTTTTTAAAAATATATAATTTTAAAAAATATTTTTTAATATATTGTTGTTGCAATTTGAGGTGATGCAAGCTGAGAGTGGGGCAGAGGGGCAAGGCAGCGCCTTTCTCCTGCCTTATTCCCACCCGACGCTTGGCCATATTTGGGACAACTGGTTCTGCCAGTCGCTGCTCAGCCGTGGGATGAGGTGACTTAGCATTTGGCCCCGAACTCATTATCAAATTCTTTGCCAGGATGATGAAAGGCACCGAAGGGGCTGCCCTGGAAACCTGTTGACAAACAGAGCTCGCCCGGAGCGGCCGGGCTTTCCCGGGGGCTGCCTGTCCCTGACTCCTCGGGAGAAGCAGCTCTGCCCAAACCTGCTCATTAGCGTCGGAGGGAGCAGCGTGTCTTGCAACCGGGATGATCTGGGGCCAAAATCATCCTCGTGCGTAAACCTGCCCAGCTGCTCGTTCACCAAGGACTGAGTCAGCGGCCGTCTCTTCCTGCTGGCACACAGGGGTTGGGCCCCCTCTGTTCTGGGGCAAACCCCAGCCTTGGAGGCGAGGGGAGCTCCCTGCTCCGTGCCCCGGCCGCGTGGAGCAGGGAGGCGGCCACATTTCCCGGCCACATCCATCCCTTCCCAGAAAAACCCACCCAGATGCATTCCTGTTCCCAAAATGACCCCAAATCAGGGCTAGGATTCACCTCTTCTCCTCAGCCCATCCCACGAACTCACCTTTCCCCTTCCAGCCCAGGCGAGGCCGCCGGGATGTGTCAGACATTCAAACTGGAATGAAACAAACCCCATCCTGTTGCTACCCACTTGGCCCTCATCCCTAGGGATCACTCCTCTTCCCAACCCTCTTCCCCTGGGATGAAAGGCGCCGAGGATGGTGAGTGCAGGAGAGCAGCCCACACCCACGAGTACACCTTGCCCTTGCATGGACACAGGGATGTTCTGCAGGTCCTGCCCTGGCCAGGGCTGCCCCTGTCCATCCCTGGAGCAACCCCAGTTCCTGACGGGAGCCCTCGGGCAGCATTTGCAGCCCAGAGGAGACTCCGCAGGGCTTGTAAGGAGGAAAAACCCAACCAGGACCATGCCCGGGGAGAAACAGGACCCTGGGGTGGCACATGGAGCTGATGGCAGGTCTGGGGGAGAGGAGCTCCCAGCAGACATCAAAAGATCAGTTCTGAGCCCTGCAAACAATCCCGGCAGCTTTCAGGCTCTTCAGCGGCATTCCAGTCTAACCGG
Organism: Daphoenositta chrysoptera; assembly: GCA_013397915.1. NCBI lineage: Eukaryota > Metazoa > Chordata > Aves > Passeriformes > Daphoenositta > Daphoenositta chrysoptera. The sequence goes on along the minus strand of VZRO01008508.1, from coordinate 88,437 downwards.
GGCTGCCTTGCATGATAATCAGGCTTAATTACTGCTTTATCGCTTGATTGCTGTGCTGGGCCCTTGGAGCTGCAGTGTTGCTTTCGCAGTTTACTTTTTGTATTTCCTCCCCCTCGCCTTCCCCGCCAGCACAATTAGCAAATAGGTGAAAACGGGGAGGGCCAGGGCGATACCCAGCGGGGAGAGGGAGGCGATTCGCTCCCCAGGAGCGCCTGGGGTGAGGGGTTATAACTCAGGTTTCCACCGATGTCCTGAAACAACCACCAAGGTCAAAGCCACGCCGGAGCGCGGCCCCGAGTCGGCCCCACGAGCATCCCCCGGCGGAGGGGCCGCGGCTGGGGCAGGGAGGGGAGGATGCGGGGCCATTAACGCCGTGACACAGAAGGGCTGTGGTTTTCCACCAGGAGCTTTGAGTCATTGCGTGACCTTGGCTGAGTCTGCCCCGGGCTCCCTCGGCTCGGGCTCGGTCGCCCGCGGAACCGGCTGGCCCAGGGCGTGGGGCGAAGCACGGCACCGGCGTGCGGGTCCCCGGGGAAAGCCCGAAACCTTCCTCATCTCTTCCCGATGCTCTGACGGCCATCTCCACCTCCCCTGATAGAGCCTGAAAAAAGGGATTTGAGACATCTCAGCAGTGCCCACTCTCCCATGAGGAAGGAACGAAGCCTTTTGCCCACCCAGGGCTTGTCCCAGCCTGGCAGTGAGAAGCTGGAGAAGGGAGAGGTGAGGAGAGTCGGGAAGCGAGGATGCTCCCACCTACACGCAGTGAGCAATCGCTGGTGGCACCGGCCGGGAAGCGGGCGCTGCCCTCGCCCAGGCAGTGCGTGCCACTGTTGGGACACCCCCAGCGTGTCATCACCTGCTCAAAGTCACCTCTGCAGCCACAAAAGCGGGGTCTCACGTTTGGAAATGCCATAAAATGTGTGTGCGTTCCTCAGTGTCCTGGCAGTGCAGGTGATGGCCATCCCTGCAGGATGAGACCGATCCCGGGGTACACGGTGTCCCCCCAGGAGAGAGGAGGGTTGGGATCCCGTGGGTTTGGATCGCGAATTCTGGGGGCCAGTGCAGCCACAGGGTGCTGGCTGGGTGCTGCTTTCCCTCCTCTCCTCATCCTCAGGGTCCCCCCAGACGCAGCTGAGACCCCCAACACAGCAGTGACAGCTTGGGAGCCACACGCCACATCCTGGGGCTGGAATCACCCGAGCCCAGGGAGGAGAAAGGTCCTAGAGCACCCCAAAACCCCTCTCAGCCAGCACCCAGTCCCAGGACTTTGGGTGCCAATTCCCACCGGCTTAGGAGGGTGATGGGGCCTGAGAGCAGGGCAGGAGATGCTGAGACCCATCGTGCTCCCCGGGAGGAGCAGCCGTGGGGATTTCTTCTTAATAGTTGCAAATTTTTTTTGTATGCTGGCTTTTTCGCGGGCTTTTTGGGGCGAGGTGTGCGGGGAGGCGGCAGCATGGCTAATCTGCTTTGTGAATGGAGCCTCACGGGGGGCGGCGGAGGGGATCGGGGAGGTGGAAGGAGCCACATATTTGGGATTCCATCATCTGGGTGGGCTCCTTCTCCCCAGACTCTCAGGATGTGGGAAATGGAAGATGAAAGGAGCTGCATTTCCAGCCTCTCGGGTTACAATGTCTAAAGCAGAAAAGGGTGGTTGGGGAAAGAAAGGGAAAAAAAAAAGAAAAAGAGGGGGGGGGGGGGGGATGCTACAGGGAAACCTGGGTTGGGAAATGGCCCGGGTGGGGTGGGNGTTGGGAAATGGCCCGGGTAGGTTGGGGCAGGGAAGGGGGCGGCTGGGGCCGAGCCGCTCGTGTTTCACATCACGTCAGGGCTGAGGAATTTCCTCTGCTCTGGGGGTGCCTCGCAGAGAAAAAGGGGGAGGCTTTAAGGTTAGCTGGGGATGAATAATAGCCAAGAGAGGGATTAGAAGTGTTACCCAGGGGCTGCTGTTTACAAGCAAACCCTCCTACCGAGAGCAACAGGGGAAAGTGGGATGCATCGGGGTGCCAGTGGGGATGCCAGGGCATGTGCCACCCACATCCCTTCCCCGGAGAGCACGGCGGGGTGATCACCCCCAGCTCCTGAGAGCTTTCCTCCCCAGCATCAGCAGGGTCCCAGCAGCCTGTCCCCTGCACACGTGGCGTGTCCTGGGGTGCCCGGCCGGGCTTCCCCACGCTGTCCCTTTGGCCCCAGGAGGTTTCCCATCCTTCTGTCGCCCTGAGTTGCAGACTCCGAGATCATCCCTGTGCACAGGCAGGAGAATCCACGAGAGGGTTTGTGTCACCCACTGGGTGCACCGGAGAAAAGAACGGGAGAAGGGAGACAAGGAGTGGGGAGGGGGCACAGAGACACGGGCTGGGGGCAGTGCCCGGGCACGGGGCTTGTACCCTGCTGGGTGATGGGAGCAGCCCCCCGAACCTGGGCATCTCCTGGCATCATCTCACCACCTCCTCAGCTGGGGCCCAGGTTTTGTCCCAAAACACTTCATTTTCATTTCCCCTTTATTGTTACCCTGGGTGATGCAAGGTCAAGGTGGGGAGGAGTGAAGAGAAACACATTTCTCCTGTGTTATTCCATATTATCCATCTCTGTTAGGACAGCTGGGAAGGGATTGTGGCAGGGTGGAAGTGCAGCCTCCAAGTTGGGCCCGGGGGAACTGTAGGATCCAACCTGGCTGCCCACCCTGGGATAATGGCAGAGACACTGGAATGTGCTGTGGGCAACTGGGCTCCACTTCCAGGGGGTGTGTGCTAGGCACAGGCTGTTCCCCCCGATTTAGCCCAGGGAAACTGAGGCACGGGGGGGCCAGGAAGCCCCTGTGAGGCTGGAGTGGGGAAATGGGCTTATTCCACCCCATAAAGGGATGAAAGGACAAGGGAAAGCCGTGGCTGGAATCAGCTGAGTGCTGTTTGGAGGAGGCTGAGCTGGTGCACCTGCACTGTTGGGCACTCCGGTGAGGCCTCGTGCCCAGGTGAGACCCCTGACCGTACCTGGGGACTTGGACCTGGCCCAGTGACAGCACCGTGGACCGGCCCCACTTGGGGGACACAAAACACATCCATGCCCAAGGCTCAGGCTGAGTGCAGCCCCACCTGCCCCGCTTAACAGGTTTCTTCCTGCAGAGCATTTGCACAAGAAAAGCACCTTTTAAAGGTTATAAAACAAATGTCGGTGGCTAACTGTGGACAGGAGGGTGCTCAGCTCTCCTCTTCCCCCTGCACCCTGCAAAACCCTGCCTATTCCCAGGTACATTCCTGGCATTGCTCCGTCCTGGAGTGCAGGGAGGGCCCTGACCCCCTGAGCATGGGAAAAATGCCTGTCTGCGTGCGGGAAAGGAGGTGCAAATAGTGCGGGGTGAGGAGGTCAGCCGGGAAATCCCTTTCATCTTCTCCCGGGCCTTTGCCGACACGCGGCCGGGGAGCGCGTGGGGCGAGCGGGAGAGAGGGTTTTGTCTGCAGCTGGAAAAGAGGAGGCTCCCGGGAGGCTCCCGCAGGGACAGATGCTGTTTCCAAGCTGGAGGAGGCTGAATCGCCACATGGGGTGGGTGGTGTGGAGATGGGCTGGTGGTCACAGCGGTGACCCCGGGATGGGCGATGGGCAGTGGGGTTCGGCCCTCGTCCCCTTGTGCAGCTCAGCGGGTCACTGGGACCTGCCACACGTGAGGGGACAAAGGGGCACCCCCACACCCCACAGTGCCCGTGACACGCAGGTGCCACCTCTAGGGGCTGGTGGCTCAGCCCAGCTGGTGACACGGAGGTTCCTGGGTACAGGTCATTGTCCCAGTGTCGCCCCAGAGAGCTCTGAGTGCCTCCCTGTTNCTGAGTGCCAGAGGGACTCGGAGTGGAGCTGCCCCATCCTGGGGAGATCCCAGTGGGAACCTGTCCCCATCCCCACGAGACCTGACACTGCTGCAAAGGCTGGGCCTGACTCTGCACCTGGGCTGCTGGGGCAGGAGAAAATCTCCTGGCACAAGCACAATAAAAGGCAGATCTTGCCCTCCCTGTTTGGCAAAAACCTCCTGAGTGGAGGAGAAGGGGGGACCCCTCGAGGAGCCCAGGAGATGCGGGGCCATCCCGTCCTCTGCCACAACCCTGCTGCATTCTGTCCCTCCTCTCTACCTCTGTGTCCCGCCTGGCCGATAATAAACCTCTCCCTGCGGTTTGAACTCTGCCATCTCCCTCGCAGCAGCCCCCCCCGGGCCATCACCGTCATCGCTGTCACCTGCCCTTGTTGGCCAAAGGAGGAGTCCCAGCGCAGCCCAGCCCCGTGCCTGCCGAGCCGGATCCAGTCTGGCTTCCAGGATCGGGGCTGGGGGCGCGGCTGTGGCTGACAGCTGGTGCCTTGGGTGGCATCCGCTTGTCCTGATGTGCTCGGGTCCCGATCCACCCGTTTCCTAAAGCACCCACAGCTCCGTGGGACTCATCCCTCCCCAGGGGTTCCCACTGCCTTTCCCCAGCGTGGGACGAGGGCTTCTCCTGCCTGCACAAAGCAGATGGTAAAACACGGACTAACAAGATCAGAGATTAATCTGCACTTTGCTTCCAAATCGCATAATCGTGTAATTATTCCCGGTATCGGGGAGGAGCAGGCGCCAGGCTCCTGCTTCCTCCTGGGCCACTTTGCATGGCAGGATGGCATCAGGGGGTCAGATCCTGCCCTGCTGCTGCTGCAGGGCCTCGTTACTTTGGTGGGACTGCCCAGTGTCCTACTGGTTTATGGCCTCCAGTCCAGCAGAGGTGTTGGGAGAGGAGCAGGCATGTGGGAGCAGCAGCTCCCTGTCACACCCCACATCCCCTCCAGCCTTGCACCGGGGTTATCCACCTTGTGCCAGGGCAGCCCAGCAGGAAACGCATCCCAGAGCGCCTTTCCACACCCCCTGGCACGGCCCAGGAACAAACCCAGCCTGGTGACTCCCAGTTCCTACCAGTAAGAGTCCCTGGGGTGGAACTGGGGCACTGCTGACGTGATGCTGCTCTGTACCCTGCACAGGAGTCAGGCAGCATCAGCACGATCCGCTGCTGCCCCTGCACTGTCTCTTGCTTTTGTGGGAGAGGAAATGGCGGAAAATCCCGCATTTTGGGCAGCGTGTGTGGCCATTGGCTCTGAATTCCTGGGTGGCCGGTGGCACGGCCCCGTTATCAGCAGGCCCGGGCTGTTTGCTGGAAAAGGGCGGCAGCGGGGCTGGGTGACCCCACACTTCCTTCCTTTCCTGGAAGCCGCTCGCTCAGAGAGCGACGCCCGCGCTCCGATAACCAGCTGCTTTCACAACACGAGCACAGGGCCGGGGCCGGGCTCCCTCCCTGCTCTGCCGCCATCCTTCCCACCTGGCTTCCATCACCTGCCTTCTCTGCCTCAGTTTCCCCCCTTTCCAGAGGTGTGAACGCAGCTCTGAGCACTGCAGGAGTGAGAGCGTGGATATATTTCACTGCAGGGTGTAATGAAGTGTGTTGGGCCTCAGCTCTCCGTCCGTCCATCCATCCATCCATCCATCCATCCATCCATCCATCCATCCCTCCATCCACCTGAATAGCGAGGGCTGTGCTGGAAACCCTCTTTGCAGCACTTGGACTTGGGGAGTGAAGAGAAGTGGGGGGTCCTTCACCGCCTTGGAGGCACCCAAGGATGCTGAACCATGGAGCTGCACTCGTGGCCGTGCACTCTCTGGTCACCCAGTCCCCTGGGAGGACCTCAGTGCAAGAGCAGGATGGGGCAGGGGTGGGTTGGGGGGCTCTTGGTCCTCCTGTGCCCGGGGCAGAGCAGCTGGTGGCTCCTGTGTGCACCGAGGGGCTGAGAAATCGCTGCTGCCTCTGAAGGGGAATGGCAGGCAGGGTCCTGCCTCGGTCAGGTGTACCCAGCACGGTCCCCTCCCTGCATGGTGGCAGGTCCCTGCACGCCACAGAAGTCACCGCCGCGGGTCAGGGAGGGACAAGCCGAGAGGGAAACTGAGGCACTGGTGGGAATGCCATGACTTGGCTGAACCCTTCTGGAAAGGGACCCAGCAGCCCTGGCTGCTTCCTGGACACTGGTTTGCAGCTCTAGGGGCCGCCTGGAGCCTGGCTGGTGCTGGCAGGGTTTGGCTGTGGGCTTGGAAAACTGGCAGGGGCTGGTGCTCAAATCCTCCCAAACCCCATTGGGATCCACTCTGCACTACCCTGTGTAGGGGCGAAGGATCACCATCGGGGTCTGGGGTTCCAGGGTCCCCCCTGAGAGGCCGGTGCATGGCCGAGCTTGGCTCTTTGGCCTTATCTGGCCGGTCCAAGGAGGAAGTTTGCAGGGTGGATTCCAGCGGGCAGGTAAACAGCGACCAGATGGGACCCAGATACCTGCCCAGGGACACCCGCCAAGCTGGGTTTGCACAGCCCCGATGCTTATTTGCTCTAGGGAGGGCTTTTCCCTCTGTTGGACGTCAGCAGCGGTGCCAGGACGTCACCCCAGCAGCCCTGCCGGGCTCCTCCGTCACGCTCCTGGCCAGGTGCCTGCATCCGGGGTGCTGCTGCGGCCTGGTGGGGCTGGGAGCCTGCACTGCTCAAGGTGTCACTGACCCACAGCCTCACCTCCCTCAGCAGGGACCACCAGATGCCCAGGGCTCCTCCGACGTGGCCAAAACAGCTGGGGGTCTTCGGGTGCTCAGCAGTGCAGGGCTGGGGGGCCCTGGCCTCACTGGGCCCCTTTGCAGCAGGCAGGGGGTGAGGGGCTGCTGCTCACCCCCCCGGCTCAGGCAGCAGAGGTGGCTGGCAGAGGATGCCCTGGCACACGTGCAGGAGCAGCTCGCCCCCAGCCCTGGTCTGCAGCGCCACCGGGATGCTCCCAGCCCTGGTTGCGAGATCCTGCCTTGGCTCATCCAGCTTGCCCGGCTCACCCTTCTGCGGCCACACCCAGCAGCCTTCCCTGCTCCCAGGGGGAAACTGAGGCACGGGGGTGGCAGGATTGATGCGGGGACATGGAGTGAAGCTGCTGAGGGAAGGTCACCGAGCATCACCCACCCACGGGACCACAGCACCCTCCTCCCAGGGTGCTGCTGCGTCACCCAGAGCCCCAGGGCTGCATCTCTCCCGGCCAGTGGACGCTGCAGGGCTGTTCCTTCTCGCAGCTTTCCATCGCTCCCGCAGCCCTTCCCCATCCCTGCAGGCCCGAGCTGGGACAGCTCTGGGGCACGGTGCCCACCGCAGCATCAGCCACATTTCCCTGCCCTTTGCGTGGTGATGAATAATGCAGAGCCCGAGGGTTCCTCGCTGCCACAGGACGAGCACCCGCGGGAGGCTGCTCCCTTCGCCTGCCAGGGCACGGAGGGGAAGTGCCAGGTCAGGACCCCGTCAGCGTGTGTTTACTGTGTCAGGAGAAGCCGTAAATTCACTCGGTTTAATTGAAAGCCGGTGCTGTGGGTTTGGCTTAATCCACCCTCCTCCTCCTCCTCCATTAGATAACGTCTGGCTGAAACCACTTTGCAAACTCACGGCATTCCTGTGTGCTGACAGGCGGGCAGGCCACGGCCACGGCCACGCCAGGGGCTCACGTGCCTCGGGGCCACTTCGCCACCAGCTCTGCTCCTCTGCACTCATCCTGCCCTGCTCCCGGTCCCAGCTGGGGAGAAATGCCTGCTGCAACGAAGAGAACTGATCCACTCGTGGCATGAAACACGGATGGCAACAGAACAGGATGGCTGAGGGTGGTGGGATGCAGAAAGATGCAGAATTGTTCTGGGGAAACACCCTGAAGGTCCCCAAGAGTGGATTCAAAGGGCTCAAGTTGAAGAGATAAAGGGAAATTCTTTGGGTGAGGGGAAATCCAAGCAGTAGGTGGGCTGGGACGTTCCCAAAAAGAGCTGGTGGCGAGAAGCAGCGGGAATCCTCTCAAAAGGGTCAGCACTGCTTCTCCTCACCCCAACAAAGGGAAACTGAGTCACAGAGCTGGGCAGTGCTCGAGGAGTGCTCGGAGTCGGGGCTGCACCGGGGGTGTTTGTGGGGAGCCCGTTCCTCTTCGGGGTTCTGCAGAACCGGCAGAGGAGGAAGCGCCCAGGCCACCGAGAGGTCAGTGTGCCAGCGCAGACACCCACGTGAGCTCTGTCCCCTGTCCCCATCCTCCCGGGGGGACCCCGCTGCCTCCCCCCGGCATCTGGCGCGGGGGGAAATGTGCTTTGCCAGCGGAGTTCAGGCAGAGGCCAGAGGCGGCCGGGGCTGCCGGGGTGTCCTGCGCCGCTGACCTGCGAGGAACGCCGTGAGTCACCGGGAAAGCATCCCCGACCCGCCGGCCACCGGGGGCTGCGCTCCGCACCCCGGCCTTGGGGCTGCGCGGTGCCCGGGACACCCCGGGACACCCCCAGGGGCACAGGCAGTGCCCACCCAGGCGCTGAACCCCGGCGGGATCCCGCGCTGCGCTGGTGGCCGTCACCCCGGCACGGGACAGGGACAGGGCAGGAGCGATCCCCAGCTCCGGGCAGGCCAGACATGAACTCAGCTTCTCCGAGAGGGAAGAGGTGACGCGATGCCGGGAGGTCACCCGGGCCCAGCGCCCAGGGCTCTCCCGCTCGGCCACCCCCGTCCCCTCCGGCCAGCGGGGGGAGAGGGGGAGATTGTCCCGGAGGCGGCTCCTGCTGCGGTCCTTCCCCCAGGGAAGCCGGTGTTTTCGACTTTATCAGCTCACCGCAGACTCGTGCCCGGCGTTGCAGAGGAGAGAAAGGCTTTTCCCAGCGGCGCCTTATCAAGGCGCTGAGCCTCGGACGCTGCTTTGTTTCTGGTCGTGTTGCAAAATTAAAGAGGCAAACGGCATTTCGGGGAAGAATTGCAAATTCCTGGAAGATTATCTGAGCATGGCACCTGCCCCTGGTGTGGGGCAGTGGGAGGTGGCATGGGGCCAGGAGTGGGAATCCCAGGAGAGGACAAATCCCAGAGGATCCATCCCTTCTGTGGGTGAACACCCAGAGCCTGCCCAGCTGTGCCCTCACAGCCTCCACAGCTGGATACTTCCTGGGGAGGAATGTGCTGTGTTTTCAAAGATGTCTCAGCCCTGGGCTTCACCCAGGCACTGGGAGGATACTGGAGGACCCTGGCTGCAGTGGGAGCTGCGATGCTGAGCGAGGCACCAGCACCTTCCTCGAGAGCAGCCACGCCTTCGATTCCGTGCAATGAAACACAGCAGGGTATTGGAGGGACGAGTGTGCCACAGAAGGAACCTGGTGCCACCTCCTGCCTGTCCCCAGCACCAGGGCAGGACACCCAGGAGGTGACAGGGAAGGGATCAGCTGGGGCAAAAGGATGGTGACCTCCAGGGAAGGCTGTGGCATCATAAAGGACATGCAGTGTCCTCCCAGCAGCCAGAGCTCATCTCCCCTGCCTGGGGCATCTCTGTCCCCAAGGTGCCACCCCAAGGGCCACCTCACCACCCCATCCCTCCTGTCCCACACCGCTGCTCATCCTCCCAGGAAGAGCAAAGACCTGATGCTCTTGTGACACCTAATGGCAGTTGCTGTTGTCAGACACGGTGCTCTCCCAGGAAGAGATCTCATCTCACCGTGGAGCTGCAGATCAAGGCATGCTCTGTTCCCAGCCCAGGCTGGTACTGCTGGGCCTGGCCAGAGGGGTTTGGGAGATGGAAGTATCAGCCCTGGGAAAGACAAGCCCAGGAGCTGTTTCTTCACCCCAATCCTTACAGAAACACAGGCTGTGCTGTGCTGGGTGTCCTTTTGCCTCCTCCCAGGGACTTCTGAACCTGCTGACCACTTCCAACCCCAACCCGATGGTGCCTGCAGAGCCAAGAAGAACCAGGCAGGTGTACAGACAGGAGAAACTCCGACTGTTGCTCCTCAATCCTCTCCCAACACGATGGGAGAGGCAGGACCTGCCCACAACCACAGCACCAGACATCAGAGAATCCACACCTAAACACCACACAGCCGTCCCGACTCCCCAAATCCTGCTGCAGGGGGAACGCCCTGATAAATCCAGCCCCGTCCCTGGGGAGGAGGACGTGTGCCCTCGGATCACAGCACCGAAACCTCGGATCAGGAGTTGCCTCAAGGTTGCATCACCGAGGTTGGAAAACTCCAGGATCAGTCCTGAATCCTTCACCAAAGGGATCAAACCCAGGATCACCAACCCAGACCCTCCCGTGCTCAGTCACATCCCTGATGTTCCTGCAGCACTCCAGGCACTTCCCAAACCCCCATCCCAGCACAGGGGGACCAGACCTGCAGCCCCTCAGACCCCGGGGGGGCAATGGGGGCTACGAGACTCCCTTCCCCTGATGGCAGAGCAGGATCCTCCCTCCAGACCCTGTCATTTTCTGCTTGGTGCCTCCAGCCCAGCCCAGGGGTTGGCATCTCAAGGGGCTGCGAGGTCCTTTGGCTCCCCACACCCTCCTTGAGCCGAGCCAGGGCCGTGCAGGGTGCAGGGGGGTGGGTGATGCAGGGGGAGGCAGTGGCAGACCACGAGTTTCTGGGAATTCAGCCACCAGACCACACACCGCGCTCACCACTACTTCTGTTCCTGGGAAGAGAGGGGACAGGGACATGAGCAGCACCCATGGGTGGCTGCAGAGAGCGCTAGGGGCAGGATGGGGAAACTGAGGCACAGAGCAGGTACCTGGGCTGCCCATGGTGTCATCACAGCTCTCTGAAGAAAACACGGGTACTGAGGGAGCCAGCAAGCCCAGGAGTTGCCCCTGGAGCTGGGAAAGCATCTTCTGGACTGGATCAGACTCCAGAGGATGCAACCCCCGAGCCTCCTCACTGCCCCCCCTGAATTTCCACCCACCTTCAGGCTATTTTTCCTTACTGAAGTGGCTCTTTGCAGGGCGGCTGGCAGAGGGGGGCACTGGCTTTAAGTGTATTTGATGGATAATTCCTCATTACTCTAATGCATTTGCAAGCTGGGATAATTGATGGATGTTTAACAGGATGCGTTTCCGACAGTCGGCTGGAGAAATGGACTCCCATTACTCCACAAACGTTTCTTTTTACCATTGAACTCCTTTGTTTCAATTGATCCTCGCCTTTCCCATCACTTGCTGCTCATTAATAATCCCCAAAGCAGCTGCTCCCCCCACTCCAGCTCCTCCCAACCTGCGATGCCGGAGGCTTTAGCTGGGGTTTGCAAGCAGATCTGGGCATAGCTGCAGTTTTATAATAATAAACAAGATTTTTTTCCTCCCCAAAGCGTGGTCAAACCTGAACAGGAGCGGGGCAGGGCACGTCTGGGGTATCACCCTGCTCCATCAGAGTGATACAAGCTGCTAATCAGGGGGAATTTGGGGTGAAGAGGGGGAGGTGGCCGGTTCGTGGGGCTGAGCCGAGCCCAAAGGAGAGGTCGCCCTTTGGGGCTGGTATCAGCCCAAGCCAGGCTTGGAGCTGAGCCCTGCTCTGCCTGCAAAGCTTTTATCTGCAGCTCCCTCTGCTCGAGAAGGGCAGCCAGGGGTTATCGGCTCTGCCTGTCCCCTGCCCAGCCTCCATTCCCACCCGGAGAGGGTCCCTGTGTCCCCACCCTGCAGAGCCACCCAGGGGGCTGAGGTGGAGGGCAGCTCTCCCACGTGCTGAGCTGCTGGCCAGGAGCAGCCTGACACGGAATTCCCCAGGGATCTCCACAATAAAGCCCTTGGCATGGCTGTGGCAAACAGGGCTCCCTCCGCTCCAGAGTCACCCCAGGCACGGCTGTGGCCGGGCCCCAAAGCTGGGGTGCACCAAACCCCCGTGTTCCAGGTTTGCCAGGAGCCAGCAGTGCTGGGGGGATCCCAAGGGGCTTTTCCCCACGGGGCTGAACTGTTCCCACTCCCAATCCTGGTGCATCCCAAACCAAGGTGCTCCCCTGATGCTTCCCTGCACCCTCAGGCCGGTGCTCCCACCTGTGTCCCTGCTCAGCCCCATCCTTGGCCACTCTCACCCTCAAATCTGGATTCGGACCTTTCTCTTCCCCTCCCTTCCCAAGGAGACCTCGGGCCTTGCACAGCCATCCCTCACACCTCCAGTTCTCCTTCCCAGTTCCCCCTGGGCCTGAGACAGACCTGCAGACAGACCTGCAGCCTCTTTTCTCTCTCAGCCCCTGACATGGCCCAGCCACGCACCTCACCAGGGCAGGAGCTTGCACTGCTGCTCACACCATTTACTCGCCATGATCTGACCCGACCCCGCAGCATTCTTGGCCCTTTTCCCATCCATATCTTGCCCAGGATGAAGCACAAGAGCGTTGCCACAGCAGAACAGCATCCACAGGCCTGGCTTAAGGCAGAATTTAAGAGAAAAAAAAAAAGAGAAAAAACCCGAAGTCCATAGAGGAGAAAATCAGCTGGGGCTGCTCAGGGGTTGTACAGACCTGAGTGGGTGCAAAGAGGGGAATCAGGCTGGATTCAGGTCAGCTGGGGAGATGGGAGGGGACAAGACTCTGGGACCTGCAGGAGGGGGTGGCTGAGATGGAGTGTGGGAAGTAGAGGGTCCAGGGGAGATGCTCCTGCCCTGGGGTGCACTTGGGGGTCCCAAGGACCTGGTCCCAGGGCATGGACCCACCTGAGAGAGCCCACACTGCTGGGCTGGGCCAGTGAGAACAGAAAACCCCAGTCCCAAAGGGCTGTGAGACAGCTCCCCAACAATGGGCTGTTGGACCAATCTTCAGAGCAAACGGGCCTGGGGCCGTGGCTGATTGTCCCCAGATCCCCCTGCCAGGGAGCAGCTGGCTGCAAACCCTCCCTGCCCCTCTGCACAGCCTGGGCAGGCAAAAACCTGCTTTTGGGGGGCTCCCTTTGAGGTCTCAGCTCAGGAGGTGAGAGGGGGTGGCAGATGAACCCACAGCCCGTGTCCACCATCCTGAACACCCTGAGAAGGGATGAGCCCCATGGGCAGGGAGGGATGAGACCCCTCTTGCTGAGCAGGTGGGGACAGAGGGACAGCAGGGCCTGGGATTTGTCATCGCTGCCATAAAGCACAACCCAGGGCAGGTGCCTGAACCAGGCTCGTGTCCTGGACATGCCCTCAGTGACTCTGTAGCTGCCCCATGAACGCCCCTGGTCTGTCCCTGTCCATAATGGAGCATTTCTGAGTCAGGCCAGGCAAACCCTGGGCACACCTGGGGGGTCCCACGGAGCTGCCAAGCACAGCTCTGATCCCCTCCTGAACTGCAGAGCTGGTCTTAAATCATCGCGGGAAGGCTGGTAAAAGCCTCAGTGCCTTCAAGCATGAAATACAAAGCACTCACCACCCCCTTTCAGCCTCTTCCCTGAGTGCCCGGCTCACCGCATGAAACCTTTTATATCCCCCCTCCCCGTTTTCCCCCATCAGCCCGGAGAGCGCCGGCGCGCCGCCAGCAGCACAATCCCAAATTGCTCCCTTTATTAGGGAAAAAAAAAAAAAGGAAGAAAACCGACTCTTCGATTTCCTTTCTCACCTCTGAAATGGCCTGGGGGGCTGAGGAGGGGGGTGGGAGGCCGAAGTCACCCCAACCCTGACCCTAAAGCCAAACACACTAAAGGGTTTGTTTCCAACGGGAAGGGATCAGGGAGGCATTTTGCAAGGAGGGAGGGTGTGACTGCGGATGAACGATGGGGATGTGGGAAGACCCCAGTCGCTGGAGCAGAGCTGGTACCCACCAGGCACCGCAGCAGGAGGGCTGAGGGACCCCGGTGATGCTTCCCGCAGGCAGGGATGGGATCGGGATGCGCAGTCCCGCTGCAGTCCCACGGGGACGGGGCGGCCAGGGGTGCCTCAGGGTGCTGGCGAGCATCCTCCCGACACCCCGGAGGTGGGGAGGGCTCCGGGGGCGATGCCGTGGCGGGCAGATGGGGCTGCGGGGGGCGCGGGGCTGTCCCCGGAGCCGGGGGAGGGTGCAGATGGCGCGGGGTGGGTCCTGTCACGCTGCCATCAATCAGCGCCGGCTCCTCCGAGCGCGGCAGCGTCTCCGGGGTGTAAATCAGACCTGAACAAGGCTGAGGGTTTCTCTGCAAGATCTGGCCTCGCTGTTGGCATTCGCTCCGGTGACAGCGTCGCGACGGGGAGACCTTGTGTCCCCGCCGGCCCCGCAAAGGGCGCCCGAGGACGTCTGCGAGAGGATGCTGAACGTGCCACCTCTTGCTGCGAGGGAAAACAGCCCGGGGGAGCCTGAACGGCAGCTCCTGGCAGCCTGAACTCCTTCTCAGTCGTGTTTCTCCTGTTTCCCACCCTCCCCTGTCCCGCTGGTGGAGCCCCAGCCGAGCAGGTGTCTCCCCACCCGCCCGGGCCCTGCAGGTGTTTGTGGGGGGCAATGAGGGGCCCGCAGGTCCTGCACTGCACCCGCTCCCTGCCCAGGCCGGGGTTTGTCTGTGCAACACCAGCTTTGTCCCCAAGCTCCCCGAAGAGAGACTGGGGTGTGGACAGGGGCTCTCTGGGAGCCCTTGGGTGTCCAGAGGCAGTTTGGTCTCTGCAAGTGGCCCATCCCCTTGTCCCCATCCAGCCTGGGACGGGACAGGGGATGTGTCTGGGGGGTTTCAGTCCCCTCCTCCCCATTTTCCTCAGCATCCTCTGGGTGTGGTGCAGCCCAAGGTACCACAGCATCCTTCCCATGTCTATACACAGTGTGGTCTATATTCGCTCTTTATTCTCCCTCCGTGTGCTGTGGGTTCCCAGCAAGGTCGGTGCTGCTGAATTGCTTCATCTCTTTCCAAAATTTGCCCCCTTGGAAGCCAGCCCAGCCCTCAGACTGTGCCATGCAGGCGTCCCCGTGCCGTGCCGGGTCCGAGCATTGCTGGCATTGCTGCTTCACCCGAAGGCACCGCTCTTTGCCATCAGGGTTTTCTCTGCAGGGTTTCACTTTCCTGCCCCTGCTGCTTCTCTGTTCTGCCCCAGGTTTCTCCCATCGCCCCCACGCTCCCTCCTGTCCATCCAAAGCTGGGGCACGTTCCCTGCTCCCGACAAAGGCGGCTGGAGCTGCTCCTTCCCTTCAGCGGGGGGAGAGCGGGCGAGCTCGCTGCCTCGGCTCATGTGAGCATCTTTCATCCCTGCACGAACGTGCTCACATTTGAGGAGTAATTACTGCGTGACTCAGCCGTTCTGGCAAACACCCGATGGCTCCGTCCCCGTGCGCTCCCATCCCTCCTGCAGCTCCCCCCGCTGCCCCCCAGCCCCGGGGATGGGAGCTCAGGGCATCCCCAGCAGCAGCAGCAGCTTTTGGGGGCAGCAGGGTGGGGCTGCAGCGCATCGTGTCCCCTGTGAGACGTTCAAGCCCCGGGGACAGCGATGCTGTGCGAGGGGCCGTGGTCCAGCATCCACCCGGCACATCCCGGGCCGGGGCTGCCAGCGAGCGCCCGGGAGCAGGGGAGGGCTGGGCGGCTGCGATTATTCAATCTGGAGCAACCCTGACCTGCTGACAAAGGCAAAGTTATTTTTAAAAAACAACCACTCAGCGAAATTCGCCTCCGCCGCTCGTCCTGCTGCTGCTGCCCGCCGCCGGGGAGAAATCCGTCCCGGGAAACGCTGCCCTGGGATGCCTGGAACGGGGTAGGAGCGTGCGCCCTGCTCCACACCCTCCAGGCTCCCTCCCCGCGCCCCGTAGGCTTTTTGGGCTTTCGAATCTTCCACAGAGCCCCGGGAGCATCACAACCTGCTTCCCAGAGCTATTTATAGCCCCACGTGCGCGGTGAGCCCGGGGCACCCCGCATGCACCCCCGGGGCTCCCCAAAGCATCTCCCTGCTCCCTCCACGAGCAGCAGAATGGATCCTGCGTGGCCCAGGGATGTTTTTATGTCAGGATGGTGCTCACTGCAGCGATGGCCGCGGAATCGCCTGGTCCGTGCCCTTGTGCAGGGCGGGAGCGTGGGGCTGCCCCATTCTCACTGCCCCCGCTCCGTCTGTGGGTCAGGAGCAGCCCCGGGCTCTGCCCGAGCTGCGGGGTTGCCCTCTCAATGCCGAGGCTGGTTGGCATCGGGGAGGGAGGGATGCAGCCAGAGAGGGCTTGGTGTTTGCAAGGGAAGAGCTGGACCTGCTCCAAATTTCCAGGGTGAGAAAATCGCCCCAAATCACGCTCCAGCTCCAAACAAATGCTCGGCTCCAGGGGCCGGCGATGATTCACCCGGGTGAAACCTCGGTGCTCCCACCTTGCAGCCGCCCCCTTTCCATCCGAACACGCTCAGGGAGGGTTAATTCCCAATTAAGGGGGGGATGGCTCCAGGATTGCCTGGATGTTGCCCAGGGCAGTGAGCCCAGCCCCACCCGCCTTCACTCCCCCGAGGTGGCCGCGGTGCCCGGGAGCCCTCCTTCCCTTTTATTGCCACGAGGTGAATTAATACCCATTTCCTGAAGCTTTTATGGTTTCCTCCCAAATGGCTCTTACATCAGGGGCATATTGGGTTACAGCAAATACCAGCAGCAAGGAACGAGCCCAGGCTTCGCTGTTCCTAAATCCGCTGGTGCATTTGGGGACCACCAGCCTCCGGTTCCTCTCCCCGCTGCCAGTCCCTTCCCCCAGAGCCGGGTGGATGCTCCCAGCGACAAATGACTCCCTTGGAGATGTTGGGAAACAACAAGGACTCCTGTGAACCTCTGCGCGAGGAGCACAGGGCTGGCGGAGCCCCTGGGGTGTGGGGATTTGGGGGTGGCCCCCGGTTTCGGGCTGGTTTCGGGGTGCCTGGTGTGGCTGCTGAGGCTCCTGTCTCCGTCTCGCTCCGAGCGCACGCACACCTCTTGGGCTGGTTACTGTAGAAACGAAATTAGCACGGGGAGGGAATGCAATCCCAGAGCTAATTAAGGTAATTACAGCTTCACACCAGCTGCTCACGAGGTCCAAGGACCTTCTGTAACTTGTGGAGGGGATCAGGCGCTCCGGGGGACTTTGAATTCCAATTCCCCGGGACCACGCAGCTTCCGTGGTGCCACTTGTGTCCCTCGCCGGTGTGACATTGGGCTGGGGGGATGCACGGCTCCAGATGTGCCTCCCAGCTGTGCTGGGCCCATTGCAGCAGTGGGTTTCAGGCTGTGGTTGGGGCCTGGGGTGTGTTTGGTGTCCCTGGGGAGCTGCTTTGGAGGGGGTTCAGTGCTGGGGGGCTGGCAGGAGGGGCTCCCTGAGCGCGGGGCATCCTGCCAGAGGTTGCACTTTACAGATGTGTCACTTTGGCTCTTCGGCTGGGGACATGTTGAGCTGGCAGGGAGGGAAACTACAGCTGGCTCGGGGTCCCCCTCCATCCCATGGGGACTGGGCTGGGGCCAAAGGCTGCAGGACGGGTGCAGGCAGCAGGGAGGTGGCAGGACCTGGAGCTGCTGGGTGCCAGGGGTGTTTGGGGGGTGCTGGAAAACGACACTTCTGCCCCAGGGTTGGATGAGCCCACTGGAACCAGTTAGACACACCGGGCATGTTGTGAACGACCGTGGGGTCTGGCACAGGATCACCCCCGGCATTCAGGGAGGCAGGAGCATCCCCAGATCTCCCCGAGCCTCCCTTCAGCTGGCAAAACGTTCCCGCCTAGCGGGTGCCTTCCCAAACCATGTTTTTTTGGAGCTGATTCCTGGCACTGGTAAGAGCCAGAAGAACGTGGCCAGACGCGTTTGTGCCGTGGCCCAAAGTGCCCGGTGGCCTGGCTGCGGCGGGGGGCTGGCACGGGGGGGCTCTGCTGCCCGGGGAGCCGCAGGGCTGGCGGGGGCCGGGCTGGGGACAGAAGTGCCGCGGTGTGTCAGCAGCAGCGCCGGAGCGGGCGGTGATTCACCGCTTCCAGCAGCCGATATTTATTACTCAGCCTCGCCACGGACCGACGTGAAACGTGGTGCGGGGAGGGGGCACAAACACGGAGCAGGGGGCGGCAGCGTCGCCCGTGAAACCCGATGGGCTTCCCCATCCTCCCCCTCCCGCTGCTCTCTCCGGCTGGTGGATTTTGATGGAGGAAAATAAACGCTCACAAAAATCGCTCTCTCTCTCTGCCGGCTTGTCCCCGTTTGCCCTGTGCTTTGGCAGCTCCGCCGGGGTGGGCTGGGACGTGGCGGGAATGGGAGCGAGGAGGGAGGGACGGCAGGAAGGGGCTCCCCTGGGATGCTTGGCCCCAGCAGGGTGATGGGACTGAGCTGGGACCCTCCTCCTGAATGGGACCCCCCTCCCGCAGCCTGTTCTCCGTGGCTTTGGAGAAAGCCGGTCATGATGTGGAGCTGCCCGAGGTACACGGGCATGAGAACCGCCCAGGTGGGTCCAGGGATGAGAGGCAGGAACGGGGTCCCGTGGGATGGAGAGGTGGGAGGGAAGGGTCAGGTCCCCGAGCTGGTCCCCAGAGCTCGTCCCGCACCCTGAGGAGGGTGGTGAGGGGAGAGTGAGGCAGCCGGTCCGGGGCTGGATCCGATGGAGGGAGACGGATGCCCAGAGCGGGGTGGATCCGGTGCAAAGCGAAGGAGCCAAAGCAGAACGATGCAGCTGCCGCGAGGGGACAGATCCAGCACAGAGGGATGGATCGGATGCGGGCGGCTGGTTCTGCTGCAGGGGATGGAGCTGCTGCAAAGGGACGGCGCTGATGCAGAGGGATGTGACTCAGAGTGACACGAGTGCAGGGCTTTGTGTGTCCCCCCCAGCCCTGCCATCGGCCCCCGGCTGATCCCCTCTCCCGCCCCGGTGTCGCACGCAAGCGGGTCCATCGCCTCCCCTCGCCCCCCCAGCAGAGCCCCACCTGTGCCTCAGTTTCCCTGTGCAGCCAAGGGGCAGAGGCTGCTCCATCCCCGTTTCCCTGTGTGCCTCCATGTGTCCATCCATCTCCAGGGGCACGGCGAGGGCGGGGGCTCCGACCTCCTCCCGCAGCAGCCGGGAAGGGCCAGTGAGAGCTTCCCCCGGGTTATTTATAACCAGCTCCAAGTGCCGGTGTGCGGCGGCAGCTCCCGGGGATATTTTTAGCCCGCTGCAGGGAATCACGGCGGCGAGGGCTCGGGAGCAGCAGGAGGGAGGCAGGGAGGGAGAGGTGCCGCAGCACGAAGCCCTGCCAGCATTCCTGCTCCAAAAACCCTTTCCAGGGAGGAACCCCGCTCCAGGATGGCTGCGGGGTCACGCCTGGGCTTGGCTTCGTCGCATCTCTTGGTGGCGTGCTGGGAGCCGAGGGAGCGGCTCCCTGTGCCACCCGCTGCCCCGAAAGCAGCACCTGCAGGCTGGCATGGGGCACGCACCGAGAGCCGAGGGCGGCTGCAGCAGAGGAGCTGTGCAGGCTGCTGCTGTCTGCTCGAGACAGAAAGACATTAGAGAGCAGCACCGTCTGCATCCCTAATCGGCCTCGCTCCGCCGCTGCCGCCCGCTGCCCCTCCCAGCGCTGCGGGAAAGCCGCGCCGGGGACCCCCAGGGGCTCCGCTCTGCAGTGGGTGCTGCTGCTGCCCGCCCCGGCCACCCCTGTCCCCGTGGGTGGGTGCTCCGCAGCACCCGTGTGGCACTGCCACACACACGGGCACACGCACCCGTGTGCATCCCTGGCACGGAAAGGGCACCCACCATCAGCTCTGGGGACAGAGGTGTCACCCAGGCCTTGCTGAGCAGGGAGGGACCCCTTGTGCCAGCCCCCTACCCCAAACGTTCTGCAGTTTCATTCTCCTGTGACCCTCTTTCCCCCAATGCCAACAACACTCCCCGTTTCCCACACCCCAAAGCCCATTACAGCCTACAGCAGCTGCAGAGCACTCGGTGTGGGCACACAGGATCTGGGCACATGGGGATCTGAGCATGCAGCACCAGGGCTGGGCATCCCAGGGTGCAGTCTGGGCACCCAGAACCAGGGCTGGGCATCCCAGGGTGCAGGGCTGTGCACCCAGAACCAGGGCTGGGCATCCCAGGGTGCAGGGCTGGGCACCCAGAACCAGGGCTCAGCATCCAGGACCAGAGCTGGGCACCCCAGTGTGCAGGGCAGGGCTCCCAGGACCAGGGACTGACACCCTGGGGACAGGGACAGACAGACACTCCCCCCTGGCAGTGCCAGCAGGGCATGGGGCTGATGTTTGAAGCACCGCTCTCCTGTTCCAGGCAGTTTCCCAGTTTATTTTCTCCCCTATTAGATTCCAGCTGGCAGGATGGTTCCTATAAATATACATAAGGGCTCATTTACATGACGGTTTATTCGGGAGCAAATTCCACAGCTGCCTGGCAGACGCTTGGTGCAGTGGGTGAGAGTCATGCCCGAAACCAGCCCTGCCTCAGTTTCCCCATCTGCAACCCAGGTGACAGGGAATGGCTTTCCCCACATTTTTGACAATCCGTTCCTGGAAAACCCAGGGTGTTATTATCAAGGCTATTTATAGCCTGGTAAATGCGTTATTAATATGATTATTTGCAGTGTGGCAATGGGTAATTGCCCTGGGTGGGGACGAGGTGCTGCATGGGGACAGTCTCAGACCCAGCCTGCCTCCAGCCCAGGGGAAAACTCACCCCAAAACCCCAGGAGGGCACCGGGATGTGCCTGGCAGGCCATGGGGTCCCACGGCAGAGCCAGGGACTCACGGCAGGTGAGGGGCTTTGGCGGCTCCGTGCTCCAGCGCTGGAGTCCGGCTCTCGTTTCGATCATGATGATTAGCTGAGTCACAGCTGGGGTGCTGCTAATTAAATGTATTTCTTAATTAACAAGATCACAGAGAAGGCCTGCCAGCCCGGCTTGGCTCTCAATCACGGCTGACAGAGGCAGCTGCGGCCACGGGGCACGGCGGGCCCGAGGTGTGGCCAGAGCATCCCCGAGCTCCGCGCTGCCCCGCGGCCGCTGCGCCGCTCTCCTGCTCCAGAAACCCGTTCCCACAAGCAGCAGGAGAGTGAGGATGAGGATGAGGCTCCTGTATCACCCAGCCCGCGGCTGTCCCGCTCTGGGGTGCAGTGAGTGTGTCGGGGCTCAGCCCAGGGCTGCCCCCCTGCTCCTGCCCTGTGACTCAGGGCTGCTGCACGTCCCCCCCGTCCCTCCCTGCCACCTGAGCCCTGACCCAGGCTGCCTATTAATTAATATTAATCATAACCCCCTGCAGCTGCTATTCACTGACCTCAAAGCACAACCTGAAGTAACCCCCGTCCCGCTCCTCGATGGGGAAATCTCCACTCCCCACCGGATGGGGAAACTGAGGCACGGGAACTGGGGCAGGAACCGTGCCAGAAGCTTTCCCTGCTCACCCATAAGGCCTGGAAGATGGGGAAGCAAAACCCTAGGGACTCCCCCCAGCCCCACGGGAACGCATGGATGGGTGAGCCAGAGTGGGTGGAGAGGGTTTTCCTGACTGGGAAACAAAA
>VZRO01008508.1:53541-67252 GCA_013397915.1 Daphoenositta chrysoptera | reverse complement strand
AAAAAAAAAAAAAACAAAAAAAAAAAAGAGAGAGAGAGAAAAATAAACTATATAAATAAACAAATAAATTAGCTCGTTCTGCCCCCCATGCTGAGCTCTGCCCCACGGCAAGGGGCTGCCGTCTCCCTGGGAAGAGGGAGGCTGAGCTCCCCGAAGGGATTTCGCGTGTCCTCGCCCGCCGGCGCGGGCGGGAGTCGGAGCTGGGGCTTCTCCCGGATTTTGGCAGTCTGGTCATGTCCTGCCGGGAGAGCAGCAGGACTGAGTCACGTTCCAGAGGCAGCAGTGACTCACGGCCACCCCAACCTCCCGGGGAGCAGCCGGCACATTGCAGAGATTCCTGGATGGAGGCNCTTCCTTCCCCCAACCTCCTGCAACAACAGAGGCGCAAACAGCAAATTCCTGCGCCACCGGGAAACACCTCCCGCCTCGCCAGACGCCGGGATGCACGAGCCGCTTCTCAACTGCACGAAATGCCCTTTGCCGGCAGCTGCGGGGGCCACCGAAACGCAGCTGGAAGCTTCCGCCCCCCAAAACGCTCCCCCAAGCATGGGGACACCCCCACAGCGAGGTCCTGCCCGTGCATTGCAAAGCTGGGGTGCAGCTGGGTGGATCCTGGGGTCCCCCTCCTGATTTGAGTCGGTCCCTGAGGGACGTGGGGGGTGAAGAGCAGGATGGGGTACCCCAGTGCTAATGTTACACAATCCTGGCTGTGGGGTTTTTTTTGGGGGGGATGATATCACAGATATTTTACATCATTTCACATCATCTCCCACCCTTAAATCCCCGCGTGCAGGGGGTGTCCCCAGCCTCAGGGGACACAGGGTTCCCGCGTGCCCCCGCAGCCCTGGCACGGCGGGCAGCGATGCCCCGGGGCAGGGCTCGGCTGTGGCTGCCTCCGAACTCGATTTATTTATTATTTAAAGCGCTTGGCGGGAGCAGCGGAAGCCCTGGTGGGCTGCAGAAGCTGCGTGGTGGGAGAGGCTGAGCTGCTGCAGCTCCGGCACCGCGGCGCTGCGGCGAGAACCCTGCTGCCCAAAATCCCACAGCGAGGGGGAGCTGCCCAAAATCCCACAGCGATGGGGAGCTGCCCCCTGGCCTCACAGCGAGGGGTGTGCTACCCAAAATCCTACAGCGAGGGGGAGCTGCCCCTGGCCCCACAGCGAGGGGTGTGCTGCCCAAAATCCTACAGTGATGGGTGTGCTGCCCAAAATCCCACAGCGAGGGGGAGCTGCCCAAAATCCCACAGCGATGGGGAGCTGCCCCCTGGCCTCACAGCAAGGGGTGTGCTGCCCCAAGAGCCCCACAGCGAGTTGTCCTGTCCAGTGTCCCCCAGCGAGGGATGTGCTGTCCCCGAGCAGGGACTCTGTGGGTCACAGCCCCTACTGGAAATACCCCTATGGAACTCAACACCTACAAGCAAGAGCCCCCACCGTGTGGGGCTGGCCCCTATGGAGCCCAGCTCCCATACAACCGAAGCCCAGGGGTTACAGAGCAGGAACTGCCAGCCCAGCAGAGCAGAGCCCTAAGGAACAGACCCTACAGAGCACAAAACCCCATCCCATGCAGTGCAGAGGGACCTGCAATTAGTGAGCAAGGGAATGTGCCCAGTGGAACACCCCCCATAGAGGGCGAGTGCCAGCCATGGAGAGAACCCCCCTACAGGGCCTGTCCCTATGGAGCAGAGCCCAGACCCCACAGAGCAGCTCCCAGAGCAGCCCTGCAGGCTGGAGGTGTGGGGTTCTATGGGCACACATGGTCCTGATCCCACCCCACACCTGGAGGGGCACCAGCCCGGGCCCTGCCGAGCCCCTTCCCGGGGAGATGGCACCACACAGACCCTGCAAGGGGGGACCCCAACTGTGCCCCTGCCAGCCCCCTCTGCTCGCTCATGCCCTTGGACCTCTCTGCACCCCTCTGCAGCGTGGATGGGGGTGTGGTACCCAGGGGGGTTGGGATGAGCACGGGGCAGAGGAGCCCCTGCCAGGCAGCAGCCGCAGGGACCCGCGTTCCCCCGGGGCCGGGCTGGGTGCTGTCCCTGATGGGTGTCCCGGCCCCAGCGCAGGCAGCGCGGCTTTCACAGCGTATTTTGGGCAGTGCTTACGAGAAGAGGCGTGGGGGGGCCTGCGGGGGGGATGCCGGTAAATGGCCTGCGAGCCTTCCCCATTCTCGAGAATAGGAAACTGTGACTTCTGCACGGGGGTTTCACTTTCTGCTCTGGAGGCGAGAGGCCAAACTGCTCTGCTTGACCACTGCTGTGGCACCGCCTGGGGACTGAGGCAGGATGGGCAGAGAAAATTCTTCAGGGTGTTCTCTGCACGTGCAAAAATCCTCTTTTTTTTTGTAGGAAAGCAGAGTTAGGGAATCATGAAAACCCCTTAAAATTCGGTCTCCCAACCTCCTGTTGTGGGGATGCCCAGGGCAGTGATGCTGTCTCCCTGTCTTTGAGGGTGGCACGATGCCAAAGCCACGGCAGTGACCTGCCCTAGTGCCCTGCCACCCCCTCCATCCCTGGGCCACCTCTCCTCCGTGGCAGCCCCCTTCCCGAGGCACACACGGGTGCTGCAGTGGGGCAGTGGTCCCGAGGGTGCTGGGGGTCAGGAAGGAGGAGAGCAGGAGCTGGTAAAAATAGCCCCAGGTGCCCTCTGCCCCGGGAGCGATTCCTCACTGGGTAAACAGGAAATCTATTCTTAGGCCATTCACGAGCCGAGGGCTGAGGGCAGCTCCCTGCTCCGGGCTTGTTTTGTTCCTCGCTGACACAGGGGTGACGCCGAGGTGGCAGGGCCACCACGCAGAACCTTCCAGCCCCGCGGGCTTCCCCTTGCTCACTCTTTCCTCCCAGCAGCACCCTGCACTCCCCGGCTTTTCCAGGGCTGCTGGGGTTTCCCCTTCCCACGAGGTGACGGTGGGAGGTGAGGGCTGTTTTGGGGTGTTTCTGGAAAGCCCTGTTTGTGCTGTTTGTGTTTGGTTTTTTTGTCTGGGCTCAGCCCCGTGCTCGGTGGCACCCTGAGGGGCAACTGCTTTGGCAGAGCTCTCGCCCTGACATCCTGCTCCTCTCCTCCTTCCTTGATGGGATCTCTTAAGTCGGAGGAGATGAAGCCACCACAGTTTGCCCTTTCCCGGGACGAGCTGAGTCGAGTAGACTGAGGAAGGACGTTG
The DNA here is from genome assembly GCA_013397915.1 of Daphoenositta chrysoptera. Classification (NCBI taxonomy): domain Eukaryota; kingdom Metazoa; phylum Chordata; class Aves; order Passeriformes; genus Daphoenositta; species Daphoenositta chrysoptera. The sequence goes on along the minus strand of VZRO01008508.1, from coordinate 64,096 downwards.
CCCACAGTTTTTTCCTGTCTCCCCAAAGCCCCCCACAGTGGTGACAGCTGTGGTTCATCTTTACTCCCCATCCTTCCCCCAAGTGTTGTCCCGATTTGCAGTGTCCTGCTCCACCTCCCTTCCCTTCCCTTCCCAGTTTGCAGGATCTGTTCAGCCTGTGGCACCCCCGGGCTCTGCCCAAGGCTGTTCTGCTGGAGCTGCTGCACGGCCCAGGCACAGGCAGCAACCCCTGCCTGCCAGGGATCCTCCAGCTCTGTGCATCCCATTTCAGGAAGTGGCAGCTTCTGCCTGGGCAACATTTTTGGGGAGCTAAAGAAGATGCAGAGAGAAAAATGTGGGGGCTGCAGCCTAAAGCACTGTGTGATGAACAGGGGTGCTCGTTATGCTGATAACAGAGAGGGGGATCCCCCGTGTCTCCCCAGCATTGCAGCAGCACCCGTGTGGACACGACCTTGTCCCAGGGTGTTTTCTTCCAGGAAATGTAACTGAGGGAGGAACAAGGGTGGAAGGTGCTCGTGGGCAGGAGGGAGCGCAGGGAAGGTCTGGGATGGGCAGGAGTGTGGGCTGGCTCAGAGAGGCAGGCGAGGGCTGTCTGTGGTTAAGGGGTACCCCCACACCATGGGACCGCAGAGTGAGGCCAGGAGTGGTGACAAGGTGGAAAAGGGACATCCTGAATCCAGCACGGGGGTCCCTGAGCTGCGAGGCTGAGCTACAAGCTGGGTCCCTGCTGGGTGTCTGACATATTTGTGACATGCACGGCGATGTGGAGCCACGGGGACAATCCCAGGGGGCTCTCTGGGAAACAAACGCCCAAAAAAGGCTGCACGGAGAGCAGAGAGGGGTCGCAGGTGGATTTATCTCAGCAGCCCCAGCTCCAGGCGCTCCAGTCGGGGCAGCCCCGCTCCGGCTGGGGAAGGACGGGCCAGTGCTGCCCTCGCGTGGCCACCGGCGGCACCGCACAGCGCCCGGCGCCGGGGGCTGCGGGGCGCGGGCTCCCCAAAATCCCCCGCCGCCTCCTCTCCCAGCGCCTCTGCCCAGCGCGCACAGCGAGGAGGGAGGGGAAGGGAGATCCAGCTCGTCCGCGTGGTGGCAAACGCGCCCCCATCTCGCCTCTAGCACGATGGAAAACCAGAACGCCGAGATGTCGGGGGTCTGCCCAAAGCCAGTGGTGAGGGCAGGCAGGGGAGCTGGGACACCGCAGGCAGCCCAGGGGTGGCAACGGCTTCATTCTGCCTCATCACAGGGCGCTGCATCCTCCTCCTCCTCCTCCGGGTGCGTGATCCCCGCGGCAGAGCGCGCCATGGCCCTCATCCAGCGCTGCTTCAGCTCCTCAGTGTCGGCCACGAAGGTGAACACCTGCCGGGACTGCGCCAGCTGGAAGAGGTGCCGGGACTCGCTCTGGGGCATGTCCCGCACCTGGTAGCCCAGCAGGGGGATGGAGGTGTGGGCTCGGACGTCCTGCCAAGAACAGAGACAGCGGTGGGAGGCAGTGGATGGCACAGCAGGGATGTCCCCTGGGGCTGGATCCGAGCCAGGCCTCACCTGGGGGGCTGCGTAGATGTAGAGCACGAGGGGATCGTCCTGCGGGATCACGAACCAGCCCCGCGTGCCCCCCTTGCCGTTCTTGTCCAGCAGCTGCAGGGAGCTGCAGAGCAAACTCCTGCTTGATACCTCTGCAGCTCCCTTCTGCCAAAAAAACCAACAAATCCCTCAGTACCCAGAGCAGATGGTAGAAAGGGCACTGAGCTGGGGTAATTTTCTGGGGAATTCGCTGCTCACTCCAGAAAACCCCCCAAAGCAGCAGCAGGTGAGGGGCTGTCCTGGCTATGACAGTGCTGCTGACATCCTGTGGTGAAGGGAGCCCTGGATGCCTGGTCACAAGGCTTGGAGCAGGAGGGAGGGAGATCAACACATGCACCCTCTGACTGCTGTGGGAGTGACTCCCACCCCTCCTGCTGCGGGTGCAGGGCCAGGCTGGGACAGCGAGAGCCAGGAGTGGTGGCTGGACAGGAGACCAGGGTGGGTGGGAATGCTCAGAGGGCACGGGGAAGCCGGGCAGAGAGGGGCAGAGCTCACCTCCAGGATGCCTTTGTGCTTCCCCTCGCGGTCCTCGAGCAGCGTGTGGCCGGTCAGGAAGATGTAACACTCCTGGCAGACGCGGTTGGGGCGGTTCCCGTCGTACTGCAGCTCAGCCTTGTAGTCAGAGCAGCGAGCACACACCACCTGCAGCCACCAGACAGCGACACTGGTGACACTAGGGCAGGGCTGGGGGACCCAGGGACAGCTCCACGAGGAGCTGAGGGGCAGGAGCAGCCCTAAGCCTGGGAAAGGGGTGCGAAGTGTAGGAGAGGTGCACTCCTGGCCCAGCAGCCACCTGGGCAGGCCAGGAGTGAGGGGAGGGGCAGGGGTGACTGACGTATCCACAGGCTCGGCAGTGGTGCCTCCGGCGGGTGATGGCGTTGAAGGGCTCCTTGCAGCGCATGCACATGGTCACCAGATTGTCCCGCACCCACTGCGGGGCTCGGCGGCCCAGCTCCTCTGTCTGGGGGTGGAGACCACAGTCTGGGTGGTCCCAGCCCCTCTGTCCTCACCCCTTCCCCTCCTCAGCCTCCCCCCAAGTTTGGTTTAGCTTGGGAAACTGAGGCACAACAAGGAGCGTTCTCCCAAGCAGCTGGAGGCAGGTGGGGCACAGGGAGAGCAGGAGGGTTACCTTCAGTGCAGGGGTGTCTGTGTCCAGTCCATGGACTGCTGTCTTAAAGGTCTCACTCCGCTTTTCCTTCCTGTCAATGGCATCTTGGAAGGCCTAGAGGGGAAGGCAGCACTGGAGGGGCACTGGGTGCTGCCCTGACCCAGGGCATCCAGCTGGGATGGGGGGCTGTGCCCCTCTCCCAGCACTCGGTGGTACCTTGATCCAGGCATCCATCTCCTCCCCAGACCTGGGTACAAAAAGGAAGTGGATGAGCTGTTGTCCCTCGTCCCCGAGGGTCTGCACGATGTCACCCTTCCCCTCACCTGGCTTGGAGCTCCAGCGTCCGCTGCTTTCCCGAGACCAGGAAGGTGTGAGGGAACTCAGTGTCCTTCAGCTCCCGCACCTGCAGGAGACCAGAGAAGGGATGTGCAGCTGAACCCACTTCCAGCACACCTGGACCCTTCTCCATGACATGGGGCACAGGGATGTCCCTCGGGCACAAGCCCTTCAGCCCCTCAGATCCCACACGCACAAGATTTCACTGGCATTTCACAGCAGCAGAGAGTATCAACCCCACCCACAAAAGCCACCCCTGGCTCCAGCTCCTCCCTCCTTCCCGAGGAAGCTCAGGCAGCAGCCACACCCCAGAGCAGGGGATTTTGGAGGAGTCAGGGGCCGGGGGAAGCACAAAGAGAAGGTGCCTGTCTGACCTTCATGCCCTCCACATCCATGCGGAGGTGGACCTGGAACTCGGCGCCCACCTGGATGACCTTGGGCACGCAGTACAGCAGCATGTTGTTGAACTGGGAGGGGAAGAGGGTGGGTTGGAGCCCAGCACCGCCTGCTCCGAGCTGGGGGCTTCCCTGGCATCTGGGGTCCTTCACTCCCCAGGGCTGAGCTGGTCCTTGGGAAGAATCCCACCCAAAACGTGACTGCTTCTGCCCCAGCCCCCTCCCACCCTGCAGAGGTGAAGCATCTCCCAGGGATCAGCAGATTCCCAACCGTGTCCTACACAGGGTGCCTGGCACTGAGCGGGGTCAACCCCCCCCCAGCTCTGAATTCACCCCCTCTGTGTCAAGGTGACCCAGCTACACCCTGGCCAGGCTGTGCTGCCCCTCTCCCCACTCCCACCTCATCTGCTCCCTCCCCTTGCCCTGGGCATCCCAGCTCCCACCAGGAACAGGTACTTCTCCGATGTGCTGTTGTTGCGGGTGGAGATTTTTTGGATTGGTCCCTCCTTGATCAGCTCGTTGGAGGGATCCACGATGTCATCCTCGAGGCCCAGCCTCTGATAGACCACCCAGAGGTTCTGCAGCCGTTCCTGGGGGAGGCAGAGGGACCTGTTTTCGTGGGATGCTGAGCAGCCACAATCTTGTCACCGCTGGGTCCCCTCCAACCCCACCTCCCAGGCCAGTTGCTGAGTACTGGGAGAGGTGGCACAGCTCTCTCAGCCCAAACTGATCTTTCGGAGCAGCTCCCAGCCTTGACCAGCCGGTCATATCCCAGCTGATCTTACAGATGTGACTTCCCCAGGCTTGGGGTGATGGGGTTGGGCATTAAGAGCAGGGTCTAAGCTGCTCAGCTGAACCCACAGGGCTCCTGTTCCCTTCAGGGTCACCGTGCTGTGAGCTGCAAAGCATTTCCAGCTGGGACAGGGACTCACCATCTCGGCAATAGCTGCATTCGAGTGCTTGGCCACCATAAAAATCATCTCCAGGGCCTCTGCAATGAGAACAGACAGGCTGGAGGTGAAACACCTGCTCTGGAGCTGTGGGAGGAAGCTCCTGGCTCTGTCCCTCATGGATGCACATGTGTAGCAGCTGCTGCCATTCCGTGAACACAACCCAAGTGGCCCTGAAATGCTGTGCAGGAGTCTGGGTATGGCTGGACTGCACATGGAGGGGTCCTGGGGGGCAGACAGCCTGCTCCTCTATCCCTCCATCCCAGCAGGATTGGGAACTGTGCTATCCACAGCGGTCTGAAAGCTCCCCCAGCTGCTACAGGTCTCTTCAGGGGATACTGTGGAGGGAGCACCCTTATCCTGACACACCATCCTTCCCCTCCCCAGCCCCTGAAAAGGCAGATTAATTCCTCTCCCCACTAGAAAAGAATCAGACCGAGAGGTTTATCCAAGGGCACAGAGCAGCTGGTGAGTGAATCCAGCTATTCTGGTGCCCACGTACCACACCGGGGGTTGGCATTTCCCTCCACACCCACCCTGCCCTCCCCACCGTGGAGAGCCAGAGCCCTTACTCTCGGCATCGCCCCTGTCGGGGGATTGGGGCGGGAGCTTCCGGACATAATCCTTCAGGAGGAGCTCGTAGCGCGGGATCCTCTGCACAGGCTCCAGCATGTGGTGCTGCAGCGTCAGGTTAGCACAGACCTTCCTCTTCTGGGCAGGGACACCAGGCACGGAGAGAGGAACAGTGACCGAGGCAGCTCCCACCCTCTGCAGTTTCCCCGTTCCCAGGAGATTTTGGGAGCTCTGCTGGGATTCCCCCGCCCTGCCCTTACCTGGATGTCAGCAATAAGCTCCTGGAAGGGGGGTGATTTCTCTGACCAGGCAGTGATGAGCTCCACGGCCTTGTCGAAGTTCTTCACGTACTCCCCGTACATCTTGAGGAAGGGTGCGAGCTTCTGGATCACATCCCCAATGCGGGGGTTGCGGTTCCTGCAGGAGGGAACCGCAGACCGGCCGCTTCCTCAGCCGTGGGGCAGACAGACAGCCAGGGATGAAGTGAAGAAGGATCACAGTGGAGCACTGAGGTTTCCCCTGCTGCAATCTGCTACACCCCCACACCATTTCCTGCTCTCCAGAACAGCAGTGTCCCCACCTTGCAGCCAGCCTGGGCTGTTCATACTCGGGCACACCCTCAAACCACCTGAGATGTCACCCCCCTTTCCATACTCTGATCTGAGCGTTTTAAGGAAGTGCTTTCCAGCACAAGACATTTGGAGGAAAACAGGCTGAGCTCTGGTCCTGGTGGGAGCCCGAACTCAGTGCTGCTCCCCCATTCTGGCCAAGCCACCAGGTGTCTGCCCTCCCCTCCCTCAGCTCACCAATCCTCCATGCGCTTCCGCAGCTCTGGCAGGAAGAACTCGGCGTGGAACTGGTAGATGGAGGAGATGTTGGAAAAGATCATTTTCACCACTTCCTCTGGGACCGTCTTCGCAGTTTTGGCTTCTTTCATCAGCTCTGTATAGAATACCTGGAAGAAAGAAGGGTGAAAAGGGCCAGGGGGATGCTTGAGGATTCCATTCTCTCTCTGAGACTGGCACATCACCCAGTGAAAGGCCTGACTGTGCAGGAGGGAAATCCCAGGCCCCAAGAGGAGAGGGGAATGGAAGGCTTTGCTGGGACAAGGGTGCTTCCCAGAGGTGTGGGGTGTAGGAATGGCAAAGGCCAGACTCAATCTCTGGCTGTAAAGACCAGTAGCCCACGTGTCTCTCATTTTAACAGCTTCACTCTCTCCAAAGTCTCCTTGTGCTGGTCTCTCCACTCCCCAGCTCACCTGGTCGAGGAGGTGGAGGCGGTTGACATAAGCCTGCTCTGTCTCCAGCAGCTCCAGTGCTATTTTCTTTTCCTCTGGTTCCTGCACGGGGAGCAGGGCTCAGTCTCGTGGGCAGAGATGTGACCCCGAGCCAGCCCTGCCTGAGTGTGGGCACCCCGCAGCCTCTGGAGCTCACCTGGCTGCCAGGCTCCAGGCCGGGGCCCTGTGGCCTCCTCCAGTCGTCCTCACGGATTTTGTGTCTCAGAGAACGGAGGCATTTGAAGCTGAGTCCACGCCGACCTTGCTGATCCTTCTCCTCCTCGTCCTCTTCCCCGGCCGGGGAGCGGCTCCGGCTGGCAGGGAATGTTGGAAGCTGTTGGGGCTGGCTGGCTGCAGCACTGGTCAGAGCCTGCTTGTCCCTCCGGGCAGATTTGCTGTCCCTGCTACAGAGGAATGTGATCAGCTCAGCCATTCCCCCAGCACAGCCCCCAGGCCCAGCTCAAAGCCACCAAAAGGGACAGGAGCAGCAGCTCCTCAGCACTGACACTGCTCCGCTCTGCCACAGCCCTGCACTGCAAACATCCTCAGCATCCTCCACGGGGCCAGGATCCAGCCTCTCTTCTCCCAGTGCCTCCTGCTGCTGTGGCCAGTCCCTCTCCTGCTCTAGAAAAGCAGGATCCTGCCGTTTATCCCACCCACAGCTCTGCCTTTCTGCCTGCTGCCACCACGGAGAAAAGCAGGGAGAAGCCCAATAGCTAAGAGTTTTGAGCCAAGAGCAGGCCATGTGTAAGGTGGTTTTGCAGACAGGTTGTTTTTTGGTGGTGTTCTCTCTTCCCTTTTCTGGCAAAGACAAAGAAAGCAGGTCCAGAGCAGGCATGAGGGAGAAGCCAGGCCATGAGGGTGACAGCAAGTGACTTGTCTGTCATCCAAGAGCTGGTTCCTGCAGGAAACTGCTCTGGGCAGAAACTGGAAAGACATCCACTGTTGGCCTGGGAATAGAAGTGGGAGGGATAGGACGGGAAAGACATGAAGAAACTGGACATCAAACTGCAAAGCTGAGGATATGAGGTGACTTGAGGGGCAGAGACTCATCTGAAGAGGATGTCAGGTCCATCCCATGCTCAGGATGTCTGAGAACTCGGGAGTGCATCCCCAGCCATGCACAAATCCCTTCCTGTCCAGGGGGGTGGCAAAGACAGAGACAAAGAGGCTTTTTCCATCTCTCCTGGTGCCTCCCAGACCTGTGTCAGCCTAAAGCCACTGCTGAGTCCTGACAGGGAACTTCTCTCTTTCTATTTACGCTGACTTAGGCCAAACCATTGCCTGTGCCAAAATGCTCTGCTCATTCCCAGGTTCCCCATCTTCCTCTGAAAGTCCCAAGTTACTTTTATTTCCTCTAAATCAAACTCGCTCTCCACAGCAAACAACACACACACTGCAGCAGTGACATGGGGGGCAGATCAAACACTGCAGTGGTTCCAACTCAATATCCCTGTGGGATGATGGGGACAACCACAAAGGCTGGGGAAAAGCACACAGCAGAGATGCCAGAGTTCCTGGAATGAAAGGAAATCTCGAGCCTGAGCATCTTCAGGAATTGGGGTAAAACTGACCTGCCCAACCACCCAGCCTCTCTAAGGCTCACTGAGAGCATCTCCTGGGTACAAGGAACAGCAGGATTCCATATCTTGATTCAACAGACAGAGAAACTGAGGCTCAGCCCTGACAATAACTCACCTGAAGCCTCAGAGTTACTTTTGTACCAGAACCAGGGCAGATCCCCTTGCTCAGACCCCGGCACGTGCTGTCTGAGGGTCCCAGCTCACACTCCAAGGGAAGGAGCTGTTTCACGAAAGGAATTCTCTCTTTCCCTTAACATAATGCTTTATGTTTCCTCTCCTAGGAGCCACATCTCTGCAAACAACTGGCTGGTCTGAGGCTGGGACCCCTCCAGACACCCAGGCAGTTAATTGCCAGTGAAAACCCCTGCCTAGATATTTGCAAACCACAATGGATTTCCCAGGAGCAGCAGCAGCAGCAGGATGCAGCAGCCAGGCTGAGTGTGGGGGGAATGGGCTGCCACAGCCTTACCCTGAGCCAGGCAGAACCACTCACACCCCACTGAGGTTTTCAGATTTCTGCTCATGACCCACAGCAGGAGGAAGACACTGAGGCAGACCCGAGTGGTGAAGAATTGCAAATCACCTCGTCAGCTTCTCCACAGCCTCCAAACCACCTCCACAGTGGGTTTCTTCTTTCCCAAACCCACTCCACGTGGAGCCCTAGCACACCCTCAGCACCCAGAGCTCTCCCTCCTTACCAGTGCTCTTCAAATACAGCCACCAGCTTCACCACGCTCTGCTGACTATCTGCTTTTCCCTCCATGGCACAGGCTGGGAGAAGGTCCTGGGGGTCCAGGAGCTGCAGGGGCAGGTGCTGGGGGCTGCAGTTCCTTTCTCTGTCCCCCTTTTTGCTCTGAGGTGTTTCTGGCACCCAGGCTGCAGTTTGGGAGCGAGGCTTTGCACGAGGCAAAGCCCACCCACTGCCCTTTCTGTGGTAGCAGAGCTCGTCTCTGTTGGCCTCAAAAGGAAAGGGAAAGAGGAAGCACAGCAGTTTGTGGGTAGGAGAAACGCTGAGAAATCACTGGGAATTGTTTCAGTTTGGGAGGGATCGAAGCAGTGGCACAGCCAAGGCCAGAGCAGCACAGGGATGTGCAGGGCAGGAGGTGTGAGCTGGTACACCGTGTGGTGAGCTGGTACACCGTGTGGTGAGGTGGTACACCTTGTGGTGAGCTGGTACACCCTGTGGTGAGCTGGTACACCATGTGGTGACCTGGTACACCGTGTGGTGACCTGGTACACCGTGTGGTGAGCTGGTACACCTTGTGGTGACCTGGTACACCTTGTGGTGAGCTGGTACACCGTGTGGTGAGCTGGTACAGTGTGTGGTGAGCTGGTACACCGTGTGGTGAGCTGGTACACCTTGTGGTGAGCTGGTACACTGTGTGGTGACCTGGTACACCTTGTGGTGAGCTGGTACACCATGTGGTGAGCTGGTACACCTTGTGGTGAGCTGGTACACCATGTGGTGAGCTGGTACACCTTGTGGTGAGCTGGTACACCGTGTGGTGAGCTGGTACACCTTGTGGTGAGCTGGTACACCGTGTGGTGAGCTGGTACACCTTGTGGTGAGCTGGTACACCGTGTGGTGAGCTGGTACACCTTGTGGTGAGCTGGTACACCGTGTGGTGAGCTGGTACACCTTGTGGTGAGCTGGTACACCGTGTGGTGAGCTGGTACACCTTGTGGTGAGCTGGTACACCGTGTGGTGAGCTGGTACACCTTGTGGTGAGCTGGTACACCGTGTGGTGAGCTGGTACACCTTGTGGTGAGCTGGTACACCGTGTGGTGAGCTGGTACACCTTGTGGTGAGCTGGTACACCGTGTGGTGAGCTGGTACACCTTGTGGTGAGCTGGTACACCGTGTGGTGAGCTGGTACACCTTGTGGTGAGCTGGTACACCGTGTGGTGAGCTGGTACACCTTGTGGTGAGCTGGTACACCGTGTGGTGAGCTGGTACACCTTGTGGTGAGCTGGTACACCGTGTGGTGAGCTGGTACACCTTGTGGTGAGCTGGTACACTGTGTGGTGACCTGGTACACCTTGTGGTGAGGTGGTACACCATGTGGTGAGCTGGTACACCTTGTGGTGAGCTGGTACACCGTGTGGTGAGCTGGTACAGTGTGTGGTGAGCTGGTACACCTTGTGGTGAGCTGGTACACCTTGTGGCTGTGCAGCCCGGGTGGGGTGGGCTGTGTCCCACCAGGGTGGGAGTCTGGACAGTCCTGATGGCCGGATAGGGGCCAGGAATGGGCTGGCAGGACCCTGGTGCCCAGACAGGGCTGGTGTGTTTGTCTCAAACACCAACAGTTCTGCTGGGGCCAACCAAGGATTGTTGGTAACAACAGACAAGGACTGTTGGGAATAACCATGAGAAAGAACAAGATGTGGCTGGAGAAGGGGCCATGCAGAGGTAGGGCAACACTATTCCAGAAGGCTCTGGGAGAGTGCATGAGAACCAATCTGCATGGAAAGTGAGAAACCCATCCCAGAGCTTGTGCCCCAGGACATCCCATCAGCTGGACCAACGCTGGAACCAGGACTGGAGAGCTCATTTCCTTTTTCTTTTATTTTCTCTTCCTTGTACTTTCCTTTTTGTTTGTTTGTATGTCTGTTGTTTTTCTCTTTTCTCTCTTCTTTTTCCTTCCTTCCCTTTCCTTCCTTCCCTTCCCTTCCTTTCCTTCCCTTTCTTCCTTTTTCTTCTTCCTTTTCTCTTCATTTCTTCCTTTTTCCTTCCCTTCCTTTTCCCTTCCCTT
>VZRO01008508.1:35563-52819 GCA_013397915.1 Daphoenositta chrysoptera | reverse complement strand
TCGGGGGGAGGAGCGGGGGAGAGCACGGGGCCGGTGGGGCGGGAATCCCGTGTGTAACGGGGGTGGCGACCGCAGGAGAACGGGAGGAGTTGGGGGTAATGGCCCCGTGGAGGCCTCGGTGCGCTGGGGGACATTGGATGTACGGCCCTCCCCCTTATAACGGGGCCCCCGGTGTGATGGGGGCACCTATGGAAGCGGGATCCCTGTGTAATGAGGACCTTGGTGTGTAACGGGATGGGGTCCCAGTGGATAATGGGGGATCGGGACCCCGGGATGACGGGAGGAGGTGGATTCCTGCACGGCGTCCCTGTGGAGACCCCCATGTGGTTGGTAGGGTTATATATACAGTAAATACAGCCCCCCTGTTACAATGGGACGATGTGGCTGGAGAGGGCACCTAGAAAATGGGGGGCTCCTAGAGAATGGGGGGTCCATCTGTAGCGGGACGGAGTCCCTGTGTGTGATGGGGGATTGGGACCCCAGTGCAATGGGTGGAAGGGGATTCCTGTTTCGTGCCCCTGTGGAGGCCTCCATCCACTGGGATCACTGTATTTACAGCCCCCCCCATTGTAACAGGACCCCTGAGCTCTGGTAGAATGGGGGACATCTGGCTGATGGAGTCCCTCATATGTGAGGGGATGGGGTCCCCTATACACTGGTGGTCCCTATATAAAAAAGGGGTCCTGTATGACAGGAGGATGAGGATGCTTTCTACAACAGGGACACCCTATATAGGGAATAGGGAACACCATATAATGGAGGGCTGAGGCCCCCTCTAGAGTGGGGGGCTCCTTTGCACTGGGGCATTGGGACCCCTCCTATGACAAGGAATGGGGACACCCTGTAATCTGGGAACCCCTATAAAATTACCCCTCCCATATAAAGAGGGATGGGAAACCCCTCTACAACAGGAATCCCAAGATCCTCTCAGGAACAGGGACCCCCTAAAATGGAAGGGTGGAGCACCCTTGTAACCTAGAGACCCCATAAAATGGGGAAAGGAGTGCCTGCCTGAGAGTGGCGGGGGCACGCTGGGATCCAGGCTGTTCATCCCAGGGGCTTTGGGAACACCAGGACAGAGCCCTGCTCACGAGGTTTCTCTCCCAGGTTGGGCATGAGCCACTACCTCCAACCATTGGAAGAAATGTGCTGGGAAGGAAGGTCCTGTACCTGCCTGGCTTCTTCACCTACGGTGAGTGACTGTCCCTCCCTGCCAGCACGAGGTCCAGCCCTCAGAGAATCAGGGCTGGGAGCTGCCAGGCAGCCTGAGCTGTCCTCCAGCAGCAGTGCCACATCCCCTTGGGATCATCCCGAGGCTGCAGTGAGGCATGAGCCACCACAGCTCCTTGCAAGGCTGTCAGATTGATGTACCTGTTGCTGGGGACAGGGTGGTGGTGGCCACAGTGTTGGTGCTGCATCCTGTTCCTGTGGCACATTGCTCTGGGCTTGCACCGTGGTGGAGGGGTCTGGGGGGTTTTAGGTGATGTAGGTTTGTTGCAGGAGGGTTTTGTGTGTTTTGGAGATTGCAAAGTACTTTCCTTCTGCTCCAAAATAGCCCTGCAATAACCTGTCCCCTGCCCTGCTCATTTGTGTTGTAGATGGAGCCCTAAAGGGACAGAAATACCAAGAAAAGGGCAGGTAATATGTTTAGAAGGAAAACAAGTCATCTTTTCCCCTTTTTGTGGGTGGAGCAGCGTGGGAGAGGTGGGTGAATACTTTGTGACCTGCTGTCCCAGCAGGTTTGCTGTGGGGAAGGGGATGCACAGTCCTGGCGGCTGAACTGGGCCAATCCCACAATCAGCCACAGTATCCATGGGGTGGAACCAGCACAGGGGCAGTATGAGAGCACTGGAAGCCCATCCTGGGACACCCAGGGCTGGAAATGCTCTGGTGCTGCCCTTTGGAAGATGCAACTTCCAAACAGATGGGCAGCGTTGGGTGATGGAGGGGTGCAGAGCCTGCCTGGCTTTTCTTGGGCAGCACAGGACAGGGGCCAGGAGCAGTCAGGACCCACCAGCACATAGAGGGTTCTATTCCACCTCGTTACTTGTGGGAGAAGTGGAATCTCTTGGGTTTTTTTTTGTGACTGGAGACCTGAGGAAGTTTGCCTGGGAGAAGGTGGTGGGGCAGAAACTGAAGATGGGTTTGTGAGATCCAGATTAACCCTAAGTCTGGCCTTCCTGGGGTGGAGGGAGGGGGTGACAGCACAGAGCATATGGGATGATCCCTGGTGACACCACACAGCACATGGGTTGTTCCCCCCTGACCTGATTCAGTCCAAACTGCCTTGGAGCCCTTTCAGGTGAGCAAAACCATCAAATGACAAAGAGCAGCCCAAAATACTGGAGCTGTCCTTCCAGATTAGACAGACGATAGAGAGTAAGAATTCTTGGCATCCAGTATGAAGTTTATTTAGGACTGTTACAATAAATCACTTACTGTGGGACTGAGCCTGGCGGGGTTTTGGCTGAACCCTGGAGCTGTTTGGGGTGCTCTCCATGCATTGTCCCCTTCCTGACTGACAGCAGCCTGGTGTTGTCCCACCCAGCCAGACACATCGTGGAAGTGGATGGGAAAAGAGGCCTCTTCCGTGGCCTGACTCCTCGCCTCATCTCAAGCACTTTATCAACCATCACCAGGGGGAGTGTGAAGAAGGTAAAGGTCAGATTCTCTCTCCACTCATCACCTGCAGGGTCAGTGCTACTGCAGCCAGTGCCTGCAGCCAGTCAGGGCTGCACAGGAGGACTGATGCACCCATCCCTCTCTATCTTCTAAGGGAATAGTCCTCCAGTGCCCTTATCCCCATAGCATTTTTTTATTTAGAAACCATTTTAATTTAATTTGGCATCCCCTTGCCTTGTATCCTTTGTCAGCAGTTTTGTGACTCCTCTGTTCCTTTGTTTTACTTTCCATCCTTTCTTCTCCAGTGTTCCTTCTTGCCTGTTTGTCTTGTCCTGGCATCTAGAGCATGGCTTTTTGTGGTTTCCCCCTGTCCTCAGACACTGTGGCTCAGCATCTCCAGCAGTTCTGACCGTGTTTCTTCCCTCTCCACTCAGGCTTTTCCACTGGAAGACATGGAGCACGTGTCTAACAAGGATGATGTGAAAACTTCACTTAGAAAAGTGGTCAAAGAGGTGAGAAGTGGATATTGCACAGTAATGAGTGATCAGGGAGGTCCCTGGGATTGTGGGTGAGATGACCTGGAGAGAAACTGCAGTGACAAGTTTGTGGTGTTTAGTAGCCATTCTGTGCCCATCCATGAAATAACTCACAGGAACAGAGGTTTACCACAAGAGGAGATTTCAAGAGAGGGACCCAAAATGGGTTTTCCCACACTGAGGGAAAGGGCCTGGGCTGTGCAGGAGGAGCAGCAGAGCTTTTCAAACAGGTGTTTTCTCCTCCCTTCCCAGACATCCCACGAGATGATGATGCAGTGTGTGTCCCGGGTTGTGTCGCACCCGCTGCACGGTGAGTCCTGTCCCCTGGCAGCCCCCCCCAGACTGGGGATCACCCCAAAACTGCTCAGTCAGGGGGATGATTCTTACAATACTTCTCTGTCATATGAGGCTGATGCTGGGGTTGGCCTTCAGGCACTAACCCAGCTAAGCACAAATCTCTCTCTTCCCACTGATCCAGGACCTTGTCCTAGAGATCCCATTGGGGTTAGGGCCAGTTGCAGCCTTCCAGTGCCTAAAGGGGCTCCAAGAGAGATGGAGAGGGACTTTGGACAAGGGCATGGAGACACGACAAGGGGGAATGGCTTCCCACTGCCATTAGGGTTAGATGGGATACTGGGGAGAAATCCTTCCCTGTGAGGGTGGTGAGGCCCTGGCACAGGGTGCCCAGAGAAGATGTGGCTGCCCCTGGATCCCTGGCAGTGTCCAAGGCCACGTGGGACAGGGCTTGGAGCAACCTGGTCTAGTGGCAGGGGGTTTGGAAAAAGATGATCTATCAGGTCCCTTCCAACCCAAACCTCTCTGTGATCCTCTGAAATCCTTCCCACCACTTACAGGCTCAGTAAAGGCCCCAGTTTCTAATGAGTCTTGCAGTGCTGAGGACCACTGAGAGGAGCTGGAGATGCTGTGAGTTGAGGGAGAGCAGAAGGGTCACGTTTCATTTTCTTTCACATCCATTACAACCCAAACTGGATTTGTTTCTCTATCAGCCCTGTGTTTCTTTCCTCCCAGTGATCTCCATGCGCTGCATGGTCCAGTTCGTGGGCCGGGAAGTCAAATACAGGTGAGGGGCTGCAGCTTGGGAGGGTGTGGGGGTCCCATGCCATGGGGAACAGGGGTATCCAGGAGGTTGGAGAGACTGAAAAGTGGATCTGAGCAGTGGTTAGAGGGCGGGTGACTGGGGGTTGAAGGGATGTGGGAGGACTGGGCTCTGTCCCTGATGTGCCTCTGTTCCCCCTTGTGCCTGTGGGGGTTTGGGGCTGTATCACCCCTTGCTGATCACACAGCGAGTCTCCTGCCTTTTTCCTTTAGCTATTAATGGAAAGGGAAGGCAGCAGGGAGGCAGAGTGGATAACACAAAGCTTTGCTGCAGCCCTGCTTAGTCTGTGAAATTTTTCCAAGCCTTTTGCAGTACCAGCTGCCTCTCTGCAGGGCAAAACTGCCTGTGCAGCAACATGGAGGCACGCTAGACAGGCTTGCAGCCAGCCCACGACAGCCAGCTCGAGTTCCCAAAGGCAGGCCAGGGTTCTTGGGCTTAGAATCAGCCAAACCAAACCATATCACACAGCATCTGTACCCACTCACAGAGCCTCACAGAGCTCTTGTACCTCCAGCGTTGAACAGTTGTGTGCAGGTTGGGTGTTTTCCCGGGTGTTACTGCAGACTGGCAGAGTACAGACACGACCTTCCTTCCCTCAAACCTTCCTGGTCTGAGGAGAATAAGCAGAACAAGCTGCCTTCTGCTGGAATTATGGCTGGGGAGACACTGCCATGGCTGGGGGCTGCAGGATGCGTGTGAAGTTGCACAGGACAGAGGAGGAACAACCCTGCACACTCACAGCTCTTTTCCTTTCTTGGCAGCGGTGTGTTCAGTGCCATTGGCAGGATATTTAAGGAAGAAGGGATCCTGGGATTCTTTGTGTACGTGAGTTGTTATTTAAATGTTTCTCCGTAGCCCGAGGGCACCGATGGCTCTCCCGGCTGCTCTGCCAACCCCAGCTGGAGTCACACTGAGCTGAAACCTTGTCTGACCAAGGGACTCCCACATCACTCCTGTGATTAAACCTGTGCCTTTGACAGCGCTCCAGTTTGACCATTAGGTTTGCCCCAGATCTTATCTTCAATCAAACCTTCAGAGCCCAGAGGAAGCTCTATTTCTTCTTATCTTTCTTTTTCCCTTGATGCTTCTTTGTGTTTCAGTGAGGGGCCATTTAAAGCATTTGTTTGTGCAACAGGCACCAAGATGAAGTGCAGCAATAAGATCCCTTGTTGACATGAAAGCCAGGGCCTGGAAAAGCAGCATATTCCTCTGCAGAGCTCCGTGGGTGCTTGTAATGAGCAGGTTTACCTGTGTGGTTGGAGTGTGGACCAGGAGGAGCTGAAAGGTGTTTCCAGCTGCTTACAGAGCGTGGCAAATTGGTGCATCACTGAAATTGAAGTTCAGTGGACACCTTTTTTGCTTGAACCCTTAATTAATGCTTCCTGCCTTTCTTTTTCACATCTACATAAAAGCAGAACCACCTGCTATCTCTGCTCGTGGTGGGGAGATAACTCACTTTATTATGTCAATAATAGTAAAGGCAGCTCTGGAATTTCAGGAGGGCTTTTCAGGATGCCTTTGGCTCTGCAGTCACAAAATGCAGGCTTCCAGATGAAACCTGAATGCATCAGGAAGAGGGAAACAATCACAGGGGATATCACCCTGTCCTTTCCCTTGGCCAGGGGTCTGCAGAGACCCCACCCATTGTGTGTCACTGCTTCTTCCTTTGGCAGGCCACAGCTTCTCAGCTGAGCTGTGCAGCTCCAAATCTGCTCCATTAAATACAGGATCCTCTGGGATGGTGCCTGTGAGTGGGGCATGGCTGGAGCAGGCTGCTCACAACCCTCCACCTGCCAGGGAGGTGATCTGAAAGAAGCTGCCACATTCCCTTCCACCCACATAAAATAAACACTGTTGGTAGCCTAATGAAACTTAATAGTTCACAGGAAGGGCTTTAACACAACCCAAATTTTCTCAGGAGGGCTCTGAAGTTCTACATGCTCTACAACCCTGTTAGGAAATCCCGCTGCTCTGAGGGGAGCACAAACTGCACCTGAAGGACCAAACTGCTGGTTTTCTGCTCTCAGTCCTCCTGGTGCAATCCCAACACATCCACTCCCCTAAAATCATGGCAATGCACTTGTGTCTCACGGCCTTATAACCCCCCACCTGTTAACAGTGGCACACACTCTCTGGGTGTGTGCCTGGCTAGAGACAAAGACTTTTCAAGGAGGGATTTATCTCCCTTCCCCTCATATCTGCAGCAGGCTCCTGCCAGCCCAGAACAGTGTTCCCTAAGCTCCAAAACTGCTGGGCATGGTCAGCTCAAGGGTGGCTTGTCCCAGGTCCCTTGCACTGGGGTTTCTCCCTTTGGGTCACATCACTGTACATCATTCAGGCTTCCTCCTCTGCCTCCTGCTGTTCCAGCTTTTCATCACCTTCCAAAAACATCCGAAGTTCAGATCTTGGACATCTCAGCAGGTGTGAGAATTGCAGCACTCACTTTACTATGTCAATAGTAGTAAAGGCAGCTCTGGAATTCCAGGAGGGGTTTTCAGGCCTGATGCCTTTGGCTTGTTGGGTCTTTTTAGTCCCTTTCTGCAGCTCTCAGACCCCTGGTTTCCAGTCATCCAGCTCAGGGCCAGCAGCTGTTGTTACTTTGGAGGGGAGAGAGGGATGTGATCCTTATTGGAAGTGGAATAAACAATCTGACTTCCTATCAACAGTTGGGTGAGGTTTTCCTTATGGGGCTGCCCTGGTCTAGCCCTTTGCTTCTGGACTTTATTAAGCCCCTGTTGTATCTGCAGCAGCTCAGGAGCTTCAGACTTGACCTTGAGTTAGAGAAAGGATGTTTTTTACAAAGGCTGAAAGCCAAACACAAAGCAGAACATCTCTTTGGGGCCAGAGAGCTTTGATTTCTTTGTCCTGTCTGCTGCTCTCCTGTATCACGTCTTTGAAGCCAGTGGATCTTCTGTGCAAGCTTTCTGCTGTGCCTGGACCCTGAGACCTCAGCTGCATCCCCAGGACTGCTGGGGCCTTAACAATACACAGGTTGTTCCCAAAAACAGTCCCACTTGCTGCTCTGCTGCTGCAGCAACCACAGCAGGAAAAAAAACTGGTCCCTACTTTGAGGAAGCAGCATTGTGTTTGGGAAGAAACAAATGACTCAGATTAATTGCTTGGAGGTGGCTCTTTCCAGCTCAGCAAACACTCGTGTGGCTCTTGACAGGCTCCTTTTCAGAACTGACCACATCTGCTGCTGAAACACAGGTTTGACACACACCTGGATCCTTTTACAGTGGAACAACCCCTGCAAAAGCAGGAGACCCTGCACTGGTGCAACAGATGCTGCAGAAGCACCAACAGACTGGAGAAACCCTCTGGAACATTTTGTTAAAGTTTTAGTGCCATTATCTGCAAAAGCTGGGGGTGCTGGTGCTGCTGGGAGCTCCAGTGTGTCAGTGGGAGGCGTTAACCAAAGAACTGTGCTCCTGGGGGCAGCAGGGACTGGGAAAAGTCAGAGGGACTTGAGTGGTGCCCCCAGTTACTCCAACTTCTCAGTAGAGCAGGTTGTGTAGGAACAACCCCTGTCATTTTGATTTCTAAAAGAAGGGAGATTCCACAAAGAGATGAACTTCTCCTTCTGCATCCAAAAGAGCATCTGCAGAAATGGAAACCACTTCATCTGTGCCTCACTTGGGTTTCTCAGCAGGAGTTGGGCCAGGGAGGGATTTGGGATAGAAAAAGGAGACTTGAGTCATGCCCAAAAATCAAATCCCAAAAACTTCCCAGCCAGAGCAGCACATGTAGTACCAAGTTTGAAGGCTGGGAGAGTTCTTCCCTGAAATCTCCCTCTCAGTTCCTCCCAAAGTAAAAATTTCATTTTGGGGAATGGAGTTCCTCTATGCTGGTGGAGGGAAGGAGGACTGGGCACCTCAGGAGGTGGCACTGGGACCCTCCTGCACCTCACACCCCTCCTTTTGCCCTTGCAGTGGGTTAGTCCCTCACATCCTGGGGGATGTCATCTTCCTCTGGTGCTGCAACCTCCTGGCTCACTTCATCAACACCTACGCAGTGGATGACAACGTGAGTGGAAGTGCCTGAGGGAGGGCTTGGCGTCTGGACCAGGCACCTGCAGTGGGAAGGAGTTACTGGGGAGCAGGGGCTGATTTAATACAGACCCCGGGCTTTGGGGACATCCCTGTGAGTGCAGGAGGTGCTGTGTCTGCTCAGGGCTGTGCTTCACCTGCGCTTTTGGGGGATCACACTTGACAGCAAATGCCTTCCCAGACTCTCAGCTGGGATGCAGCGTGCTCTCCATTGCTTTCTGCCTTGTCCCCTGCCCGAGCCCTTCGCCTCAGGCTCAGGGAGTGTCACATCATGACTGTGACCGCCTGATGTCATCCCCCTGCTCCACAAGGCCTTTGGTTTCTCTCTGCAGTTCAGCCAGGCATCGGTGATCCGGAGCTACACGAAGTTCGTGATGGGGGTAGGTAGGCAGCTGCCGTGTCCTTCCCCTCCTCCTGCCACCTCTGGGCTGAGAGCTCGTGCTCTGGGGGCACGGGCTGGTCTGTCCTTTACATCCTTTACCCAAGGATAACTCTGTTAACATGCAAAAGCTGGAAACAGCGTTTTTTGACACGGGGAGCATTGGAGAAGCTGCTGGTTTTCTGTGCTTTCAGATCGCTGTGAGCATGCTGACGTACCCGTTCCTTCTCGTGGGAGATCTCATGGCAGTGAACAACTGTGGGTATGTCCTTCACACTGAGATCTAAAGCTTTCCCTTTCTTTCTCGCAGCCCCTTGTTGTCTGAATGGGCTGCTAACGACCGTAAAGCTTTCCTACAGCCCTGTAAACTCCGTGGCACCTCGCAGAGCTGGCTCGTTTCCTGTCCCAGGTTGCTTATAATTTTAGATCAGAGGGCACAGACACGAGCAGCAGAAAAGCTCAGGTGGTGAGAAACGGGGAGAGTTGTGGTGGTGTGGTCCGATCTGAGCTAGGCTGGAGGCAGAGGGATCAAAGGGACCGTGCTGGCTCCAGGGAGGAGCAGGAGGGAAGCAAAGCTCTTCCTGCAGCAATGGGAGCAGACAGGAGCAGGACCAAGCTTGCCTTCCCAATCCCCCTGCTGCAAGTCTTCTGCATTTGTGCTCATGGGAACGGGGTGGGATCCAAGTCTGGTGTAGTGTTTTCTCAGTATCTGCTGGCTTTTGAAGGTGTAGATCCAGTCCTGGACTCTCAACGTCTCCAGGTAACGCTCCTTGTTTGTGCACTCCAGGGGTAATTAAATTACAGATCTGCTGCATTGTAAATAACGAGCTGTCACTTGGCTGCCGGCCCGGTGTGGACACTGTCCCCGTGTCCTCACTGACACTTCCTGCTGCTCTTGAGTTACCTGTGTGGGTAAGGTGACACCTCCACCCCAGCTGTCCCCTGTTGCCGTGCAGGTTGCGCGCCGGCCTCCCTCCCTACGCGCCCGCCTTTGCATCCTGGATCCACTGCTGGAGGTACCTCAGTGCTCAGGTGAGGGAGCAGGGCACGCACTCTGCTCCTTTCCCAAGTCTCCAGCATTCCCCTGAAGTGCCTGTGCTGCATCCCTGCCGTGTGCTGCAGCCTGCTTCTATCCCTCCAGTTCTGGCTCTGGTACCAGCCTGGCAGTGCTGCTCTGCCCATTGCACACCCCGAGCTTGCAGCTTTCAGCCGTGCCCGTGCTGAGTCTGTGCCCCTCTCCATCTGTCACCCCTGGGGGAAACGCCCAACTCCAGCACCCACAGGGCTGGGTCCCCACTTTCCCCAGGGTGCCCAGGCCTTGCAGCCCTGCCGTGGGCACGGAGCTGGGCCCTGCTAAAGCAGCTGTAGTTCCCTGGCCAGGTCTCAGGCTGCCCTGACCCCGTGCTCTCCTCCTCAGGGGCAGCTGTTCCGAGGCTCCAGCCTGCTGTTCCGCAGGGCGCCTATCCCAGCCGCCTCCTTCCCCATCGACTGACTCCTCGGCAGGGAGAGCTCATCAACTTGGACTCCTCAAGAAACCCCAAGCTTGTTTCGATATCTGTATATTTCTATTTTCTGATCCAAAGTCCGTGGTGCCAGAACTGACACCTCCTCTCCAGCAAGGCCAGCAACAGACTTCTGGACATCTGGCTTCAGGTTCCAGCTGGACCAAAGCTCCATCCTCATGGCTGTCTCAACTGGGATGTGTAGCAGAGAGAGCAGAAAGGCATTGTCCCTTTGGTGCAGGCTGTAGCTCTGGGGTTGCTGGGGAAGTCCAGGAATCCAGAAAATGCCCAGGTACTAAAGGAGCCAGCCCTGAGCTGCAGGGACAAAAGACTGCTTTGTTCTGCCTGAGCTGAGAAGCAGCAGGAGATCCAAGGTCACCTCACTGGGAAGGTTATGCCAGGTGACAGCCTCCTGCCTCACCCTTTCTGGAGAGAGCTCCTTTGCCTGGCAGGTAGCTCATCCTAGGCAAGATCAACCTGGCATCCATATTTAAGGTTTGAGGGTGCCTGAACACCTGGGAGCACCCCACCTCCCATGGGTGTGAAAAGGAATTTATAGGATCAAAACAGGGAAGGGAAACAGAGTCCCACTACAAAGAACAGCAGAGTCCCAAAGCTGGGTCCGGCCCAGCTCAGAGCAGTGATGGGATGTGGACACGGAGAGAGCCCTTGGGAAGGGACGTGCAGGATTTCAGCCATGGAATGGGCTGTATTTAGGATGCACCCAGCAGAGCTGTGGGCTGGGCAGGCAGCCTGCACACTCTCAGGGGAGGTGGGAGCTGGGTTGGACCGGCCTGGCTGCACCGAGGGGCATCTCCCAGCCAGCAGCAGCACCAGCCCTGCTGGGCCCCTGCTCCCATTGCTGACGGAAACGGAGCCGCTGGGATCTGCGAGCTGCACACAAAGGGCTCTCTTGCAGCAGGGGCAGCCACCCAGGGCTGTCTGCAATAAAGGGATAAACCTTGAGCTGGCCCAAGGCTGGCGAGGCATCAGGGTCGAGGGCTCCTGGTGCTCGGTGGAGCACGGCTGGCTCTGTGTGCGTGGCACAGCTCACCAGTGGCAGCAGGTTTGATTGATGCTCAGCTCTCCAGACAAGTTTTTTTGCACCAGTCTGTGCTGTGATGGCAGCCAGGCAGATTTCCCCCCTTTCAGTTCCCCACGAAGCAGTCTTTTGCACAGAGGTGATGCTGCGCTCCCTGGGAAGAGGTTTAGGGTTCCTTGAGCAGGTTCCCTTGTGCTGCTGCTGGGGTCACATCTCATCCCGGTCCTCTGGGGACCTGCCATCACAGGGCGTTTTTTCTCCAGCAGGCAGAGTCGATGCACTCCCCCAGCCAGGGCTTGCAGGATTGGTGGTACGTGCTGGGACTGGCAGCCCCCACCCAGCTCCCTTCGGTGTTGTGAAGTTGGTCCTGTCTGTCCTCCCTCCCTCCCTCCCAGTTTGTGTTACTGTTAAATAATGCATGGACCTGTTCCCTAACACCAGAGATGATTTCAAAGAGGATTTAATTATGCTCCAAAATACAGCTATAAAACAACTATTGGGTGTTTCCTTTTTTTGGTGATTTTTTTCTTTTTCCTGCATAATGTGCTCCCTCAGGGAAGGTTTCAGTTTAAGACAGGCACTTCCTTTGGTCTTTTCCCCAAAGCAGAGGCTAAAACAGCTGTTTAAAACTCAGGTTCCCCCTGATTTTCCTCACCTCCATGGAAGGTGGGCATATTTAGGCTGAGCAAACTGCAGTGGGTGTACCTGGAGTGAAGGATGGAGGCAGCAGAGGGCTTGGCTGCTTCAAACAATGTATGTGGAATTAGGTTTTTGGAGTGAAAATTGACCCTGAGGTCTTCTGGAAGGAGTGATGGAGACCCTTTGCTGCTGTCAGACTGGTCAGGTGGGCTCAGCCATTCCATCTTCCCCCTGACAGCTCCATCCTTCCCCACTGGCCTTTTATCACATTGTTTTATGTCCTGCTCCAACACAGGGCATTGCATCTCCCAGGTCACACAGCACCTGCTCAGGAACATGGACCTTTACCCTCCAATTTAAAGCCACCTTCTGCTGGTCCATGCCTGTCAAACCTCCTGCAGCCTCTGCACAGCCTGACTGCAGCCACTGCAGGGAAAGGTGCTATTTCCTGTCCTTTGAAAATTTACCTAAGGAATTTACCTAAGGGATTTACCTAAAGCTGCCCCAGTGCATGCATCCTGCCAGTAATTTCTGCCCAGTTCATCAGGGCCCACAAACTTGGCTGAAAACCCAACAGTTGACTATAGTTTTTGCTCTATTTAAATGAAAACCAGATTTCAAAGCTTGCAGCGCACTGCCTTACTTTGAAGCAGGGGCTGCCATTTTTAGGATGATTGAATATTTCCTCACCTCCTATTTCTATCCCTGATTCTTCTTGTCCCATGCTTCACTTGAGAGGCCCCACCACAAGGACAATGTCTGCACCAGGAACAGGCAAGGAGACAACCCAAACCCTGGCTGGGCATCCCTCTCCCTGAAATTGCTGCCCCTGGGTCAGTGCCTGGCCCTGCAGCTGGTGCTCAGGTATCCCAGCTGAAGGAGATGGGGCCCCATGCCCACAGGAGAGGGGATCCAGGCTGGAACATGTGGTCAGGAGAACAAATGAAGGGGTGGAGGAGGAGGTTTGGGGCTGGCGCCCAGGATGGAGCCGGGGATTTCTCCCACTGGCGCTCCCCTGTCTGCCCAGGAAACAAACTCTGGTTTAAATATTGACTCTCCTGCACAAAGCCAGGCTGGGTGGGGATCGCTGCCGTTCCGTGCCCGCGCCGTTTATCAGCCTCCAGTGGAGAACTGAGATTGCCGGGACTTTGGCCTCATCTGCTCCCACTGCCCGGGGGAGAAGGGAGGCAGCGAGCGCAGCCAGGAGAGGGAATCTCAGGTCAAGGCTGGTCTGTCTCTCCACCGGGCTTGGACTCTCGAGTCTGGCAGGATCTGGGAAGCAACGAGAGGAGCCTTTGTGCCCAGGGAAGTGCAGCTGAGCTCAGGGCGACTGTTTCATCCTCCCCTTTCCCCTGCAAAGCTGGCCTGCTGAAGACCCTTCAGTCCAGTCCAAACCCCCTCCTGGCTGTGCTGCTCTCCCACCGTGGAGCCAGGAGGGAACCATCCCAGAGAGCTCTCCCGATGCCTGGATGGTGCCTGGTGTCTCCCTGGTGTCTGGTCAGTGGCAAGGGCAGGGGCTGCCAGCCCCCCCGCAGCCATGGAGGGCCCCATCTTGCAGCCACGCATGAGGAAGTGCCCTGTGGCACAGCTGCCCTCGATAAGGCTGTTTGCTCTGTTCTCCCGCAGCGCCGAGCTCCACGTAGGCAAATAATTCCTTAAAAAAAATATATATATGTATGTAAAAAATAATAACCCTCACAGAGGAGATCCCGCTGCCGGCGTGGTGGGACCGGCTGGTGCCAGGAAATGCTCAGGGTGGGGACTTGCACTGGACCCAGGCACCAGCAGCACGGTGGCCCTGGACCTGTCCCTGTCTTCACACAGCCCCATCCCCTGGGACAGCCTTCACCTGAAATGGGGGATTACAGAGGAGCCGGGTCCTCATGGATTCCCCCCTGGACAAGGAGAAGAGGCCAGCAAGAGCACGGTGGCAAAGCTCAGCGCAGTGGCCTGACCTGCCAGGCTGACAGTGACAGCTCCGTCCATCGCTCACGGCTGGTAAGAGGATGGGAAGAGTGTGGGGAAGCTGCTTTCCATGCTCCTGCTTGCCTGCTGTGGGCTTGTTTTTAGGGTAAACTCCCTCAAATCCCCCCAAACTGAGCTGCCCTGTTCCCTCCTGGGCAGTGCTCTCGGGGAGCCGCTGGTGTTTCATCCCACCCTGAGGGGATCTGGGTCCCTCAGGGAAGAGGTGGCAGCACGAGGTCAGCCGAGACTCCTTTCCCTGAGCCACCGTGACCCCTGCCCACCTCCCTCAGCACTTGCACCGCGCTGGGCCCCCCATCCCAGGGGAGAAACAGGAGGGGGAAAAGTCTCCCCAGCTTTAAACCGGGCTCCTCTCCCCGTGCCGTGAGGCCCGGGCCGGGCCGGCGCGGGAGGCCCGGCATGGCCGCGGCCCTGGCCCGAGGCGCCGGCCCTTGCTGCAAACTCGGGAATGCTCTCATCCCTCGGAATGGAGCTTCTCCCTGAAAAGCCGCCTGCGCTCTGCGGCCGGGCGGCTCTTGTCAGGCTGCCAGAGGAGGCCGGAGCAGCGTCACATGCAGCAAAGTTTTACAAGGCGAGCGAGCGTCTGGGGAGAGGGACGGGAGAGGGACCGGCCGCCGCACGCACACACTCGGACGCGCACGCAGAGAAACCTCCTCCAGGCTCCCTACAGCTCGCATCCNGGGGAGGAAGGGGGGGGGGGAAATAATTAAAAAATAAAATATGATGACGTCACTCGGAGCAGGGGTGCCTTCCCTGCTGCCTGTCAGATGCGCCTGAAAAGAACAGGGCAATAAAACAACAGCCGCCTCTGTCTCCCTCGTTAAACACGGCACTAATTGGATGTTAATTTTTCCTTGCTCTTCTCGCTGCTCGATTGTGAGGGCTCTGCCTGGCTCTCCCTCTCCCGCTTCCTTTCTTTCCTGTTGCAATGCTCTTGGCAGCTCTCAGGGACTCCGGACTGTGCGCTCCCCTCCCGCTCGTGGACTGGAATAATTCAGGAGCTGGGAGAATTAAAAAAGACGAGGCGCGGGGGCGAACGGTTCAGAAACGGGGCGGGCGTGATGGATTTCGAGAGCTACGCTAATCTCCCCGTTTCCCGTGCATTGTCCTGCCGACTTGGAGCTATTCTCTTCCCATTTGATTTCTCTTCCCCTCCTTTCCCTTCGTGTTGGGTTTGGACTGCTGGGCAAAAATATATGTTTCAAAAAAAAAAAAGGACATAAAAAAAAGGAAAAAAGGCAGGAAAAAATAGAAAAAAGGCTAGGAAAAAAAAGGAAAAAGGGCAAAAAAAGAGAAAAAAAAAGCCAAAAAAAAAAAAAAGGAAAAGAAAAAAAGCCTGGTTCAATGACGACAAACCCCCAAACCTCCTCCCAGCTCCCCCCGTCTCGCCGCGCTGCCTAACCCCTGCGTGGAAACAGGCATTTTAGGGAGCCGGAGCAGGAAGTTGTTGTTCTCTGTCTTGCCCAGGTCATCCTTCCAGGGTATGTGTGCAAGGGCGGCGGGCACGAGGGCTCAGTGGGCGCCCAGCAGCCGTCGGCCGCCCCCCGCGCTACCCCCGGCCAACGAGGCGGGTGAGCCGTGCAGGGGGAGCGGGGGCCGGGTGGTGTTTTGGGGGACGCAAGAGGGGCCCAAGGGACAGGATGGGTGGGGGAGCGAAGGGGAGGGAGCGGGAGGCGGAGGTGGGGGGAGAGAGCGAGAGCCGGGGAGTAAAGTCCTACCTGGGATCGGTGCCAACTTCCTGCAAAGGGTTACAGACCCGCGGCTTTGAGAGCCCACCAGAGGCGAGTGCGCTCTTGTCACGGTTCCAAGGCGAGATGAAGGCAGCGGGAACAGGTACAGCAGATGCCGAGTGGCCTCGTTTGCCCGCCGAGCGGGGCTTCGGCTCGATTTTAACCTCGCCGACGAGGAGGCTTCGGTGCTCCCGCCGGCGGGGGCCTCGCCATCCCCGCACGAGGCCGGCGGGGCCGTCGGGTGCCAAGGGTGGGGTGCGTGGCTCGGTGGCGGGGGGGGGGTGTGTGCATGGCACGGGGGGGCTCCGCCGCTCGCTCGCCTTCTCGCCGTTTGGATTAACATGCGGAAGATGCGCCTGTCACTTTGCTTACTGTCAGCGCCGGCTCGGGGATGGGTGACGGCTTTGTTCGGCGCAGCCGGGGGAGCCGTGCCAACTCGGACTTGGCAGGCGAAGCCGGGTGGGCAGGGAGAGGGGGACGAGGGAGCGGGAACGGCTGCTGGGGCGGCTGCGGAGGGACGTGGCCGCAGGCCCGCGTCTGAGCACGGCGGCTTTCTGTTGGCGTGCGCCTCCCTCTCCCTCCCTCTCTCCCGCGCTCGCCTGCGCCCAGGCTGGTGCAGACAAAATGAAAACGTGTTTTGTTTTGGTTTTTTGGCATCTCCCCAGCAGCGCTACCAACCCCAGCTGCCCCCCCTCCGCTCCCTTTCCCCAACCCGCCGCGACTCCCTTTTACAATCGGCACGACCCAGGTGCTCGGGCAGCAACAAAATAAGGCCAAAAATACCCCCTGGCACCCAAACCACCCCCAATCTGCCACCCTCGGCAGCAACTGCTCCCAACCGCCCTCCATGGCGGGTGGGGTGTTGTTTGTATGTATATATATTTTTTTTGTCCTCTGTTTTTTGTCCCCCCATCGGGTCCCTCTCGCGTTGGGTGTGTGTGTGGAGGACCCGCCACCTCCTGTCGGGCTAAAACCAGGAAGGAGGGAGCCAAGGGCTCATTTCTGCCTGGACGCTGGGGCGGCGGGCGAGGGAGACAACGATGGAGGACAAGAGGAGGGAGGAGAGGGATGGGAAGGCGGGAAAAGGAGCATGGGGAGGGCGGAAAAAACCAATCCACCTCCCCAGGCCTTTTGTTTAACCTGCGTCGATGCAAAGAGAGGTCTTGGAGGGTTTTTTCCTCCCCTTGTCCTTTTTTTTTGCCCTGTGCTTGAGCCTCATGGGGCGTTTTCGAGCCTGACGGGGCAACTTTCCGGAGCGGGCGGTGTCGGAGGTTGATTTTTTGGGAGGCGGCGGGCTCGTCCCGCAGGCGCGCGGCTCCGAGTGCAGGAATTCCTGCCAGCTCGCCTTTGTGCCAGCCTCCGTTGGCCTTGGGTGTCTCGTTCGGATGGAGCCTGGCATCCAGGCACCGCCCATTTCTTGGCGTTGAGCTGCGAGGAGAAGGAAAGGGGAGAGAGCGAGCGAGAGAAGGGAAAAAAAAAAGCTGTCTCACTCAAACTGGCCTTTCTCGGAAAAGGATTCTTCCCCGATGATTGTCCGGATAAGCGGAGCTAAATCCAGCCACTACTCAACAACAAAACCACTCTCTTCCACGGTGCGTCTCTCTTGCTGCCTTGGTACGAAATCGAACCTCACTCTTAATTTTGGTTGGTTTTTTTT
>VZRO01008508.1:10778-34802 GCA_013397915.1 Daphoenositta chrysoptera | reverse complement strand
AGGCTCGGGATATTCCCGGGCACTGCTAGAGGAAGCCCTATGGAGGCTCGGGATATTCCAGGGCACTGCTGGAGAAGCCCTATGGAGGCTCGGGATATTCCAGGGCACTGCTGGAGGAAGGCCTATGGAGGCTCGGGATATTCCCGGGCGCTGCTGGAGAAGCCCTGTGAAGGCTTGGGGTATTCCAGGGCACTGCTGGAGGAAGCCCTATGGAGGCTCGGGATACTCCCGGGCGCTGCAGGAGAAGCCCTGCGGAGCCTCGGGATGTTCCCGGGCCGTGCGGCTCCCCCGGCCTCGTGCAGGTTCGCGCCTCGCACCGGGGCGAGGTTTGGCACGGCCGAAGCCCGGCCCTGCCCGAGCCCAGGGGTTGCCCCGGCGCGGGGGAATCTGCCCTCTTTCTGTCAAACTTAATTTAGGCCTGGTTGGGACACAACAAAAGCAGCTTGTTTGCAGGGCAGGGTCCTCCTTCCCGGCTGCCGCGCACTCCGCAGGCGCTCGGGAGCCATGAAAGCCACCCCTCCTCCTTCACCAAATTTTTCCTCCTCTTCCCCCCTGCCCAGCCTCCCTGCTCCTCCTCCTTTCTCTGAAAAAAACCCTTTTTCAGTGAGCGGCGCATGGCCCTACAGTAAAACCTTCGAACTGGCCACAAAGCACCCGAATGCCCCGGCCCTCGTTTGCCTCCGTGGCCCACCAGCCTGCACTGGCTCTATCAGCCGTGCTCTGGGGACATTCCCAAAATTGCCTTACCCACCAGGATGGTGACAGCCTCCCAGAGATGTTGGCCTGGGCATTTCACATTTTCCTGGCCCTGCAGGGAGCTGTGTGGCCTCATGCACCCTGCTTTGGTGGCTGGGATGCCGGGGTCCAGTCCTGGACCTTGCTTGTTGTGCTGTTTCCACAACGCCCCACCTCTGGTTTGGCAGCTGAAATTCCCATGTTGTGGGAGCCGAGGGCAGGCAGGTATTTGTGGGGTCTGACCCCCAAAACATGGCAGGATGGTCTCTTCAGCAGAGTGTGTGGACACAGCAGGTTACATCCAGACCCTTAATTTCAGTAAAAAGGCAACACAAGTGTTTTACTCATCATTCCAGCTTTTCCCTTACAGATTACTTATACAAAGAGGGGCTGAGGTGAAACCAGACCTTTCCCAATTTGCTCCCAATCCCTATTGCTTTCCTGTGAAAAGCTGGTGGAGAGCAAATGTAAAAAATAACCCCAAAAACCCACTGAAGCTCCTGTAAGCAGCCTGAGAGGAAAAAAAGTCTGAACTCAAGCAAGGCTCTTCTGACGTGTCCTAAGCAAAACATCTGGCACCCCTGGAAGAGCCGTCCAGCCAAGGGACACAGCTGTTTTATTCCATGCAGCTCACAGCAAAACAGGGCTCGTGCTTCCAGAACATGGCTCAGCAGAAAGGGTGAATTCTTGAAAGGGGGAGTCGGATCTTTCTGCTGTTTATTGCCTCTGAATCCCCAGTTTGCTCTCAGGCTGCTCTGGTGTGAGCTCTGCTCCATCTCCTGGCAGGAGACCAGGAGCTTTGCTCCAAGGCTGGAGCCTGGTTCAGCTGCTGTAACCCCCAGCAGGCAGCAGAGCCACTCTGGATTTGCACAGACATTCCTCACAGCAGGATCAGGCCCCCAGGTTTGTCGAGGGTGGCTCTGGGAAATTTCCTTTCCTTAAAAGGACCAAGTTTGGCCAAGGCAGAGTTTGAATTGTGATTTCCTTTTTTCTTTTTCCTCTTTTTTTTTTAATCCCCTAGAACTCAGAGCAAAATTTACATTGGTGAGAACTGCCTGATTACAGCTGCAGAAAATGCTGAGCTCTGTGTCTCCACAGGCCAGACCCGAGGGGAAAAGCCTCCCCTATGCTGAACCATCCATGTAAGCAGCTTCACCACTCCAGGAACCACTTCTGGTAGGGAAAGAAGGGGTAAAAGGCAATGAGACTAATTTGACCTCTGTGGGCTCCACCCTCAGCCTTTCCACTAATTGTTCCAAGGGATTTGGGGGTACAAGTTTCATGAGACCCTTGTAGAAGCCCATCCAAGGGAGAGCTGCTGCTGGCAGCCTCCTGCACCATGGGGAACATGGTGTCCAAACACAGCCAGATCTGATTCACCCTCTGTACCACCCCACAGCTGGGCCTCAGAAGAAGCAATACCATTTATTTTTCTCCCTGCTGTGTTTTTCTCTCTCTGCCACCTCTCTCAGTCCCTAATTTCTCTCTAGCTTTTTTCTGTGGTACTGGTTTTTTATGTTGGAGTTGCTCGTAGCTACTGTTTAACTTGAGTGATAATTGGCTGCTGTGAAAGGTGAGGTCTGGGAGGGCAAAGCCAGGAGGTGACCAGTTTGTTATTGTAGGGTTGCTCATGGGCACTGAGCTGTGCTGGCTGTGCAGCTGGAAAGCCCATGAGACACGCAGGGTTGGCATGCTAAG
Organism: Daphoenositta chrysoptera; assembly: GCA_013397915.1. Classification (NCBI taxonomy): domain Eukaryota; kingdom Metazoa; phylum Chordata; class Aves; order Passeriformes; genus Daphoenositta; species Daphoenositta chrysoptera. Next base: position 32,369 of record VZRO01008508.1, on the reverse strand, counting down.
GTCGTCTCCAGATAGCCCTGGCCACAGGAAATGTAAGAGAAGCAGCCCAGCAAAGGACACAACCAGCACGCTGCGTGAGGCGAGGTCTGTGGAGTCAGAGAGGTGGGGGTTGTGTTGTTCAGGTGATGGCAACCAAATATCACCCTGTTCTGGGAGCTCTGTGGGGTGGTGGCTTCACGTGAACCTCTCCTGCTGCTTCTCCCCCCACTGCTTTTCTCTTCTGTGGTTGCTGCCAGCACATCACCATCCCAAGGGAGGTGGCCGTGCCTCCCAGGCTCATGCAGGACTGGGCAGGAGGTTTCTCCTCATCTGCAAGACCACGACAAACCTTGTGCTTCCTCCTTCCTCCTCTTCCTCCTCCCTGCAGCTTGAGGGCTCTGCAGGGCAGCCACAGCCACCTTTATCTCAATCTTCAGGTCCAGTTTGGACTCACAGGATGGTCCATGCTGATGTTTTAGTGCCAGGTGTGGAGACCTGAAGCAGCTTTGCAAGGCCTGGGAGGTTCTGGGAGTAACACCAAGAATTCGGGTTCTCCCATATTTCAGTCTTGGTTTGCTTTGTGCTGGGCATCGGCTCTGATGAGGGGAACGGAGGTCGCAGGGGCTGCACTGCTGGCATGTGGAGCCAGAGTGAATCTGGATGGGGAACAGGCAGCAGGATGGGAGCAGACAGCAGGATGGGAGCAGGCAGCAGGATGGGAGCAGACAGCAGGATGGGAGCAGGCAGCAGGATGGGAGCAGGCAGCAGGATGGGAGCAGGCAGCAGGATGGGAGCAGGCAGAAGGATGGGAGCAGGCTAATTTCCTTGCATCAAATTTAACAACAGAAACCTGAGCTCAGGCTGGCAGTGGAGGCACCCTGGGCATGCAAGGAGAGAAGGTCCCAAAAGCCCAACTCGAAGCAACAACTTGGTTTACAAAGTTTTCCGAGCAGGAAACTCCTCACATAGGGAGTCCACCAAAAGTCAGGGCAGGTGCTGATGCTGATGTTGTGATCAACAACTTCAGTTTCTGCACATCTGCTCCCAGAGCCTCTGTTTGTGGGAGAAGGATTGGGCTAAGACCCTTGGAGCTGAGCAGCCCCACAGGGAGGATGCCTGGGATCATCCCTCCATCTGCTGTGCCTTGGTAGCACATCACTGCCTCTGAAGAGAGCTGGGATGAATGCAGAGGGACATGGATAAAAGCATCTAGGAGGGCTTTGCTCCTTTCTCCAAGGTGGCACTGCACAAAATCCAAGCAGGTGATAAAACCCGACCACTCGGCATGTTTCAGTCCCCCAGATACAAGAATACAGATGAGGTTTCCAACATCAGCTCCCAGTTCAGTCTGGCCAGTCATCCTGGGCCTGCTGGGGAATTGCTTCTGCTGTTTTCAATCCACAAATCCTCCTTCTCTCCCTGTCCCCAACAGCCACGTGCTGTGAACACACACCAGACTCCCCCCGAGGAGCAGCTGCATCTCTGCAGAGATGTGGAGACACACAGTGCATGATGTGTCAAACCCCAACAGTCTTTGTTGTTCACCTTGCTCTTGCTAATCCTGAAATCTTCCTGGCTCTTCAGAAACGCAACAACAAAAGAAGAGCCTGGCAACAAATTCGCAGAGTAGGGAAAGTTGAGCTGATGGAGGCTGGCTGTGCTGGAGCTGGCAGCCGGGATCTGCCCCTGGCCTGGGGCTGGATCCAGCCCTGCCTGGGCACGGCAGGAGTTCCCATCTGGATCTCAGCTTCGCAGCCCGGGCCCTCCCCTGCCCGGGGGATAGCGGAGATGCGGTTCCCAGGGCGGGGGAAGGGGCTAATGAACAGAGACAGGATAACGAAGCAGGTAAGGGCTTCCTGTACTTTAGGGCTCAGGAGGAAATCCTGCAGTTGGTGAATCTGGATACGATTAGTGTCCATTTCTCCCTGGGTAATGAACCCATCTGTTCATCCTTGCGCATCAGCCGCGCACGCCCCATTGCAGGCAGATGCCTCCCGGGCACTGTTTTCATCCCTGTCTGCCACGGCCACTCCAGGCACGCTGAGAACAAGGCTCGCCCTGAGCCTGGCAGCGCCTGCTCCGCTCCCCGCCGGAGCCGGGGCCGGGCTGGGGCAGTCCCGGGGGAGCCGCGGCCGCCCCATCCCACCAAACAGCGGGATCCAGCCCAGGAAAAGCTCTGCTCTGGGGGGAGGGCAGCTTCTCCAAGCTTCGAGCAGTTCAAAGGGATCTGTGACACACAGATAAGCTCGGCTTTCCAGGCTCTGCCTGCTCATCCCAGCTCAGCTTTACCACAAAGCAGGTAAAGGTGGATTATGTTTGGCTGCCTGGCTTCAAAGCCTTGTTCATGCCGTGGGATGCTGAGCACAGGACACACGGGCCCCTCATGGTTGGGGAGGGGACTGGGCTCTCAGCCCTGCTCCATAAGAACGCTGGTAAAGTTGATACGTGCTGGCACAGAGTCCTGAGGGTTCAATTCAGCTTCTTTTCCTTGGCAGTTTTGTTCAGCTGTGCAAAAAACACGTGGCAGTCCTGCAGTGGGTTACGAATGTCAGGTAACACACCAGCCTGGGCTGAAATGAAATCAAAAGAGGAGCTGTTATGTGGATCAATGGTTTTTTTTGTAGTGTAGTGGCTCAAGCGTGCGTGGTCCTTCAGGGTCTTCTGAAAGGTTGAGCTTGATGACAGAGTTGGGACAAAACTGCAGATTACAATTCCCAGTCCTGGCGTCCTGTACACTCAAATGGTGTCAACCTCTACTTAAATAGCTCTTACTGGCGGTCACTGGAGTGTCCTGGGGGATCTGTCACACCAAGTGCTGCCCACATAAAGATGAGGATGGTCCCTACCCCGGGGAGTTTACGTGGCCAGCCCAGCCCTCCCCTGTGTGTGGTGTTCAGGGATCCAGGCACCTGAGCTCCTGCCATTTGCTGAGTGCCAAAATGTCACTACAGCCAGGAACAATGTCAGGAATGCAGCACAGGTTAAACATTTCATTTGCTTTCAAGGGCTACTTGTTGCTTCATTTCTAAATGCAACCTGTCCTCAGCCCCTGTTTTATTGCTCCAGGCTGTGCTTCGGGTGCTAAATCTTCTGATTTTTGTTTGGTTTGGAATGCACTGATTTACCATAAGGAATAAATGAAAAGCAAAAGAAAACACCAGTACTTGTTTGCATAGGCCCTACATTGTTCTGTGCTCTGCTGCTACTGAAATAGGAGGGATAAATCCCGCTCCCTGGACAGAGGTTTTTTGGGTGGTGGCTGTGTGCAAACAAGGCCGGGGAAGATAAACAAGCAGAAAAAAATTTGTTTAAGGAAATGACAGTTGAGGATGGTCAATCAACTGATGGGTCAAAGCCAGCACAAGACCATCAATTAACACAGCCATATTGATGTTGTTTCTCCAAAGCATTTTTGCATCCACAAAGAGGGCTGAGAGCTGGATCTGTGGTCAAACTCAGCTGCAATTAGGAATCTGTACAGTTTCTATGTTGCAAAGGGGGAGTTTTAGAAAGGATTCTGCCTGTAGAAAATATGTCCACAGTTCCAGAAGGGCTCAGCCAAAAGGGTGATGAAAATCTGTCTGTTGGTGTCATCGTCAGAACTGCTGGAGGTGGGAACATTTGCTAATCTTGCTTATTTTAGGGGCCCTGCTTGCAGAAGCAGTTCAGTTCTGAAAATGCAGCTCTGAAAACTCGGCTCTTAAGAGCCTCATACAATACATGCCTCAGACTAGACTAAAGAGGGATGAATTTTTCAGACTGTAGGTTCTTGCCTGCCTAATTATGATTTTCAGCTTCTTATGATTCGGTCTTTGCATTGTATAAATGTGACACAGGAGAAATAGCTGTGACATTGCCTGGCGTTTTCTGTTCCAGCTGGGGAGGAACCAGCTAAACCTGCAGGGTTTCAGAGCTTGCAGAGCTGGTGTGGAAGGAGAATTTAGTTCCACGTTTGGAAATCAAACTCAGTTCCCTGAGTAATCTAAACTGTCTCCATTTCTCTTCCTTCAGTTCCCCCCAGGCCTGGGGACAGTGTCACTCTTAAAGGGTAACTTTGGCACCCTGATGCAGTGCAGGGTTGAGCAGGATTGTTGTGTTCAAGGAATTCAAGGCAAACAACCTTCATCAGCCTCCAGTGGTTACATCTACACATCTACTGGAACCTTTCAGTAGGTTAAAATCTCCACTGTGGGTTTTGACATCCCTGTTCAGTTGCCTCAATAGACCCATAAGGTGCCTGAAGCTGCACAAAATGGCTTTCGGATGAGCTCAGGACTGGCCAAAGTCTCAGCTGGTTTGGCTTGCAGGATTCATGGCAGCTGCAGCTCCAGATCCAGCCTGGGATGGGTCCCAGTGATAAGTGAATCCATCTCTCACTTCAGCAGGCAGAGAGTTCTCTGCCACCATCCAACTTCTGAAGAGAAAGGAGAAGCTGCCCTGGGTGTGAGCAGAGCTGCAGAGCAGTGTGGGATGTGGGTCACAAAGAGACTGCTGGGCATGTACTGAAAAGATCAGCAATGTTGTCAAAACCCCTGGCTTGGGGTTTTTCTGTGTTTCCTTGGTCTGGAGCCCCAGAGCTCTGTCTGTGATACGGCAGCTCCATCTTCATCTGTGGTGGGAGAATCGGGCAGGAAAGAGCTTGGATGGACTCTGGCCTTTGTGCTTTGGAAGTGCTGTGCCAACAGTATGAATAATGTATAGGAGTTCAATTCTTCTCTCCCTGGCCGAGGGCAAGGTGTCCCAGCTGATAAGAACTGGGAGCCCAGTCTTGTTAAAGCCAGTATTAGACTTAGACCTTCATGAGATCCACTGCCTCAAGCATTTCCATTGTTCAAAGCACATTTGGTTAATTAGTACATTAACTAATAACCTTCTCAGCATCCCAGGTAGGGAATATCTGTCTCCCAAAGGAGGGAACAGAGGCAAAGTGACTCACTAAGACTGGAGGCAGGAGCTTAGCGATGCAGCTGTTAAGTCTGGTTTTTTCCATCCCAAATGATTTTGTTGTTGCTGCTGCTGCTTTATGCACATAAATTCCCTGGGACAGAAATGGAGGATTCACAAAAACTCCCAAGAGAGTGCTCAGGCCCAGTGAGGGAAGGTACCACTGGACAAACCTGAGAAGAACTGAATCCATCCCAATACTCAGAGGAGGCAATTTGCTTCACCCACATGCAGCAACTAAAGAATAAACCAAAACCACTTCTCATTTTCAAGGAAAGTTTTTCTCACCACCTTGGCTTTTCACTTACGTTTTCATCTACTCTAAATTTCATGAGCAAATGGCCAGTGTGGGGAAGAGAGAGCACACAAGGAATGACAGTGGGGCTGTGTTTGTGCAGGCCTGAAGAGATTCAAACAAACAGCCAGAGGGGAAACTGTGATACTGAGGAAGTCCTTCGACTCCAACACATGATGATGAGCAGCTGATTTCCACAGCTTTGCTACCCCAAAAAACCCCTTGAGCTGAAGCACAAGGGTAGAGTTCTTTGGTTTGCAAGACCCATGACAGCACCACAGACCCTCTCTCACGAGCCCTGATCCCAAACAGAAAGGGGAGGCTTGTTCTCTGCACCCAGCTCTGACCCGAAGGCGTTCTGTGCTCTACCTACTCTCAAATGACAATTCTCAGCAGCAAGGATGTGTGTGCAGAGGAATGAGAACCAACTCCTGCATGCAGGGATACATCCCTGAGGAAGAGAATCTCACGGGGTTTAAATATGGGGCCACATGCCTGATCAGCCTGCTGGCTTCCAAGCAGCCCAGGCAGCCACAGCCCTTCTCAACACGGGAATGTCACAGGAGTGCCTCGAATGAGGGACCTGGCGAGGTCACAGAAGCAGAAGGCACCAAAGCAAGGGCCTGTCCTGTAGAAGGGACTCCTTTCATGACCACGGATTAATCTGCCACCAGTTTACTGAGCCCACAGCAGCTCAGATTGGAGGCTACAAAAATATCCCCCTTCAGCAAATCCTCCCTTGTCCTTTGTGAAGCTCCAGCATTTTAATCATGTTCACACCTCCCTCTCCTGACACAAACCATCTCAGCTCCCTCCCAGGTCCACAAAACCTGTGCATTCCCGGTCTCATTCCCTCAGTTACACGTCAGACACTCTCCCCTCCTTAAGCTTCCCAAACACCCCCCTTTGCTTATTCTCTGTATTCCCATCTTTCCCCCCATGCACCCCCGTTTGACTAAGATTTATTGAATAACCAGCTAGTGCTGAGGGGCTACATGCAGTTTTGGGTGTGCTGTTGATAGATTCAGCAATCCCAGCCCTGTGCATGTCCCCAGTTCCATATTTCTCCACCTCAGGACCACCAGGAAGGTGCTGCTGGTGCAGGGGCCCTGTTACTGGGAAAGGCAGAACACCCCATCATGTAAATGTGTCTTGTAAATGTGTCTTATCCTGCTCTGTTCATTTTCACTCAGAATAAGGGTCAAAACGGAGTTCCTCAGGTTGTCAGGGGGTTTCTAGAAGAGAGTATTGGTGCCAGAGCAGCTGAAATTGGTTTTCATTCTTAGCTTCAGCCTGACACGCTGTGTGTGGCCATTCTTGATCTGTTCCTATACACATCCAGAGCCCTTTGGTCGTCATTCTCCAACCTGTCTTGCTGTTTTTCCTGGAAGAGTATTACACAAGAAATTCACTATTCTTTCCTTGCAAAGGCATTTTCAAGCAAGCTTTGTCTTCCCAAAGCCTAGTAAAATAAACCAGACCTGGATCTCTCAAATACCTTCAAAATTCCCAGACTTTGAGGTTAATACAAAGTGCACAAACCTACTTGTGGGGTCACATGGCTCTACATCAAACCCATACCAGAAATCAGGATATCCTGAGCAGGCTCTCAGTGGAGTTTGTTACAGGTGGTGCTTATTTTCAGGGACATTTTAATAAGCCTAATCAATCACGGCAAATTACTAATAAATCCGTAACAATTTTCGCCTGGATATCTGAGGTTACTTTGCCAGAAATTGGTGAGGATCAGATGGAGAGGAGTAGTGGTTATTAAAAAAATCTTAAAGATGTAACTTTTTTCACAGGATAATTCAAGGTGTTGCCATTATGCTTCTGCTCTGAATTATTCTGCAGAGAAATTACCCTCCCCACTGACTCAATAAAGCTGATCAGGTCCAGCCTCCTTAAATTTATCCCATGTAAATATGGCATAAAGTGCCTCATCCTGTTGACAACCTTCCTTACAGGATTTTCCTACAGGTCCTGTAACAGCTTCAAAGTTGTGCTGGATTTTGGCATTTCTGGTTCCCTGCATCCTTAAGGGATAGGGCTTGTAATGGGGAGATCTTACCAGTCCTAAATCCTGGGAATACTCCTGATTTTCACAGATTGTCCCACCTACAGAAGCAGAAAGCCCAGGGGGTGTTTGATTTGTGTCCTCCTAAGAGCCTTCCCATGCTAGGTGCTCCCAAACAGGTTCATGAGGTCTTTGCCTTGCTCTAAAAATCTCTCATTGGTTTTAATCAGGATTTGGAGGAACATAACGTCTGTGGTGGAGGGTGGGATTCATCTGTGTGTCTTGTGGGATGCTAACTCGGACTTCAGCCCTGTGCTTTCGGGAGAAGAGGGTCCAGTGAGAGGGTCTCCGGTTCCTCGAGCCGTGGGTGCGTTGCCCACATGGGCAGCTGTGGTGCTGCTCCGTGGAAGGGCAGGAAGATAAAAGTCGTGGAGCTCACGAGGCTTTTTGTGGGCACAAGGTCCTGCTGGAGAGAGCCCCTGTTTTTGAGGCAGGCTGGTCCTGACAGAAGGGAGCAAGGAAAGCTCGGGCCGCTGTTCCCGCGGGTGCCGTTGGGATCCGGCTGCAGAGGCCACGCTGTCCCCAAGGCCGCGTTCCTCCCCCTCCCCGCGGGTGTTATTTACACCGTTTCCTGCCCAGGGAAGTTCAGGAGTTTGACGTTGCTGGCTTGGTTTCCTCTCTCCTGCCCGGCTCCCTTCGGGAGCTCTCGCAGAGCCCGGCAGCAGCCGGGCCGGACCCCGTGGGCGGGATGGAGGTGCCAGCCAGGCCCAGGGAGGGAAGCGTGACCCGTGTCAGGCTGGACAACTCGGGCTCAACCAGCTTGGGAGGGCTGGAAAACCAACCCTGTGTCCATCCCTCCGGCTCAGTCCTGCTGCGGGGCTGGACGGGGCCGGCAGGAGGAAGGAGGACGCGCCCGGGCATGGCTGCAGAGCTTTTGGGTTCCTGCCGAATTGACGCCCTCCCCTCTCCCCCCTCGTCCTTCCCGCCTGGCCTGCGTCTCCCCTCCCTTCCCTTCTCCCTCCCATCCCGCAGCAAACAAAATGGCTGCTCCATGGCCATTTTGTTTCCCGTCTGGAAGGGGGAAGCCGGGACGCTGGGACTTGGCTCTTTTTTGGAGGCTGCGGCCATGTCCGAGCCCAACTCTCCCGTCTCTACGTGGCACCGGCAGTAGCAAGAGAGAGAAAGAGGAAAAAAAAGAGAAAAAAAAAAAAAAAAAAAAAAAAAAAAAAAAAAAAAAAGGACATTTTGGAACGAGACCAAAGGCAGAGGCAGAGAGTGGGTAGTTTTGGCGTATGTTGAGCACTGAAAATGCCTGGAATTGCCAAACTGAGCTTTTGTATGAGCAGCGTAAGGGCTACTCGGTGCACGCAGAGCCGCGGGGCTGCACGGAATAGCCAGACGGAAAGGTTTGTTCGCTATATTCAATAAAACAGCCCTCCTTTCTTCTGGATTTATAAAGTACCAGAGAGCACTGTTGTCTTAATTTGTTTTTGGACGGGCGGATGGTTTTACACATCGGCTTGGTATGACCAGAGCCGGTCATTGCCGGACGGTAGCGTTTTAACCTGTTGTGTGTCCTCTTGTTTTTGGTGCTTACGGGATCTGACCTTTCCACTGAGCTGGCACTGCCTGGATTTAGCTGATGTAATCCGGAGGATATTTTTTTAGGGATTTTTTTGTTTGTTGCCTTCTTGCCTTGAAAGTTTTCATCTCAGGAATAAAAACATCTTAATTTAAATATTTAAAGCAATAGCTGTTCTTGGCTTTTTAAGCCCTTTCTTTTCTCCAAGGCTGGAGCTGTACTGTGCTCACAAGCTGTTTACTGCACTCTGTGTGTATCCTGCACACGTTAAGGTGTGATACACAACAGAAACACCATCAACAGGAACACGCCTTGAAAGTTTAAAGCAACTTGGTGGCGTTACCATAAAATTCTGCGCAGAAGCGGGGCAAAAACACCAGAACATGCGCCAAATAAAAGTGATTTTTTTTTTTAAAGTGATTCTGCATTTCCTTCAGTAGCCTGGATGTCTTGGCATTAGTAGCCACGTCGCTTTGTTCGTGGACACTCTGAGGAGCAGATCCCTGCCCTGTGGCACGGGGAGGATCAGGCTCTGATAAGGTGTTGGAATGATCGTCCTGCCGTTCCTTGAGTGGCTTTCCAGACATGTGGAGAGAAGCAGACACTTCCAGAGCGGAGCTGGGAAGGAGAGCAGAAAGAGGTGAAATGGCTTTTCTTGCACAGAAAGGTATTTGATTTGCCTCCATATCCCCTTGGCTTGTTTGCAAACAGACAATAGAGAGAACGGCAGGGCCGTGGTGGTCCCGGAGCTGGGGCTGCACAGGCGGGCGCTGGGCGGGTGCTTCACAGTGCAAATTTAATGTTTTGGTCCAAATCTGCATTAGAAGTGGACATTACCTGCACACCTTTGATGAGCAGCTTATGACTGAACATTGAGAAGGAAAACAGTATTAATAGAACAGTTCTATAGAGTATTACAGAAAAAAGAAATCTTCTTTCTTTAGATTTTTGAGTTAACCTATAGAATCGAGTACAGAACAGGTAAAAATAAGCCCGAAGGATATTTTTTACCTCTTATTTTTAGTATTTAGTGATATTACTCTGTGAAATATCAGTAGCGCCTGTCTTTTATGAAAAATTTTTGCTTCAGGAGAGGGTAAGTTATATACAAATGTATAAGGAAAATACACAAATGTTTAGAAAAACCATGACCTTTGTGGCCACCTCTAATAATGTGTTTAGGGAGGGTTATTAAAAGATAAGTCATATAACAAGCAGGTTACAGATGCCTGCATTATAGATAACAAAATCAGATTCATTAATAATGATCCAGATGTTTAGAAACATCTGATAGGACTCAACCCCTAAGTGATGAGCAGCTATTTATAAAGATACCTGCTAATTGTTTAATAATAAATGCGATGACAAAGTTGATGTGAAATGCTCCCTATGTCATTAAAAGTGCGTGGAGTAAAAGCATTGCTGAGAGACAGGGGCCGTTTGTTGCAGGATTGAACTGTAGCTATTTTTACTTCCATTTCTCTTTCCCTACTGAGGGTACCTTTGATTAACTGTTTCAAAGTGGGATATTTAATATTGACTTTAGGATGGGGTGTTTGGGAAGACAGTTGGCCTTGCTTTGCTGTGAGGTTTGCCTGGCCTGGGCGAAGTTAAAAACAACTCATCTTCATGGCTAGTTTGGCAAATATCTTTTTTTATTGCTTTCCCGTGGCACAGGGTGTGTCCAAGATGGGTTTTTGGTCTGTTTTCTGCTTTTCTTGTGAGCGGGTTCCTCGCTGCCGCCCCGATCAGCAGCTCCAATGGGCGCTGTGGGTCCCCACAACGTTGGGGAGTTATTGAAAACCTTCCACGCTTCTTTTGACTTCTTTTGGGTTCGATTTTTTAATTTTTTTTTTTTTTTGGTCTGTTTGGTTTTTATTTTTCCATGCCAGCCAGGTTGGGAGGACACGAAGCCAAGGGAACAAAATGGCCACACTCGGCCATTTTGTGCCAACGCCGCCGTTCCAGGGAGTCGGGGCCGGTTCTGCCCCAGCTCCAGGAGGCTGAAAATCCTCTTGGAGACTCAGGGTCCTGATTTCCCACTGAGGGTTTCCCACTGAGAAACCCTCCCTGTCCCCAGCACATTTTGGCACCAACACGGGACCGCGGCTTCACAAAGGCTGAAAGCGGTGTCAGCTTTTAAAGCAGAGACTTTGTTGCTTTATGATTTCCTCCTCCCCCCTCCTCCATTTCATTCAATGCTCCTTAATAAACCCAGAGCAGCTCCTCAAAGCTTCGGAGCCTTTCCAGCTCCTCTCTGAGGTGGGCTCCTTTAAAATGCAGACACTTGGCCGTGCTCAGCAATCTCTGGTGTGAAGATGCTTCAAAATTTGGGGGCATAATCTTGGGTTTTCTGCTGGGGTCATCACAAACCACCCTGAGCCCTGTTAAATGAGGAGCAGTTTAGGTCACCTCTTGATCCCAAAAACAAGTCTGAAAGCTGGACTGGAAATGCCATTTTTATTCCAGCCTGGAGGATCTTGCTGTGCAAAAACATACCCTTTACCTGCCAGTTCTCCTCACCCCTCCAAGCACCTGTAGACAGTGGGACCATACAGTGACACACTCTGCACAGGGACCTTCGAGCTTGCTGAAACCAATCAAGTGTTTTCACAAAAATCAACCTGATCAATTCTGAGGGATCCATATGAATCTGGAAAGTGAAAATTACAGGGCCACTGCCTTAAGACCTGCACAGGAAATGGTGTTTTCCAAAGAGGTCCTGTTCTTGGCAATCAAGTATCCAAAAATCTTCCAAAACTGGGTTTAATCTCAGAAGGCAGTGAGAGGCTTTGGGTATGGGCCTCTGGCTCCTACAGACCCTGTTGGATATTTTATCCAGAAATTTGCATAGCTACATCACATCCAGGCAAATTTGGGCACATTTCCTTCCTTCCCCATCTTTTATCTCGATGGTTTAGACCTCGGGCCATGAGGAGAGGGAATTCCTGTCATTGCAATTTGTGTAGGACAAACAAGTGTGACAGTGATACTAAGGGTAGGATGCTCTTAGTCATCCTTTCTGGGCATAAAAAATCCCCCAGTTTGATCCATAAATCCTCCTGTTTGACTCCTTTCTTCACAGATCCTGCTAAAATCAGGATTCCAGAGTCAGCAGCTGGGTATTCCCAAAACCTTTACTCATTAAGACAATTATTATAATTAAGTCTTCTGTTTTCAGGTTTACTTATAGAAGTCAGAAGGGATTTTTTTTTCTCTCCATGTATAATTACATCTGTGTGAACTCAGAGTTATTTAATGTAATTTCCCACCAACAGTTCGAGATTGGCCCAAATGCCTGTTGTCTGCAATGGTATCAAGAGTGACCTTTTAAATGCCTGCCTGATACATCTGGTTTATGTGCTTAGAGTAATATAAGCCACCAGATTGGGAATTAGGAAAAATTGTTCCTCCAGGTCAGTTGCTAAAATCTCTTTGGAGAAGATGAGCATCCTCTGCCCCTGTGCATCACCCAGGAATCATCCGGACCCCTCACCCTCCCAGTCCCCAACCAGTGCAGCACCCATTGGCTTTCTTGCCACCCTTCTGCTTTACACTTGTGGCAGCAGCTTAATTTTTGGGAAGCTGAAACATTTTAGTCTAAACTCACCCTTCTGTCCCCAAGGAGCTGAGCAGTGACAGACCTGATGGACCCTTGGGCTTGGCTGTAACCTCACTGAAGCTCTGGCTCGTGTTGCATGTGCTGAGGAGGGCTGTGCATCACTGTCTGTGCTGATAAAAACAGGAGAAATGGCATTTCCCATCGGGAGGCTGTTTGGGATGCACTTGGCACTGGGGATGGGCCGGGTGCTTCCATGCTGGAGGAACCAGTCCTGCCACGTTGGGTTTTTGACATTGTTCATACCCTGTCACACCAGGAGAGGCCTGGGCCAGATGGTCCAGCACAGTGGGTCATTCCCTGTGCAGGATCAGTTTGTCAAAGGAAATTAAGAGAATTACCTGGACTGTGTTGAATGCCAGTGAGGAGAGCCTGTGGAGAGCTCTGGAAGAGGGCACTTCCCAAACCTTGCTGCAGAGATACCCTTGTACCCGTGGCCGTCCTAAACTCTCACAAGGATTCCAGCTACAGCAGTTCACCAAAGCTTTGGGAATATTTAGGCTGTTGCCTGGGAGCTGCAGCAGCACAAAGCATTAGGCAGCTTTTATCCCTTTGGAGACTTCTGCCTGAGCCCCCTCCTCTCCCACAGCAGCACTCGGCAGGCCCTTGTGGAGGTTGGGGACATCTCCTGCTGAGCTCCCATGGGAAGCTGTCCTTTGGGTCTGTGCTGGGCTGCACATGCAGCCTGCTTGGCGTGGCTCCCTCGTTGTTAGGGCTTCCTTTAATCTCCAAGGGGAATTCTTTCTCCTTGCAAAAGAACCTCACGCGTTTCTTTCAAACTACCAGATTAATACCTCGCCTCTGTGTTTGGGTGTACAGAGAATGAAGAAGCCTCAGAAGGTGAGCCAAGGGCTTGGGGGGGAAGCCAGTCTGTCTCAGATCCATGCTAATACTGCCTGGCTGGGCTGGAGCATTAGAGGGACAGCACGGCTGCATGTTGCACTCATTTGTTTAGGAAATAAGATCTGCCTTGATGTACTCGATACCATTACATTTGCAGCCTAAAAGCTTCCTTGTACTCAGTTATTTCTAATCTGCTCAATTCCCTGGAGTGCACAGCAGCTAAATTGATGGATTCTCTTATCTGGTCTGGCAGGTTTGTTCTAGATACGCTGTGTGTTCAGGAGGTGAGGTCAGCCTGGCTGGGTGTGCTTGGCGCTGCTGCAGCTTCCCGAGAGCTCTGCTATCTCCATGTGTAGCCCGGGGTTCCAAGGGCAGGGCTGCTGCTTCTGTGCACCCTTGGGTGCATGAAGTCTGCAGCCAGTGTGATTGCCAAGCTCGAGGTATAGTCCAAGTGGACTGAAGGAGGTTTGAAGAAGGAGAAAGAGCTCCAGGACAAGGTTGGATATGACTCCTCTCCCCTGACATCAAGAATTCTGATTTTTCATGCATTTCTCTTCACAGGGTCTGCGGAGCAGCTGATGCCTGGTTAAGGCTCATCCCAGTGCCTGGATAAGGCTCACCCCAGTGCCTGGATAAGGAACATCTCAGTGCCTGGATAAGGATCATCCAGCCTTAGGCTGCCACGGTCCCAAGCTGTCCTTGAGGCTGAGGTAGTAGATTGAATAGTTGTGGAGTCCGGTCCTCCCTCTGAGCTAACTATACAATCTACTGTCTTTCCTAAGGAGACAGTCAGGTCTTCAGGTCTCCTCATCCACTTCTACACCAGCTGTGGGGGCAGGTGGTGCAAGGAAAGCAAACCCGTGCCCGTGATCCGTCTGTTGTGCTCTGTGGAGGTGAGGTAGTAGGTTGTATAGTTTGGTGGGAGGGATTTGATCCCATTTCAGGTGATAACTATACAGTCTATTGCCTTCCTTAAAGAGCAGCAAAACCACCGGAGGAGCTCCCGAGGCATCATTTCTTTTGCTGAGGATCCAAAAACCAGCGTGGCATTGTTAAACAACTCAGTGGGTGTTTCTCTTACAGCATCCAGAATTGCATTCTTCCAGGAATTGCTTCATGCCTCAGGCACTGGAGCATGGAGCCACCTGCTTCCAGAGAACCCACCTCTCTTTAAGGTGCAAGAGCCAGGGAAATGAGTCTGCACTGCAGCTCCCAGTGTTCAATTCTGTTCTTTTTTTGCAGGAGATGGGCTCAAGTTCTAAAGTGTTTAAGTGTGTTAATCTTTTCTGGTCTGTCCTCAGGTCTGGAGGGGAGCAGATACTTTTGTATAAATGGGACAGATCTGAGCTCATGATTTAATTTTGTTGTGCCCAGTTCTGAAGTTGGGGTTCAGAAGCAGACCCAAGGGCAAGCTTAGCCTGTGGACTCAGAGCCCTGGGAGCTGATCAGATTTGGCTGGTTGGCCCCTGCTCAGGAAGTGCATTTTGTTTTGGACAAGTTCCCAGCCTGTCCCATGGAACAGAGTTAGAGGGTGGTTCTTTTTGATCTGATAATCCCTATCAACTGAACTCACTCACATGCAAACCCTGGCGGGGAAGTTTAGGGCTCCTGGGTATTTACATAGGATGAGCCAATGATTCAGACTAAAAGCCTGTCCTAAAGTGGAGACAGGTAGGGAAGAGTCATGAAACAAAAGGGAGCAAGTTCTAATCCTTCTGGGCTCTCCCAGGCACCATCACCTGAAAACAGACATGCGAGAAGTCGTCACGCTTCAGAGCTCTGGCGCTTGGCAAGGGACAGGGAATTGTTAATTCTTCTCTTTCTTACGAGCAGATGGGACTACCCTCTGCCATTTTCCAGAGTAAGTAGGATCAAGACCACGAGTGGAGCTGTAACACGATCAGGGCTGCATCAGGGAGGACATTTCAGGCCATTATCACGACCATCTCACTGCCAGGGAGACGCGTGAGATCCGAGACACCGGGGAGCGGGGGCAAGCAGAGGACACCTTCTCAGATGAAGTGGGAGGGAGAGAGCAAAGAGAAATTGGAGCCCTCAAATTTCACCCTGAGCAAAGGCACAGGGAGAGCCAGACCCGGCTGCCTGGGCCGTGGGAGTCCCCAGAATGAAGCAGCTCATTTCAGGCTCCTCTGCTGGGACAGGGCGTAGCTGCAGCGAGGCTGGGACACAGCTGGTGGGTGGGGATGCTGCAGCTCCAAGCGGCGAAGGAATGCAGCCCTCTCTCCATAAATCTGGCTTTTCAGCAGTCCTGGCGACTTGCTGTGCAAAACTACAGCTTGGTCCTCTGAGCTGCATTATTATCCTCCAGCTGCTTGCTCAGGGGCAGGGCTGATCCCGCAGATCGCTTGGAAGGTACCAAAATAGCACCACAAGCATGGGAACAGGGCGGCATATCCACTTCATCTGGAGGGGTGTCCCCTGGAAAAGAGCTAATCCCATGCGTCCCAGATGGAATCTGTTCAGTCCCCCTCCATGGCATTGATACTCGTGTAGAGAACCTCAAGCAGTGGAGCTGTGTGAGCTGGAAGCCATGAATAAAACATTACTGGAGATATTCTCTTGTGAAAATAAACTTGGTTTGGCTTTTTTTAAAAAAGAGTCTTTTTATTGCCCCGAAGTGAGGTTGGCCGGTGAACTGGGACCTCAGGAGGGGTGGCCACTGTTCCTGACTGACCAAGATGTCCTGGGTTGTGAGAGGGAAGCCACAGGATGAGGATGTGGGGCAGACTGAGTTGGCCAAGCAGCTGAGACCACCTGTTTTGGCTGTCAGCAGGTGCTTTCCTGACACAGATTTTCAGCACAAATCCTACACGAAGCCCAACCTGCTTCCTCACCCTCAGTCAGCTCAAGGGCTGCAGGTGGGGCTTCCCTCTGCCCTGGATTGTCCTTGCTATAAACATGTTTATAATGGTGATACCAGCAAGAAGAGAACACAGGGACTTCCAGGATCCACTAACCCAAATAAATCCCATCGAGGGCTGAGAAACCAGCCCAGGTAATATTTAATTACTCCAGTGTTTCCTGGCACAAAGGAAAGGGCAACTTTGCCCAGGAGAAGGGTGAACAGGCTGCCTGAGCTTATATCCATGGATATGTGGGACACCCACCTGACTCACTGGCCAAGATCCCACAGCACATGGCACTGGGGCAGCCATGTAATCCCTGACCAGAATGGCAGGGAGAGACAGGCACCTTCTCTTAGCAAAAAGCAGCCAGGAAGCAAGACCAGGAAAGGTGGGTCCTCCCCAGACCCTCACAGGACATGGTGGAATGAGAGCACCTTCAGCCCAAACACTCTGAGGGAACACTTGGAAGCTGGATGGACCTGCCAGCAGCACAACCCCAAATGCAAGTCCCCCAGGAGGGTTTAGGTGCTCACCCCAGCCTTTCTGACCCACTGCATTCACAGGAGATTCAGGAGATGAAGCAAAGGAACCTCCTCTCACTCAACCAGCAGCAAACACCTCCCTGTCCGTGCTGGAAACAGGCCCAGGGATGGAGGGAACCAAGTGGGTGAGCTCCATAAAGAAGCCAGGCCTCATAAACACCACAGATCTCACCCTTTAACCCAAGTCACCCCAGCTGAAGGTCAATGCCTTCTCCTGCTCCCACCACACAGAGCCATGGGGCTGTAAGGACCTGGCAGAATCTCTGCCAGGGTCACCCCAGTGCCAGAGTACCCTTTCTGCCAAGCCCAGGAATGGAGTGGAAATGCTGCAAAGGTCTCCCTTGAAGGTTTTGTGTCCTCCCCTGTGCACCACACCAAACCCTGCCCTTGCCTAAGCCCCCAAATTTAGGATTAAGCCAAGCCCCCCAGGTGCCTGTGTGGGCAGGCTCAGCCCCGCTGTCCTGGGGAGCAGGGCAAGAGGAAAGCGGATTTCCTTCTGGGTTGGAGTTTTCTGCTGCAAGGAACTCTATAAATAGGTCCTTGCACAACAGCCTTTCTCCACAAGTCAAAACCTCCAGGGAAACAAAACTCAAGAGTTTTCACAAGGTTCACAGCCCCACACCAAAGATAAAACACTGAAATCCTGGCATTATGTTGGTGGCTGTTAATCGAGCACTGCTCGTGCCTCGATGGCCCTCAGCAGGGTGGGGGATCCAGCTCTGCAAAAAATCAGGGCTTGCCCAAGTGCCCTGATCTTGCTGGGAGGAGAAATGTTTTCCTGCTCTTTGCAGTGTTTCCAGGGAATTTCTAGGGAATGTTACATTGTCCTTCACCCAGATGCAAACCAGACGAGGTCCTGAAATGCTCTCCCAGCTCTGACTCCTCTCCCCTCACACGGGTGAGGAGCAGCCTCTATGAACTGTATTTTTAACCCCCCTTAACCCTGGGAAGGATTTCTCTCCCAAAAGCAGCTCCCAGAGTGTGCAGCAGCCATGGCACCTGGGCACGAGGTTATTTTTAATCTGATTCTTAACTACATCCGGAGCTGGCGATTCCATGCAGCTCTGAACTGCGGGGCGAGTTGAGCTGCCCAGTTCTCAGCAGTGCCTCTCCCAGTGCCATCTGCTGGTCACCGCCTGGCTGGGCTGGACAGGCCCGTGACCCCAGAGCACCCCTGGGCTCCTGCAGGACAGCTGCTGCTGCTGGGCTCCTGCTGCAGGGTTTTGGGTATGGGAAATGGGGAGCTGCAGGGCAGCTTTGCTGGGAAAAGCAGGGGCAGGAGGATGGGGAAAAGCAAAAGGCAAAGTCAGATAGGAGCATCACTTCAGGGCTGGGAGATTCTGCCTTGCAAGGCCCTTTCCCCTTATGCTGCTCCCAGATGGATGTTCTGAGGTGAAATGCTGCAAAACCACAGAATCTGGGGACATACGCTTGTATTTAACTTTTTTCTGTGCTGCAAAGATGAAATTGTGTGTGTTTGGGGTGTGACAGGTTTGTGCTGGGCTTCCTAAAACAGGGAACAGAAGTGCTCCAGCCCTAGATTTTATTTATTTTTTTGCTCTGAGCTCTTTTTCTCTTGCTTTCCTTGCCCAAAAATTCCTGGTGGGGACACATTTTTGCTTTACACTCAGCTGGATGCTCAAGAAAAATTCCCTACGTCATCCTCAATCCCCATGTCATCCTCAATCCCCATGTCCTCCTGCTGCTTTTACACAGGTTTAAAAACATTAAGTTACACCCTTACAAAAAGCAGCACATGGATGCTTTTGGAAAGCCAAAAAAACCCTTCAGGACCCACAGAAGTCATGTTGTCTTTTAGCATTTCTGTGTAACCACACAATTAAGAGCATTTTACAGGTATAATAAGTGGCTCCCCGGTGTCCAGATCCCCCAGTGAGACACTGCACAGACTTTCACAACAGGATTTATTCAGTGCATGCTCTGGGGATGCACAGGACTGAGCAGCAGTGGAGGATATGAATAATGGCCTTCAGGTCATCCTCCACCTCATCTGTAAGAAATGAAAGGCTGCAATGCCCAGAGAAAGGGCTGTATCTCCCTGTGATCTTCCTTCCTCCAGTCTGCAAAGCTTGTCACATATTTAACACACCTGACTGGGAATCCTCAGGTGAAGGGAGGAGAGACATGGGATAACAAAACAGTGTCCCAGACAATGCCAGCAGTCCTGCAATGTGCCCAGGAGCCACCAATAACCTCTAACTTGTATCTCTGGAGCTCAGATTGTACCAACACACGTGGGGACTTGTTCTCCTTGACCACACACACACAAGTTACATGTCAAGAGGAATCTGTTATCTAAATTCAAATACACTGAAATTATGCAAAGAATGAAGCCATGCAGGGAAAAGCTACACGAAGGAGCTGGTGGGTGCTCTCAGCTCTGAAGGTTTCTCTTCTGTGCGTGCACACAGGTGCAGGCACACGCGTAAAATAAATCCATGGCATTGGAGTAACTGAGGAATGGGATTTGTGCCAGAGAGCAGGAGAAAGAGAGGAGGCAACGGCTGCAGAGTGTGAGGAGGAGAGGGGAGAACAGCTGGGTAGTACTGGCCAGAGCTACACCAGAACCAGGAGGAAACAGAAATCCTCAAAAAAGCCACTCTATTTGGACAAGAAGGGAAAGAGGTAAAACTTGTCCAAGATTGAGATGGACACACTGGGAGGGCAAAAAAGCATTTCTTCAGAAAAAAACCCCACCAAACTCAACCACCATGTCTCATCTGCAAACACCAAACTCAACCACCATGTCTCATTGTCCCCAAGTCACCCTGCTGTCCCTGGGGTCACGCTGTGGCGGGGCCTGCCGGCCACACGAGCGGGCAGGTGGGTGGGAGAGCTCAACACTTCCAGCCTGGAAATGGAACAGAAACCAGGAAAAAGGAGAAGCGTCCAAGGTCACCAGCACTATGGCAAACACCCTCCTGCCCCCAGGTCTCCTCGGGAAGGGGACCAGCTTCCCCTGGGACTGCCAGCTGCCCTTGGCTCACTGGGGCTGCAGCAGAGAAGGCAGCGTAGGGAGGGAGTGTGTGAATTGTCCAAGGAGTCTCCTGAGCCTACCGGGGTTGTGGAACAACCAGCGCTGACAAAAGCCTTGGTGAGGGGTGCAGGGACAGCTGAGGAAGACCCTTCAGAGCAGAAGGCCCACCAGGATGGCAGTGGGGAGGAGGAAGAGTGAAAGCCCCAGGCAGGTACTGGAAGCTCCAGCTTTGGTTGGATCCACACTTGTCTGGTCTGAGTTTGTGTCCAGTTCTTCTGTGTCCAGGGCACCTGCTGGAAGAAGAGAGGAAAATGTGGGGTTAGAGAGGAAGATCTGTCAGAAGAGAAACTCCCAGTCATGCAGGTGTGGCAGTGACGTGCCCCGAGGCACCGTGAGGCAGCAGAGCTCTGGTCCAGGGAAGCTGTGCGTTAGTGGGAGCAGGCTGTGAACGGGACCATGCTTCAGGGACAAGACATCCAACCAGCCCCTCAGGATTAGAGCAAAGAGTGAGGAAAAGGCTTGGTGCCATATACAAGAGGAGGATCCAAAGGACCAGTCTGACACTGCTCCTCCCAAGCCCTCTCCATGCTGCTTGGGGATCCCTGAATGTCCGAGTGTCCATGCCAGGACAAACTCCACGGCTGCCTTACCTGAGAGGGAGGTCTGGAAATGGGGGCTCGGCCCTTTTTTGTCTTTGGAGGATGATGTTAAGCGCAAGAACGTGGGCTCTTCAGGGCTGAGAACCACTGACTTGGAGGGGGTTATCAGCTCAGCTCTATTGAAACCTAACTTCATCTCTGGAACAACTTGGCTGAGGGATGGAGGTGGACTGGAAAAGGCTGATTTCTCTTTCCTGTCCTCTTTGACACCTTTCTTTGTTTCTGGGACTGATCTGGGGCTGAAGGCTGTGCCCATGCTTTCTAACAAGTCTGGATCCTCTGTAGTGAAGGAGCTAAGAGGCTCTCCAGTGTCTGTCTCTGGAGATACTTTATAATCTGGGTCTAACGTGGGCTCAAAGGAAAGAGTGATCCCGGTTGCCTCAGTAGGATCAGGTCCTTCTGGTTCTGGCTTTGTGGTTGTGGCAGTTTTTGGTTGTGTCTTTGCTGTTGTGGCAGGTGCTGAGGTTGTAGCAGCAGGTGTTGGCTTGGCTGTAGTGGTGGTACATGTTGGTGTGGTGGGCGTTGGCTTGGCTGTGGCTGTAGCAGGTTTTTGCTTAGCCATGGTTGGGGTGGGTTTTGGTGTGGTGGGCGTTGGCTTGGCCACAGTTGTGGCTGGTTTTGGCTTGGTGGTAGTGGTGGTTGTGGTGGGGTTTGGTTTGGTGGTAGTGGTGGGGTTTGGTGTGGTGGGTGTTTGTTTGGTGGTAGTGGTGGTTGTGGGCGTGGTAGGTGTTGCTTTGGCTGTAGTTGTGGTGGGGTTTGGTGTGGTGGGTGTTGCTTTGGTGGTAGTGCTTGTGTTGGGTTTCAGGGGGCTGGGTGTCGTCTTGGGGGTAGTGGTGGTTGTTGCTTTAGTGGCAGTGGTTGTTAGGATGGGTTTTGGTGTGGTGGGTGTTGGCTTGGCTGCAGCTGTGGTAGGCTTTGGCTTGGCTGCAGTGCTGGTGGCTGCTGGCATGGTGGGTTTTGGCTTGGCCATGGCTGTGGTGGCTGCCAGTTTGTGGGTTTGGGCTTGTCTGTGGTAGACACTGGTTTTGTGGGTTCTGGTTTGGCTGTGGTGTGGACTGGTGTGGGTTCTGGTTCAGCTGTGGTATGGACTGGTGTGGTTTCTGGTTCAGCTGTGGTGTGGACTGGTGTGGGTTCTGGTTTAGCTGTGGTGGACACTGGAATGGGTTCTGGTTCAGCTGTGGCTGTGGGCTCTGGTTTGGCTGTGGGCTCTGGTTTGGCTGTGGCTGTGGGCTCTGGTTTGGCTGTG
>VZRO01008507.1:234424-261238 GCA_013397915.1 Daphoenositta chrysoptera | reverse complement strand
GGGTGGGAAAGGTGTGGAATGGGGAGGAGGGGAGGCTGCCAGAAGCTGCAGGAAAAATGGGGACAGCACACACGATAACCTGCATGGTGGACAGGCCGACTCCCAGCCTGGTCACCACCAGTGTGGCACGGACTGACCCTTTCCTCACGCTCGTAGGGCTGCAGGGGATCGCAGCAGGGACTCAACGTCAGCTCCTCGTGTTCTCTGCATGAGCCCAGACAGCTGGGCTGGAGCTGGCATCTCATGCCCTGCTCCTCTGTCTCACGTGTCCCAGCCAACGTGGTGGGACAGCACGTAAAACCTCTGCTCATGGTGCTGTCCCCTCTTGCCACCAGCCTGCTGAAGGTCCACCTGCAGCTCCACGGCTTCAGCGTGTTCATCGACGTGGAGAAGCTGGAGGCAGGGAAGTTTGAAGACAAGCTGCTCCAGAGTGTCCTGAGTGCCCGGAATTTTGTGCTGGTCCTCTCGCCAAACGCACTGGACAAATGCATGGAGGACCCCGAGTGCAAGGACTGGGTACACAAGGTAAGAGATGCCACCAGGTGGGAGCTGCGTGGGCATTGGAGTGGCAGGGAGTTGGTGATGGGCTGATAGAGGCCAGGAAAACCTGCATGTTCTGTTCCTGCAGGAGATTGTGACAGCCCTGAACTCTGGAAAGAACATTGTACCTGTGACAGACCATTTTGAGTGGCCAGACCCAGAAACTCTTCCCAAGGACATGAGGGCTGTCCTGAAGTTCAATGGCATCATGTAAGTAAAAGCCAGCTGGGCCATGGGGTTCCTTGACACCTGGAGAGAACAACTTGCATAAGGAGTAGCAAAGAGCCCAAGGACATTGGGACGAAGAGATGAGGGAGGCAGAACAGGTCAAAGGGACAGTGAGTCACTGCAGGTGCTCCAGAGCATGCAGGGAGCAAAGGTTCCCACCACATCCCTGCTGCTGCTGTGCTGGGGCTCCTCTGGGTGACAGAGGAGTCACTGCCAGGAGGACACCTGTCCCCAGGCAGGAGTGATGCTGGCAGGTTTTACAGCTCATGTGGGTTTCTTTCCCCTCCTGCTTTCCCTTTGTGGAAAAATGCCAAATAGTTTTTCCCTTCTTTCCCTTTATTCCAGCCTGGCAGGGCATCCATGGGGAAAGAAGGAGCTCCTGGAGAGCAGGGGTGGAGGAAAGGGGTCTCTGGCTCCTGGCCCAAATGAACTGAGCCATCTTGTGGCACCTCACACACAACAGAGAAAGTAAATACCACATTTTTCCCTCAAACACAGGTGGTCCCACGAGTACCAGGAGGCCACGATTGACAAAATCATCCGCTTTCTCCAGGGCCGCTCCTCCCGGGACTCCTCGGCTGGGTCAGAGAATGGGCTGGACTGTTCACTCTCCCTGGGGCAGAGCTAGAACCAGCACAGCAGCCTCAGAAACTCCCAGCTGACCCCTTTTTGTGCGGGTCCAAATTTACCCCTCCTGACCTTTTCCCATCTTTGAGAGAAAACCCGTGGCTCTTTACTCCCTCCTCACCCTGCAAATACAACCCCCTTGGCCCTGCTCCCCACGGGGCCAGGGGAGCCAAGCCAGGGTGGACTCTGGGGTGGATGATGGGTCTTCCATGTCCTCCTGTGGGGTGGCAGGACAAGCACGGGGTGTGAGGGAGACTGGCACCATCCAAACCCCACAAGCAGCTGCAGGTTCCCCCAAAAACACATCCAAAGAGGATCTTCCGAGGGTTGAAAATTGGAGAGGTGTTGGGAATCCATCACAAGAGGACACACAGGAGAGAAGAGCAACTGAGAGGAATGTGTGGCTCTGCTGAGTGCCCCAGGAATATCCCTGTGGTCAGAAACTGAGAGCGGGAAAGGGCAAATAAAAACTAAGCCCTAACAAAATCTTTGTGTTTGGGAAAGATAACCCCCAGGGGCCTTCTGAACTGCTTTATCTTTCCCAGCAATGTCCCTTTATCACAAGAGCTCCATCCCTCCTCGTGGGACTTCCACCTCCCAGTGCTGCAAAACCACTGTGTGCTCTTAACTCTGCCAGTGGAAGTTTGGGGTTAGACCATGTGAAGTTTCTGCAGGATCTCTGCAAAAAGTGCTTTTAAAATACCCTCCTTCCCTCCATCTGAGGGCTCAGCTTCACCACTTTATCAGGTCTCTGCTTTCAGGGCACTGGAGGCTGGATTGTGACCCTGGAAAAGTTATATCCATGCAGGGAAGATGCTAATTGCTGTGTTTGGGGAGTTACTACTCACTGTGGCTGTTTTTTATCCTGTCACTGCTCCCCAGCGGATCTCCCGTGCTCTGTGCCTTCAGCAGGAGCTGGTGAATCTCTCTGCTGACCACCACACACCCCCACAGCCCTGGCTGAGCTCCTTGGGCTTGTCCCTACTCATTGCTGGATGCAATTCCAATTGTTTCTTCCTACCGACCTCTTCTCAACACCCCCCTGGGCTTTTTGCTGCTCCTCAGCTTAAAATATCAAGAAAAAGTAAAGTTGATGCAAAGGGCTGGCAAAGGATGCTCCAGCTGGGAGCAGGACCATCAGTGCCTGCTGCCAGCACTGCTGGTGAGGAACCGTGGGCATCCTGACACAAATCCCTGGATTCCACACTCCAGGCTGCTGAATCTCCTTGCAGAAGCAGCAGGCTCCTCTTCCTATCCCTGCTCGAGAAAAACTCCACCCTTTCAGGAGGTAACAAGGAGTCTCAGCCACCTCGTCCTCATCCTGGCTCTCCCTGAAGCCCTGCTTTAACTGTCAGGAACACAAACATTTTTTTCTTTTGGCTTGGATCCACGAACATTTCAGGAAAAAAAAAAAAAAGAAAAGAAGAAGATAATTCTGGTGCTTTATGGATAGTTCTTATCAGCTCAGAGTTAATGGCATCTTTGCTCTCCAGTGAAAGGTTAATAGCCATATGTGCCCAGCGTTCATCAGCATTAGAACCCATCTAATCTCCAGATTAAATAACAAGAAGCCAGCAGAGGAGCCCAAAGGTGAATCTGCCAAAGGATAAAAGCCTCTTGTGAGCTGCTTCAGGGAAAAGCCTTCAGTAACTGAATGTCAAGGCCTCCATGGCCACTGAAGGAGTCCCACACAAACAGTCCTAAGGATTTTCCTCCCTGCAATAATACCTGGTAAGATGATTGTGTCTGGTTTCCCAGGAGCTCTGTAGCAATCACCCTCCTCACCCAGCACTCAGTGTGGAGATTTACTTGTTCTCCACAGCTCAGGTGTCTCACCTGAAACCAGATCCCATCTCCTGCTCCAGCTGCCCAGACTGTGACTCCTCCTGTTTCCCCATCATTATCTTCACCTCAGTGAACTTGCCCTGCTTCTGGCAAAACATCCCATACCCAGCCCCTTCCAGCTGGAGCAGTCCCAAGGAAATTAATTCCTCTGTCCTCACCCTCCCTCATTCCTTTGCTCTGCCATGTCAAAAGTGTTTGGAGTTATTCTATCAGGCGTTATTAATAAATCTGGTTTTTACTCTAAATCCCCACCTCTTTGTCTGTATCACGTGCTTCTCTCCCTGCAGGCTTTTCACACTCGTTTTTCCTTGCCATCAGGAAGCAGAACTGACATTCCCAAGCACCATTCCCTGCAGGAACCCCTCACTTCCCACTCACCTTTGCACGGGCTGATGCACTGCATCCCCAGGGACTCTGCCTGCTGCCACCAGTCATGGCTCCACTGTTGGCACTCTTGGAGGACAGCCTAGAAAAACTCTGCTTTAATTTTTTTAATAAGGCATAATAGCTGCCATTGAATCTCTCCCCGTGCTGAGCCAGGTTTCACCTCACTGCACAACACGGAGCAGCTGCTTGACTTGGCCTCCACGGAGCAGAGCAGACTTTGCTTTGCAATCAGTTCAGCCACAAACATCTTCTGCAGCACTCACAGCATGCCCTGTTCCTCGGGGAGGCCAAGTCCAGGCTCAGCCCAGCAATCAGACCTGTAATTCCTGTGTGCCCTGGCACAACTGCTTGGAGCAAGTGGAGTAACACCAAGTTCTTAAAGCCTCCCTGCTTCTCTGCTCCCCAGTTCTCCCAATGGACAGGGACAAAGTTGGGTACAAGTATTTCACATTTTCTGCACGCTGAAAACAGGTTTCAGATGAAGCTCTCCTGCAAGCTTTACTCTGGTGGTCAGGAGAAGCAAGTTTGGGCTGCTTGCAAGACCCAAACCTGCATTTTCCCTGGTTTTTCACTCTTACACACTCATTCTCCACAAGACAGATAAATTCCTGCTGCTCCTTCTTTATCAAAGTCTCCACTACAGGACTGAGAATGAAAATAATGGAGAGAAGCCCCGAATGAGTCAAGGACAAACGATATCAACAGCTGTACAAGATATCCAGAGTTTTATGAGCCATAAAAGAGCAGGGAGGTTTTATTCATCACGAAAGTAACAGTAAAGTCATTACTGCATGTACCTGAACAGCGTGTGCAGTGCAGTGCACACAGAGCTGCTGGTTTATGGCACGTTGAAGGGAAAAAAAAGGATTGCAGCAACACAGGTAATGCTTTGGAAAGAACAATTACAAGCACCATGGACGTGGGGTTTGCTTGCTGGTGTCAACAGATCCCAGGACAGGCAGCAGAACTGAGGTTATTAACACAAAATTATGCCACATACAACGAAAAAAAAATTAATCTGAAGGACACTAGTCGTGTCCCCACACCAGCTTGCTGAGGAAGGGCTCTGGATAAGCACAGCAGTGATTTCACGTGGCTGGGGCACACCTATCAAACCTGGGCTCAGTTTTGCAGGGTAAGGGGGGAAAAATTCTGATAATTTTAGCTTTAAGTTCATCAGGTTTGGCAACTGTCGATCAAGGCACCCACAGGAGCTGCTTCAAGGATCCTCGTGGGTCCCTCCCAACCCAGGATTTGTTCTACTGGCACTGCAGCATTCTCACATGATCTGCTACTTCTCAAAAACACCTCTGAGACCCTGGGTTGAGCTGCAGACAGCCAGGACATGCCCCTGGCATTCCTACCAACACCTCATGAATTAAATCCTCTCCTTGGGACACCTCTGACTTGCAAAACTAAAGCTGGTTCAGTCAGCAAAGACAGCAATAGCACTCCTGTGCTAAACTGCCCCTCTCCATGAGGATTTTTGTGGTCTGGCACATCACATTTGTTGGGTTTTTACTGGCAACATGATGATCTGGAGCACAGATCTTCCCCCCACCCCAGCAGGACCCTGCTGGGTGCCTCTGCTTCAGTCTGTGCCTCAGCCACACCAACATTGAAGTACTCAGAGGGGAAAATGCTTGGCAGCAAACCAGAACTCAGTCCTCTCTCCCCACTAAAAGCACAGCAGAGCCTTCTGGCCCCACCAAACCATGAACCAGCCTTGCAAAAGGCCCCCAACAGCATGATTGGCTTTTGGGTCTCTTGGGTTTTCTCTGAAAGATGAGCCAACACAATGTTGAGGAGGCATTCACAGCTCCAAATCAAGTTCCTCCTGTGATTTCCAACTATTTGGCGTTTAAAAGTTGGTAAGGACAAGCAGGGTGTCCATCCCACACTGATCTGTCCTTTGAGGGAAGAATAAAGTGCAATCTTCAGGGGAACACTGCCGTGCTGGCCAGTTCCTTGTTGTGAAATTCAGTCTTTCGTAGGGGACAGGGAAGCATCTTGGAAGTGGTTGTAGTTGTGTTTTGAATCCCAGATTTGTATCCACCTAGAAAAGAAAGAACAGTTTCAGCTTTCAAAGGCACGTGGGGATGCTGCATTGAGTGAGTCTTAAAAGTTTCACAGGGACAAAACAAAATGACCCTGCCAGGAGCTGTTGCACTTGTGCAAATCCCAACACGTTCCCTCTCCCAGAACCTACCAGGGGATTTGTTTTCTATCACAACAAAACTTCTGCTTCAATTGCTAAAGAAATTACAGGAAGAGAGACTGCTGAGAGAGCTCCAGCTCTCCCATGAAAAACTTTCAAATTCAATTCCAGATTTTGGATTCCATTGAGGGTGGGGTGAAGCTTTGAAGAACTTTGAATATTGGCAGCTGCATCACTCAGGCTGCAGGTTTACCCCTGGGATTCAGATTCCAAAAGAAATGACCTGCACCTCTGCTTACTGGGGCACCAAACACCCTCTCAGAACCATAACTGAAAATACGCCTTAAAAACTGCCAGCTTCTATCCTAAGAGTAAATAGTATTTTCCATATGACATTGCATGGCAAAGTTGAGGCATTTGAAGTAAATTACCCGAGGATAGCTGCTGGAATAAGAAGGAGTATTGCCCCAAAAAGAAATGGGAATCCCCTCATGAAGTGCAAGGTGGCAGGGTAGAGAGAGTTGAACACTCCTGTAGCCACGAGTGAACACAGCCCTTCCACGCAGGCAACAGAAGCAAAGAGAGCACCTGGAAAAGAGAGATAAGAGGTTAACGGTGAGATAGAGAGGTGGTTATTGCCTGCAAACAGCTGTAACACGTCACCCTCGGTGGATTGTGCAGATCTTTCCAAGGGTTTGCACTCGCCATCAGAAAGGTGTGAGTACCAAGTGTGGTAAGGTGGAACCTCACCGGGGCCACCTCACCAAGCTGCAGGACTTGTATCAGGAGCTGACCAGGGATATTACCTATCAGGATTGTAAATTCTTCAGGCCAGGGCTCTATAGATCTGTTTATTGCCAAGCACCTCTTATCACTTGTTAAACATTAAGTACAGCAGAAGATTTAGCGCCACAAATCCGCCGTCCGCGCCGTGGCCGTTCTAAAATAAGAAACGTGAGTTGGGCAAAATCACCTTTCCATGTGGAAATCCACCTGGATTCCCTCCTCCCTCTGTCTGCCTCGGAGACATTCCTAGGCTGTGTTTCACAGCAAGTGCAAGCCCTCCAAACACAGAACTGGACAAAAGGCAAATCTGCTCCTCCTACGGGTTATCCATGATCTTTCACCGTGGTCAATGATACAACTCTCCAACAACACCTGGTTCTTCCCACTGTTACTGATCTACAGAGGAAAGTTATGGTCAGGAGAATGACCCTTTTCTCCTCGTTATATAACCCATTTTAACTCTTGCTCCTTGTAAACGTTTTGGAAATGAACGGATGGATGAATGAAATATGCCCGCTTTTCTTCTCTTGTTCTCATCTGCAAAACTCAGCAAGTCTGAATCAAAGAATGACAATTATTCTGTAAAAAAATAAAATGTTACCCTGGGCCTGAGAGTGAATGCAGGGGCACAGGAGTCCAGAGGAGCCAGGGAACTCCTGACCTCCCCAGAGTTTGGTTTCAATGTCCCAAAAAGACAGCGTTTCAGGACCTGGCTTAAGCACAGTGGCTAATTCCTTACCCTGTTCTGTCTCACTGACCAGCTTGGAGAGCTTGGATCTGATGACTGGAGTGGCTGCCATGGAAAGGAACAGAATCCCATAACCTGTGAGCAAGACACAGCACATTAGGGAAAGCTCAACTGAAAAATAAGGTCTCCCGAGTCAGTCCCAGAAATCTGCAGCTGCTGGCAGTGTATTTAGATACAATTCACCCTCCTGGATCTCATAAAGCACTTTATGCAGTGTAATATAGCTCTGGGAAGCCTAATATTCTAGGAATTATGGCACGTTGAAGCCAACTTTAGTCTGGACCGCAACACTTTAGTGTTTGGCCAACGCTGCCACAGCTTTTTTGGTGCACAAAGCAGAATTTCCTCACGAGCCTGAACCTCCAGCAGCACATCATCAGCACCAATATGCTAAAAGCCTGAGAAACAGGGGTTTGAGCCTTCAGCATCACCTGTAAACATCAGTGGTGTTGTGGTAGCGAGGGAAATCACCACCAGCCCAGCAATGTTGGAGATCAGTCCTATCTCTGCCACCCAGGTGTCCTCAAGGCAGAGCTGCAGCAGCCTCAGCCCCGCCAGGCTGCTCAGGTAAGCCAGGTAGCTGGCAGCAGAGCCGTACCCGATGAGATCAGAAGCCCAGCACAGAGGGAAGCCGAGCTCATACAAAACATAGAGGTCCTTGGCTCCAAAATGCGCCGTGACAATCACAAAGAAAGCCAGGGAGTACAGAGCCAGCTTCCACCTGGAGCTGGGCTGCTCCGGGGCCGTGTAGAGCCTGTACACAGCCTTGTAGTGGCTCAGCGTGAACAGCTTGGCCTCCTCCTTCTGCTTCACCGACTCCCGGAGGAGGAACGCGGCGTAGAGAGTGGCAGCCAGGCTGGCAGCAAAGGCCAGCCAGAAGGGGTTGATGTAGCCCTGGGCCTTGCGCCACTGGCCGCCGCCGATGCTGGCCACCATGCCCGCGGTGCCCAGGCAGGCCTCGAGGACGGCCACGCGGAACGTCCGCGCGCGCCGCTCGCTGGTGTCGGCCACGTAGGAGAAGCAGCTGGCCAGGATCAGGTTGTAGTCGCCCGTGAGGCCGCTCAAGATGCGTCCCAGGAGGAAGAAGGCGACGTGCAGCTCCAGGTACATGACCAGCAGGTAGATGGCCGTCTGCAGGGCCATGCCTGCGGCCGGCAGGATGAGCGCCGGGCGCCGGCCCACGCGGTCGCTCCACGGGCCGAAGAGAGTCACGGAGAAGAGGCTGACGAAGAAACCTCCCAGGTTGATGTAGAGGTTCCAGTGGGACACCAGGGCTTCCACCTCCTGCAGGAGAAACAGGCAGCTGAGGAGCTCCAACAGCAGCCAGTGCCAGCCTGAGCTCCTCACGCCTCCCGGGGCTCCCTGGTCCCCCCAGGCTGTCACTCCTCTCCTTACTCCACTCCCAGGGACTCCCAGCTCCTCTCAAGCTCCCTGTTCCCCTCGGGGCTCCCCTGGGACACCTCTCTCCCCCTGCTCCTCCCTTCTCCCCCAGGGCTCCCCTCTCCCCTGGGACCTCCTGTTCCCCCAGGGCTCCCCTCTCCCAGGGGGCTCCCCACTCCCACAGGCTCCCCTCTCCCCCCGGAGTCCCCGTCCATGCCCGTGCCTCCCCTCTCCCCGTCCCCCCGGTGTCCCCACCTGCCGCAGGGGGTCGGCGGTGGCGTTGCCGCTCCCGCAGCCGGTGGAGTCGGTGCTGTTGCGGTCGCTGTAGCCGAGCTCGGCTCCCANNNGAGCTCGGCTCCCAGGCGGTCCCACAGGTACGGGGTGGCCAGCGGGCCCTGCAGCCCCAGGGACACGGTGGCCAGGAACAGCAGCGGCTCCACGGCGAGCAGCGACAGGCGGCGCCGGCCGGGGGGCACCGGGGGCTCGGCGGGCGGCGGAGCGGCCATGGCGGCCATGGAGGGGCGGAGGCTCCGCCGGAACGGGACCGACTCGGCTCCGCCCGGGATGGGACTGACACGGCTCCGCCCGGGATGGGACCGACACGGCTCCGCCCGGGATGGGACTGACTCGGCTCCGCCCGGGATGGGACTGACACGGCTCCGCCCGGAACGGGACTGACACGGCTCCGCCCGGAACGGGACCGACACGGCTCCGCCCGGAACGGGACTGACACGGCTCCACCCGGAACGGGACCGACACGGCTCCGCCCGGACGGGACTGACACGGCTCCGCCCGGGATGGGACTGACACGGCTCCGCCCGGGATGGTTCAGGCTCGGCTCCTCTAAGAACGATTCAGGCTCCGCTCCGCCCGCAACGGGATCGGCTCCGCTCCTCCCGGGGTGGTTCAGGCTCGGCTCCTCCCGGGACAGGACCGGCTCCGCTCCTCCCGGGGTGGCTCAGGCTCTGCTCCCACCGGGACAGNCTCCCGGGACGGGACCGGCTCCTCTCCTCCCGGGACAGGACCGTCTCCGCTCCTCCCGGTGTTGTTCAGGCTCCGCTCCTCCCGGGGTGGTTCAGGCTCTGCTCCTCCCGGGACAGGACCGGCTCCTCTCCCTCCGCCGCCCGGGGGAACCGCGGGGGTTCCGAGAGCCCTCGGCGCTGGCTCTGCGGCGAGCCCGCTGCTAAAGGTGCAGCTCTCGGCGGGTGTTGTCGCACAGAATCGTGTCATTGTTGAGGTGAGAAAATCCCTCTGAGATCATCGAGTCCAGCGTTAACCCAGCACGGCCAAAGCCACCGCTAAACCGTGTCCCCGAGTGCCACATCCACACAGCCCCTGCAGGGATGGGGACTCCAGCCCTGCCCTGGGCAGCTGTGGTAGTGCTCAAACACCCTCTGGGTGAAGAACCCTTTCCTCACATCCAGCCTAAACCCCCTGACATGGCTTCATGCTGTTCCCTCGGGTCCTGTCACTGGTCACCAGAGAGGTGAGAACAGCCCCTGCCTCTCCAAGGCCCCTCATGAGGTGCAGAATGCAATGAAGGCTCCCCTCAGTGTTCTCCAGCCTCAACAAACCAAGCAAAACAAAAATCAACATTTTAACTGCAGTAGGATAAGCAAAATATTGTATTTAGCAATATACAATCGCTTCTATTACTTCACAGCATGTTAGAAAACACTTCTTTTTATAAAGGACAAAATAACTTATGAATCAGTTAATAAAGGAGGTTTTGGCTGTGCTGTCTGATTCCTGTGAGGTTTGGCCTTCCTCAACGAGCAGATCAGTAAGCAAAGACCAAGCTGTCCTTTAAATTGAAAGCACATGGTTCAGAGTATTAGATTAACCCATTTATATAAACTGGAGCAGTTCCAAACTAATGTAAATTGGCATCGCTCCTCTGACACCACTGAGGGAGTGCTCATGGGCCACAGGACAAGATGTAAACCACTCACTTTGCCATAAAACACTTACAGAATTAATTTTTAGCACCTTTGAAACTATTGTGACTCACATGACAGTGGAAACCATCTCTGTGGAGGTGCTACTTTTAAAGAACAGGCAGAATTCTTCAGCTGGGACCCTTCCACATTGGTATTTACACTCCATAAATGAGGCTGCAGCTGGAGGCCAACCTTCGGTGATGCAGAGATGCAAAAACGAGGTGTTCTTTTAAATTTCCATTGCAACCTTAGGGCGTAAGAGTAAAAAGCAGAAAAATGGCCTTGCTGTTGGCTGCTTTTGTCCCTACACCTTGTCAGACAGTAATTAAACATTCCATGGATGCAAGATGTGGGGGAATACCATTATTTTGAAAGCTCTTTCTCATTCTTTTTGTACCCAGGGTGAGATGCTAAAGCTCAGGATTGGCACCAAGTGATGTGATGCTGTTTGTTGTGAGCAATATGCCCAAGTCCAGCTTGCAAATCTGGCAGCTGGTTTTCCATCATTAGCACATTCCTGAGACAAAACAAGCCCCGGCAGAAAAGGGATGAGAGAGAGAAACAGCAGAAGCTTTTTGTGGAGCTGACATCAGATGACCTAATGGCTGTGCTTCCCTTTGTCTCTCTCTTCTTGAGTAAGATATAAACAGCACCAAGATGATTTATACCAACAGAATGGAAATGTTATCGTCATTAGCTGCGGGGTGTACTTGCATGATCTAACAAACCAACCCATCAACCTGGCATTAACAAGAAATACCCTTCAGACCTCAAATGTTTGCTACTATTCCTGCAAATTTATTAAATCTAGTGATTCACAGCTTGTACTTTGGAAGTTCTGGGACAAGAATCGCTGGTAATTTCCCTGTAGCACCTTTTCTTCTTGTTTTTTTCCCCCCAGTGCACGCTGCAAGTTCCCAAAGCTGTGCCTATAAACCTGCAAGATCAAAAATGTGAAAACAACCACAAAATAGCCCAAAGTCTGCAAAGTGATGTCCTGTAGCCAAGTCTTTCCCAATCCACTAAGACCCGAGGTGAGGACTGTCAGTCCCTTTCTGTGTGGGGACTTGATGTGGCCCCTGGTGACAGCAGCTCTGCCCAGTAGATTTTGCTACCCAAAGTGAATTTCTCAGTGAACACAATGATGTTTGTGTAACATTTTGCATAGGTGTTTCTAACCCCTGTATTTGAGCATTACAGATACTGATGTCGTTTTCAGTGTTCCCCTGTACTTTTTGAAAATTGAAATAATTTTCAACCTGTTTTGGAGGAAGCAGTTTTTCTTTTTTTGTGGGAGGAATAACAGTATTTATTCAAAGAGGGCATTATTAGAGACCAAATCATTATTATTCTTTTTTGAAAGTGTAGGTAATTTCAGGATGCTTTCAAGAACCCACTTGCCCCACAAGGAGTTAATTCTCTAATGGATTTATCACCTTTCTGAAAGATTCTCCTGAGAAAGTTCCTGCTCTGACACTCTTCTGCTGTCTCCTCCCTTCTTTGTTCTCTTCCTTCTTTCTCCGATTACAGTTCCAAAAACAACACCCAATCTCCTGAGGTCAATGGTTAATATTCCCGGGTGTTTATATAGGCTCCAAGCAGCAGATTCCAGGCCGTTCAGCACTGGGCTAGCTCCAGCACCATGGCTTTCTTCTGGCAGGTAGTGCTGGCCTGCAGGAAATACCTCATCATAATCTTTGTGCCCCTCCTGCTTATCCCTCTGCCTCTGGTTCTGCCCACCAAGGTAAGAAATTTTAAAATTCGATTTAAAAGCCTCCATCTCTCAGAGCTGCTCCTTTCAAGGGTGAAGAGATTCTTTCTCGGAGGATCTGCTGCTTGGAGATCTCTTTTTTTCCTGAGCATGTTGGGGCCGTATAAAAGCAGTGGGGCGTAGATGGATGAGCAGAAACATCTGTGATTGCATCTTCTAGAAGAACACTCAGTGACCTCAGATTTTGTGACTCTTGCTTTGCATCTGGCTGATTTAGAAAAGGACTTTCTGTGCTGAAGATTATAGGTGTGAACCCCAATTTTAATCCCCCTTTTCATTTTCTAACAACGTCCCATCCACATCTTCTTTTATTTTTTCCCCCTGTTGTCACTGGTGCTTAGAAGAGGCATTTTTAGATAGACAAGACATTCTGATACATTGGGGGAAATAATATTTCAATTTTAGTTTAGCATATTTCTGTAAGAATCTTCCCAAAGAAGGATTTTAAATTTAAACCACCAAATTCTGGAAGACCCCTGGCTTAGGGTTCTTTCAGGAAAAGTTATTTAAGGAGCTGTAGTACCTGGACAGGAATTTGTGGGACATTTAAAGGGAGAGCTGAGAGCTGACAGACTCCCAGTCTTCTGCTGCTTCTTCACTGTTTCTTGCATTCCCTCTTCATGCAGAAAGATCTGATCTCTGTTTTTTTATTCCAGCCCCAGCACCATGAAATTGCTCATCCCAAACTTCCCCTCCTGTCGCTTCTCTTCGGACACCAAGTCCTAACTCTTCCCTCTGCTCTCTGCCTCCCAATCCCTGCTCACTCCCAGTTTACAAACTCCTTCTCCAAGCTTCATTCTCCACTTCCCCAGCTCTTCCCAGGCTGTCCCAAAGCTCTGTCACCCTCACAGCTTTGGTTCTGAATTATCAGAGTTTGGGTTCCAAGCCCGAGTGGCACGGGCTGGAGCTGCGATGTGGCAGCTGGTCAGGTGTGGCCTTTCATTCCCTCACTATGTCAATAAAATAGTTCGAATTATTACTTAAAAGCTCGCTAGGTAGGCAAAAAAAAAAAGAAAAAGAAAAAGAAAAAGCACCTTTTTTTTGCTAGTTAACTTTCCATAAGCAAAGGAGTTACTGAAGTGAAAAGAGATCAGGATCAGGAGGGTTCTAAGGAGCCAGCGAGAGATTATTTATTTTTTTTGTCCCGAGGCCACGAGTTCAAGCTCACTTGCTGGAGGCATTGTTACATACAGTGAGTCCTTGGAGTTGCCTGTGCAATGATTTGGCAGTCTTGGTTCAGTTCCTCTTTGAAAATTACTCTCTCTGGTTTCTATGCAGTCGGCAACAAGGCAAAAATTGAAAACGTCCCGGATTTTTTCCCTTCGCGATTTAAGGGAACCTTCAAGAAGGTTTTTTTGGGGTTAAAACTGTGCACTGTGCCACTGCTGAGCAGGAAAAGCTGGTGCCTCTGCACACAGTGGTGTGAGCCAGCAGCTACAGAGTGGAATTTCACATTTTTTCTATTCTGTTGATCTATTAACCTGCCCTATAATGACATAGCACTGGACACTGAGCTATTATAATTGAGAGCAAACAATGTTAAAAATCTTGCTTAAAGGCAGATAAACGTCCTTACAGGATGGCTGACTTTGGGAAAACCCTTTTTCCAGCTTTTACTGAGAGCCTGTTCCCAGCAGGATGGAAGACAATGGCACTGTGCCTGTGAGATACATCCCAAAGCTCTGCTGGGGTCTCTCAAAAGGCACCCATCTGTGTCTTTTAATAACAAAAATGGAGAAAAAGGATTGTCAAAATGGCGAATTGCTCTCAGTGATCAGTGGGATGAATAATTAAGGTCCTGAATGCTCTTGTTCAAAAATAAGGCTCAAAAAGGAGTATTTTCATATCTTTGGGAATCTCTTTTGGATTTATTTCTTCATCCTGGCTGCTTTGGTGATTCACACCTAGATTGCTGTCTTCTTCTTTCCCCCAGACTGCTCAGCTCCCTGCTCATCCTTTCCCTTCAGCAGCTCTGGAACCTCCACACCACGTTCAGAATTCCCGAGCGTGTTCCAAAGCACCACAAATTCAATCCTGCCACCCATTGTCCCAGCTCCTTGGTTTAACCCTCTGTAATCCAGCCTCAAAAAGCATCACTGCAGTTTCATTCGGGCTGCCCAGTGTATTTTAGTGGACATCCTTTATCCAAGGTTTTCTTCCTTTGGATTTGGTGTCTCCCATTATTGTGCAAGTTCCAAAGTGAGGAAGACACCAAAACCTCCAATATTCCTTCTTCTTGCTTTCCTCCTCAGCCCACCCAAATGCCACTGTTTGAGAAGTAATGTTGAATCTTTTCAGTGTACAGGGACTGACTTAAACATTTTTACATGAAATTTGGAGTGGTTGTCCAAAGCAGAACTAAATCAATGTGTTCTCAGAAAAAGAGTGACATGAAAGAGGGGATCTCCCTTTCCTCAAACAAGCAAGACAAAGTCGGTGGAAGCTGAAATGATCTGTGACCAGTCTGCCAGTGAGCCTTTCAAAGTCTCTACTAAGCTAAAAGTTATAAAAGTGAGAAGTTATAAAAGTATTTCCAGTACAGGGAGCTGAAATCAGCTGTGGTTCACCTGGGCCATGACCTGAAGCCCGTGCGGAAGCGGGTGGAGAAGCCCTGCCAGGATCAGTAACTAATTCTACAACTCAAGGACATAAATACAGAATACAACACCATCAGCACAATCAAGAAGCCCGTGCAGTGATTGCCAATCCCTTATCATGAAAGGTTCAAAGTCATCCATGTTTCTTTTCCTCAGGTACTATTTTTGCTCCAGCTGAAGGTCTCACATTCTCCTCAGAGTTCTGACAAGATTCCTGCACGGTTTGATTAGGATTTGGATCTTTGATTAGGATCTACGTAGGTCGAGGGCTAGATGGGAGAGAAGCACAGGAAATAACCTTTTCTCTAATCCCTTTATCAGGCAATGAATGTAATTATGAGGCCTTGGTTTCTGGAGGAGGCCCAGGTTCGATGTTCAGCGTGTTCTGACTGAATTTCCCCTTCCCCTGGCAGGAGGCAGAATGTGGCTATGTGATCATAGTGATGGCAATTTTCTGGTGCACAGAAGCCCTGCCTTTGGCTGTCACAGCTCTCCTGCCCGTCCTGCTGTTCCCACTAATGAATATCATGGATTCAACAACAGTAAGAGATCTTGCTCCATGTATTACTCCATCATCTTCTTCTATTCTGGGACTATTCCCCAGAATTAATTAATATCATCATCATCATCATTATATTTATATTATTGATAGTATTATTATTTTAATTTAACTTTATTTTCATTATTATTATTATTCTCTGTTTTCTCCATGGACTAGAACTTGCACGAGCCTGGAGTGAGCTCTGCCTGGAGCTGCTAATCTGAAATCAAAGCAAATTCCCCATTCAGATGCAACCCAGAGCTGCTCCCTGCTAACTCCTTTGGAATAATGTCCCTCAGAGAATTCCCTCTCTCTTGTGACTATTCCCTCTCCCCTCTCCCACCTCGCAGGTCTGTCAGGAATACCTGAAGGACACCAATATGCTCTTTTTGGGGGGCCTGGTGATGGCCATTGCCATCGAGAACTGGAACCTGCACAAGCGAGTGGCTCTGAGGGTCCTGCTCATCACTGGTGTCAGACCAGCCCTGTGAGTAACAGTGGTGGAAAAGCTGTGGGACAAAGGATTTTATGGCATTAGGTCCCATCTCTGGTGGGAATCTGCAGATCATTCCCTCCAAATGCTGTCCTAAAGCCTGAGTAGAGTTAATGCCTGAGCAAGCCTTGCAAATGGGGATCCTTTGAGGTGTCACACGCCTGGTGTGTCTTGTTTTTGGAATTCCAAAGGGCTTTAAGGTGGAGAAATAGCAACAAGAGGGTCAGTGCTGGAAAGAGAAGGGTGGTGCCAGGCTGTGCCAGGAGCAGAGCTTTGGACAATCAGGAAGAACCATGGCTGAAGCACAGAAAACATGGATATTTTGCCTGCTGCTGATTGCAAAGAGAAGAGAAAATATGGGGGTGCTTGCTTTGAAAACAACAAATGTTTTCCAGACTGGAACTTTGAGCTATGCACAGGCTGCATCAGCCTGTTTAATCTGTCTCAGCTCATAAGAAGAGGGAATACTGAAGGGAAATTACAAAGCAATAGAATAAAAATGCATACAGGATAAACCCCTTTTCATCTGATATGTAATCTGCATCTCATCTAAAGAATAATTTTGAGACAAATAACAGAGTAATACTGAAACGAGGATTAGAATTTTAGATGAGTATGAAGAGAATCTTAAATAATAGAGGTGGGATAAAACAACAAAAGGGGGGGAAAAAAGAGATCATCTTCCTTATGGCTTAAACTGATTGCCATTTGTGATCAAATTCAGCTTGCAATTCCTCTTCAAAATATATTATATTGCATTAACATGTGTTATTGGGAAATGTCTTCCTCAGAAGGATGTGGAATAAGCAGGACCTGACTCAAATAACTGCTTGCTCCAAACTACCAGCTTCCACTTTCCTAACCATAAGAATGTAAAAAAATTGGTTGAAAAAGAAAAATCGATGTTAAATCTTAACCGTGTTTCTCACAAAGCAAACCAGTGCGGGAGGAAGAGCTGGGTGGGGATTGCTGAGCATTTTCCAAACCCAGCATTTGCAGCTGACTCTTTGTAACAAAAATAAAGCTCGTTGCAGGGCTGAGTCCTGACCCAGCTTTCCCAAACCTTCTCATTGCAGACTCCTGATGGGTTTCATGGTGGTGACAGCCTTCCTGTCCATGTGGATCAGCAACACAGCCACCACTGCCATGATGGTGCCCATAGCACAGGCAGTGATGGAGCAGCTGCACAAGTCAGAAGTGGAGTCCAGCACCCCTGGCCAAGTGTCTGAACACACCAACAAAGCCTTTGAGCTGCAGGAAAAGTCACCTGAGAGCTTGAAACAAGCAGAGGAAAAAGGTGAGCGGGTTGTGGGTGGTTTTCTCTTTAGGGTGGTGGAGGATGACCTGGTGCTTTCCTTCTCTTCCTCCTTTATAGTTCCCAGTAAATTCTAAAAGGAGACTGCCCCTAAAGCATCCTGACCACCCCAAACCTCTTGCACGAACCAGACAAAACCACAATGAGCTACTGGCTCAAGTTAAATCAAACATGCAAAGAGGTGATACCTACTCCATAAACCAACAAAAAGTATAAATTCTCCACTAGGGGAAGCCTTTACATCAGGCTTGTTATTTCCCTGCATATTTCTGTTAGTTCAATTATTATCTACTGTGTAACTTATCAGATGATAGGGAATTCCCAAGGCCAAATTTCTGGCCTATTTCCAGCTGGAAGGTTAGGGATTAAAATGATCTTTCTAATCCAAAAGTACACAATCAAGCAACAATATCTCTTTACCAGCTGTCTTGCCCTCTCCCCATCTTTGAGGTGATTCCAGGGTTTCTGGACATAAAACTCAGTGCCAGCAGACAGGTGCTGGTGCAGAACAAGTTCCCTTCAGCCCAGCTCCTTCAATTCTTCTATAATTCCCTGAATTCTTGCCTCACTCCCCTCCATGTGCAGTTCAGACATCGCCCTCCTTCACCAGGAAGTGTCAGCAGTAGGTTCAAACTTTATCACACATTCCAAATTCCCCTCTGAAAAACTGCTCTGTGTCAAGGCAACCAGTGAAAATAGGCAGGAGATCAAAGAATTAACAATGCCAGCCTTAAAATGAGGGACTTTGGTTCCTTCAGCTTTGAATCCATTGTGTCCTAGCCTTGAAATATTGAATTATGCAGGCCCAAGGCCATTTCCTGTCCAATATAGCTCCTGCATCTCTTTTGTTCTTTGGGATCTAGGTGATTCTCATGTGCTGACAGTTGAGGAGGAGAGAAAAAGAAATGAACTTATTGAGAAGAAACACTTGAACCTCTCCAAGGGGATGTCCCTCTGTATTTGTTACTCATCCAGCATTGGAGGGATCGCCACTCTGACTGGGACAACCCCAAACCTGGTGCTGCAGGGACAAATTAATGAGTAAGTCTGGCTGGATGTGGGATTACACACCCATCATTCTGCTACAGCTGACTGCCAGGCAGCACAGAGAAGGAAAAAGTCCGTTTGGTCCCTTTCCTGGGAATTGAGCTTCTCTTCCTCCCTGGGCCCCACAGAACCTCCCCTTTTCTGGCTCATTAATGAAGGACAGACAGACGAGAATGTGGAATTTTGGATGCTAACAGCCACCTGCATTTTCCAGCCTCTTTCCTGGCAACGGTGGCATCATCAACTTTGCCTCCTGGTTCTCCTTTGCCTTCCCCACCATGGTGGTGCTGCTGATTCTGGCGTGGATTTGGCTGCAGATCCTCTACTTGGGCTGCAAGTGAGTACCCCTGAGCCCCTTTTACTGATGAGAAAAACCACACAGCAGGTGACAAAGTCCTCACACACAACAGAGACCAGAACAGCACACTCTGGTTAAATTCTGCAAGTTTTTTTCTTCAAGGAATCTGATCAAAGCCCAGCTAGATGGGCTCTGTAGATGAAAAAAGAAAGCTCTGAGTGCATATGACCTGTTCTGCAGCATTGCTGTCGTGTCCTGAGAGATTGCTGAGCTCCAAATGAGGAGATTGATTTGTACAGAGAGCTGGTAAATGCCTTTTGACCAGAGTTGCTCCAGCTCTAAAGGATTAATTCTGTGCTAATTCTGGTGCAGACCACCCCACACAACCAGCCTGCGTTGCCTGCCTGCTTAAAACTCAGCCTATCACGTTTGTATTACCCCAACTTCCCTTATTTTACATGGAAAGATGCTCTAACACCTGAAATGGTACTTTTCATCTTCAAAACCCACCTTTAAAATTCTCATTTTCTGTCGTTTTAAAAAGCTTGGCAACTCTTTACTTCCTGGTGATCAAAGAGGTTTGTCAATCACATTAATACTCCATGGTCTAGTGGAAAGTGTCCCTGCCCACGGCAGGAAGGTGGAATGAGATGGAATTTAAGGTCTTTTCCAACACAAACCATTCTGTGATTCTGTAATTTTTTTCCTCATGTGCACAGATATCTCACTTCTTTATATTTAACTCATGAGCTTTTAGGGGCAGGAAGCTCTTTTCTGATCATCTTGTCAAGACATGCAGTTTCTACCTGCCATGGTTGCTGATTATAATATATTTAATTTCAATATTCGTATATAAATGCATATAAAGATATTATGATTGAGTATAAAATCTGGATTCTTAACTCTGAGTATATCTGGAAATATTCTTTGATATTTTTCATCCATTTTCTTCCAGTTTTAAGAAGAATTTTGGTTGTGGTGTCAGTCCTGCTGCCAAGGCTAAGGAAGAACAGGCCTATGAAATCATCAAGGAAGAGAGCAAGAAACTGGGCAAAATGAAATTTGCAGAAATAGAAGTTTTGATCCTCTTCGTTCTCCTGGTACTGCTGTGGTTTACAAGAGAACCTGGGTTCTTCCCAGGCTGGGCAACAGTTCTCTTCAACAAAAATGATACAAGGTAGTGCCACTCCTTCACCTCCTCCTCACTTTGAATAAAAACGAAATGGGCTGGATTTTATCCAGCTGAAAACACATCTGACTAAATATCTGACTGCTCTGTTGCAGCTATGTCACTGATGCTACAGTTGCCCTCTTCATTTCAATTTTGCTCTTCATCCTCCCCTCTGGCTTTTCCAACCAGGACCAAGGGCAAACGGGTGAGTTACTGAAGCACCAAAAATCGACTGTCTGAAGGGGTGTGTGGGAAATTTTATGTTTTGGGTTTCCAAAAGAAATTTCAAATATTAAATAACAATTCAAACTGCTCTTCCAGCTGAGTTCCTTAGGTTAGGCAAGGCACATATCCCATTAAAGTTCTCTGTTTCTCATAATTTCACTAATTAGGAAGATCTTATCCCAGCAGTGTTCCTGCCCCTGTTATACACGTGTAAGGGAATTCCAGGCTGGAATCTTCAGGAGGGAATACATGACTTAACAGAAACACACAGAGTTGTTGCCACACCTTTAACTCACCCTTCCCTGCCTCCTCCTGTGCTTCTTGGAGCAGCTACAGATCGTTCATCAGAGTTTTTTGCAAATCAAGTCTAAAAACCTTTGCAGATGGCGCTCCCAGCTTTTGCTTTCGGGAGATAATTCCAGAAGGGATTCTTGACCTTCAGACCCAGCTCACCTCCCACCAAGTTCTCCTTTCTTTGGAGGGTGTAACGTGGCTTCACAAAATCTCTTTTGGCTTCCAGGGGCCAGGGCAAAGTTCCAGGCACCTCCAGCCCTGCTGGACTGGAAAGTCGTTCAGGAGAAGATGCCCTGGAACATCGTGTTCCTGCTGGGAGGTGGCTTTGCCTTGGCCAAAGGCAGTGAGGTAACATTCCTTGGGATTTTGGGTCTTCCTGGGTGGTTTCTTTTCCATCTCTCTCTTTTGGTGCTGTCCCAGGACACCAGAGGGCACACTGGGAGCATCAAATGCTGCTTTGCCCGGCTCCTGGTGGTGGGACCGTCCTTGGAATGCTGGGATTTGTGCTGGGATCAGGAGAAACCCTCATTGTTCCCCCTGCAGTGGGATGGCACCGCCACTCAGGGTAGAGCACAATTAACTGTGTCTCTAGAAAAGTGGCTGATTAAGAAACTGTCCCGACACGTGAAATGTTCC
The DNA here is from genome assembly GCA_013397915.1 of Daphoenositta chrysoptera. Classification (NCBI taxonomy): domain Eukaryota; kingdom Metazoa; phylum Chordata; class Aves; order Passeriformes; genus Daphoenositta; species Daphoenositta chrysoptera. The sequence goes on along the minus strand of VZRO01008507.1, from coordinate 240,211 downwards.
TTTAAATAAAATGGGATTGATGCAACCGGCATGAGGAGAGAATGTACCCAGGAGGGGTCTCCAAAGTGTTTCAAATCAAGGATTTATGGAAATAGGATTTAAATTAAACTATTAGAAGAGAAATGTAGAGCTTGCTAGGGAAAGTTCAGGAGCAGGTTAAAACATCTGCAGGAATCTGCCAGGAGGGCAGTGCTACACGTTATTTTTCAGTAATGATTTAAGTGATGGAGCAGACAATATATTTATTAAATCTATGGACAATGAAGAAATTCTAAAAGGCTTCAAGTGCCTTGAAATACTAGTTTAGAATTCAAAGATCAAAATTAAAACGCAAAAGTGCATGTTTGGAAAAGGAAATATTTAAGAAATAGCTTTAATTTGTTCCAGAATAAATAATCACACAAACAAAAGCTGCTGCAGAAAGCCCAGAATGACAGGGAGGATGCTGCTACTTCCCAGTGACTGACAAGGATGAAGGATGTGAAAAGCTTCAGAGAGTTACCCAGATCTCAGACAATGTGATGAAATGACATTCAATCACTAGAGCATCTGATAAGATATATATAAAAATATTTTAGGAAATTAATTCAAATACCTTTGCTTACATTAAAAACAGCACCTCAAATATTGATCATGTACAAGTAATGATCTGAACAGAGAAATAATTATTTGCTGTCAATAATGCACTATAGATGGAGTATCTCCTCCTTTCCAGCTCCTTGGAAGGGAAATAATGCTTATTTTTATTTAACCTACTGAACAACCCTGTCTGTGAGCACTGGCTCTGCTTTTCTGCAGACAGCGTGAGAACAGCTCTGAGGAGGGAGGGCTGGGACAGGGATGTGGCTCTCTCCTCTCCAACCTGGCACCCCTCTTTGCTCTCTTGCAGGAATCTGGTCTGTCTGAGTGGCTGGGCACCAAACTGACCCCTCTGCAGAGCATCCCTCACCCAGCCATCGCCTTCCTCCTGTGCCTCCTCATCGCCACCTTCACCGAGTGCACCAGCAACGTGGCCACCACCACCCTCTTCCTCCCCATTCTGGCTTCAATGGTGAGTGCCAGCAGTCCCAAATGCTCTTAGAAGGACAGTTTTCAGCTCCTCGGTTGTCAAAGCTCGGCTGACAAAGCCAAGCACTGGTTCCTGTATCCCAGCAGGGGTACAAGAGTTAAAACAAAAATAGAAGTGTGTGTGTGCATACACAAACACACCGTGCTTAGTTCAACCTTTCTAAAATCACTGCTGGTGGAAAGCAAAGGGATTAAATTCATTGGCATATTAGACTTTGCCTTCTGGCCTAAACATGAGGTCACTGCCAGCTGTAGTTGTTTTTTTTCCAATTTGTTCTGCACGGAGACAGCAGCAGCAGCAGCCTTTGCTTCCCTGCAACATTCCATGGCTGCATTTCACCCCCACCACTGCCCTTCCAGAAGTCTCTGAAGGTGATAGAGTGACCTAATTCAGACTTCTGCATTTCCACAGGAGATTCCTGCTGCTGGGGGAGACAGAGCTCTGCAAATTGAAAAGCTGGTTCCAGATAGAAACTGGAATGAGCTCCTCCAAAATCCTTTTGCATAGGCTGCAGACTCCAGCCAAGCCCTAAACCAAAGCTCTCACCTTCAGAGCTTCACCTGCCTCCCCTGATAATTTAATTTTGTTCTTAACCAATATGAAAGCAGGGTTTAGAGCTGAATATAACCATTATTTATCCATTTATACAGCAGCAACACAAAGCCCTGACCACAAAATCAATTCTTGCATTTGCTGCATAAAGACGCTGGAAGTGTCTAAAGCAGCACCAAAATTTGAGTGGCTGCAGAGTTTGGGGAAGGAAGAGGCTTCTGACATGGACAAATAGAATCAGTTTTCTGCCTGAAGGTGCATTTCTGTGATTTTTGGGTATCCAAACCATCACCTCTGCTCTCTTTTCGTGCACAGGCTGAAGCAATTTGCCTCAACCCTCTCTATGTCATGCTGCCCTGCACACTCTCTGCGTCGCTGGCATTCATGCTCCCCGTGGCAACTCCTCCCAATGCCATTGTCTTCTCCTATGGACAGCTCAGGGTTATTGATATGGTGAGAAAAAAAAACAAACAACACCTTCTTTCCAGAATTTTCACCCCCAGGTTTGATCTTTCCCTTTTCTGATGCTGGTTCTTCTCGGGGGAGCCTTAGAAAAGTCGGTGTGCCCGGCTTTTGTCGAATGGAAAGAGATGTGTGTGCATTAATAAAGGGTCACACTGTCTCTGATACACTCTGAGAATATTATAAAGCTGCTAATGAGCTTTTAAAGAACAGCCAGGGCCCCTTGAAGATTTTATAATGAGAGCTGCCAGTGTCTACACTGCTTGAAAAGCCCAAATATAGAGCATGAGGGTGTAAAAGAGCCCTGTCACTTGGTCAGCCCTTCTGCAGGGACAGGGAACAGCCTGGCACATCTCACTGGGTGCCCTGATGCCTCAGGAAATCACTGAAGAAACAAGGACAGCAGTGCCATGTCTCTTGATAACTTTTCTAACTTATAAATGATCCGAGAAGAAACCCGAAGTAACATTAAAGAGAAATACCAGGTCAGAGGAGACGAGGATTGAAAGGATTTCAGGACTTCCAGTTTAAGAGTTTTATCCAATGGAAACCTTTCCCTTTATACAACTTATATTTGTGAAGAAAACTGACTTAAATATAATTTGGTGGAGCTGTGACAAAAAGGCCAAACCGAAAATCAAACCATACAAACAGCCCTAACCAGCAAGGAAGGCAAAAAGTGCTCAGGGCTGCTAACAACCTTCTCTTTTACAATTCTAGGCCAGAGCTGGGTTTGTACTGAACATCCTGGGAGTTCTGACAATAACTCTCGCCATCAACACCTGGGCTTCATCCTTGTTCCAGCTGCAAACATTCCCATCGTGGGCAAACAAGACAGGGACCTGCCTGTAACGTGGGAGAGCCAGAACCCAGAATCTGTTCCTGTCAGAGCTGCAAGGAGAGCAGGACTGTCACCCACAGAGGCAGTGGGTAAGGGAAAAGCCTGGAAAAGAACAAGCAAAATCATCCCGTTGATGACAGCAATAAAATTGCCCGGGTGCTGTTCAGTCGCAGTTTTGGCACCCCAGCAGGAGGACGAGGTGATTTTTGGATTCCCAGCCCTCCCACCTTTAGATTTTCTGCCTCTGCAGGGGTGTTTTCCCCCAGTGCTTTTCCAGTGAGACTGAAATCTGCAGCGAGAAATAAAAAGAGAGGTGTGAGAGTGCACCAAAGGAAGGAGAGAGACTCTGAGTTCCTGGTGTCACACACGGGGCTGTGCTGTCACCTCTCCACCTCTGTGTGTTCGAGGTGCACACGATTGTTAAATGCTCTGTGGGCACTGGCAGCGAGGTGTGTGCTGTGTGATTACAGGAAAATCACTGTCAGCCCATCCTAGTTTGAAATGTATTTATTTGCAGTCCCCTCGTGAGGAATGTAGATCATTTTTCTCCCAGAACGTCCACCCCATTGTTATTTATGTCAGATTACAGCCTGCAAGGTCATAATAAGACTTTTCCTTGAGAAGGAGAGAATTTCTGTGTCCTAAAATATATATGATTGAATTAAAGATTTTTTTTTAATGTAACCCTGTGTTCTGGAGTTTATTTTTTTTATTATAAATCATTGCTTCTGTCTTCCTTGTATCAACTGCTTGTCCATGTGCTCACTTACAATATCTTTACATAATCAGAGAAATCAGCATAGTTGAATTTCTCTTATCTTTAAAGTAGTAATTACGTTGTTATTATTGAGTCCAATTTTCTTGGAACGTCCAACCCAAGATTTCCCCTTTAAAAAGCCTGTTATGTAATCCTGTTACACATCCAATCCCTGTTCTGCTGGAGCTGACTTTCAGGAGCAGATAAATTCCTGATGACCAAACTGACAAAGGAATATCCAAAGGCACTTTGCCAAACCAATCCCTCGGTGCCATAAATGAGGTTGGGTTCAGACCGAGCAGTTACTCACTACGTGCCCCTGGAGTTTGCTCTGAAACCTTTGTTCTGTGGTTACCTGCCTAAATTTTGCACAAAGTGCATTTCTGAAATCCCACTCTGGTGGCGTCTCCATGCTGGTTCCATGAGAGAGAAAATGAGGGAATTTCACTTTAAAATAGTGTGTTCTCTTCAAAATCTTTCTCTTTTCTTTCTCTGCACTAATTATTAGCAGACAAGGGCAGCGTGCAGTGCAATTTTGACTCACAAAATGTCAGAATTCACTGACTTGCAGCAGTTTCTTTCCAGTTCCAAACATCCAGACAATTCTGCTGTCTGCTGGTCATTGATCCCTCAGCACTGATGGTTCCACTGGCTGTGGAAATCACTGTCTTGGAAAGAACAGCCTGGTATTAACCCTCCAGTGGCTTTGACAGGGTTTTAATGTGATGTGAGATAGAGACCCAGCAGAATATCCACAGCTCCAGAAGGAAAGGCATTTATTCTCTGTGGCTAATGAGCTCCTGGCTAACTGATTTCAATCACATAATGCCTTGCTCAGGTCACTGCTAAACCACTCTCCTTTCCCTTTGTGTTTACCTCTATCAAATAACACCCAAATCTCTCTAAATATTTTCATTACCCTGCTCACCCTGTGTCTGAGGACCTAAAAGTGACAAACTGGAGCAGATGATTTGCTGTGAGCCTCTCCCTTCTCCCTCCCTTTGTCTCCAGCATCAGGGCAGTGTGCTCTGCTTTTGTTTGCTTTTTGTTTTCTTTGAAATACTCGCACAGACTTTACATGTCCTTCTAAATTACTGCTTAGCTAAGCAGGAAAGGTGGAATTCTTATAACATTTCCCGTCGGCCTCTCCTTCCAGCCCTTTTAGAACTGTGTTATGGTTCTTTGAAGTCTTTTCTATTAGTCCACATTATTCAGAGGCTGTGGTGTGCATAAAGTACCTGCAGGAGCACAGGTGCAATCTTTATGCCAATCTCAAGAAGAAAGGAGGGAGACATCAAGTAGCACAGAGTGTCATGGGGCCAATGCATTAATGCTGGGTGTTCCTTGTGCATTAACGTGGGTGAGTGCACAGAGATTTACCAGGGAGTATCTGCAGTGAAAGTTACTCAGAGGGTGTAAAAATGCCCAAATTCCAGGAAAAAAATAGGGGTGAAAAGCTGTAGGAAGAGAGAAAAAAGAGGAGAGGAGAGGAGAGGAGAGGAGAGGAGAGGAGAGAAGAGAAGAGAAGAGAAGAGAAGAGAAGAGAAGAGAAGAGAAGAGAAGAGAAGAGAAGAGAAGAGAAGAGAAGAGAAGAGAAGAGAAGAGAAGAGAAGAGAAGAGAAGAGAAGAGAAGAGAAGAGAAGAGAAGAGAAGACACCAGGACACAAAGAGAACTGAGAATTTCATGACCATTTTCCACCTTGCAGTGATGGTGGCACTGGGCAGTTTATTGCTTGGGTGTGCCTGAGCTCAGGACCAGTCGAGGTACAGCTAAATATAGTGTGCTTGTGCAAAAACCAGTAACACTATTAAAAATTTTCATAATTTTCTAAGCAAAGCAGGTAGAAAGTGTTCCTAAGCCCCATTATTACCCGGATCACCTTTGAAGGGTGGCTCCCCATTATGTTTCCAGATATTGCCCTCAAGGAGTGGCTCCATTTCCCATTGTGCGATCAAATTTCACAATCGGCTGTGAAACTGCCAGCTCAGCACCTGCTGTGCTTGGCTGCGATCCCCACTGCAGCTCCTCACCTCGGAGCTGACACTAAATTTGCTTTCCATAAGTGATAAATTCGAGGATGAGGAGGGGACTTGTGCCCTTTTTTT
>VZRO01008507.1:187695-234386 GCA_013397915.1 Daphoenositta chrysoptera | reverse complement strand
TTTTTTTTTTTTTGCCCGCCTTGGCCTCAAAAAGCGCTGGGCAAAACCACAAAATACAGGTTTCCCACAGTGGGTGCCAGTGAGTAAATGGGTGACTTGAGTCACCTGCTGCATCCTCCCTGGAGTTATGGAGCTGTCCTGCCTTGCCCAGGCACACGAGCACACACACAGAGCTCCTGCAGGCACACACATGCACTCCCCAGCTCAAAAAGAAGGCCTTACCCTGCTAAACACACACATTTCTGTGACCACACCATAAAAGCTGATGATTTCTGGGCAGGCTGCTGAAAATGGCTTCCATTTGGGAAAGGCACCTGGCCATAAACACCTCGGCAGCAATTTGTAAAGTGGCATGGGAGTGATGCAAGGGTCACTGAAATCATAAACAGACTTAACAGGACACATGGCAATTTGAAAGCCAAACCAGGATGAAGCCAGCACATCTTTCTAATCCTCAAATTGGTTTGGAGAAACCAAAAATTTGCTCCCAGTCACTTAAGAGGCATTAAAATGTACCTTGTTGTACAGCACTGGCACCTTGAAATATGTCCAGGCCTTACAACTCAATTCCTAAACTTCCATTAAAAATAAGAATAAATAAATAAAATCGACCTGGAAGGATGCCTTATCATAAAATGGACACAAAATAATTCCCAAACAGGTGAAAATTATTCTCAAACCTACAGAAATATAAGGGTCTGTGTTTTATTCAATAATTAGCAGCAAGTTGGCAACTATGGATCTTTCTCCAGGAGCTGTAAAAGCAGTTCCACTCGTGTCCTTGAGGAAATTCCTCCCTTGGATAACATTGGCAGCATCTCCAACCCTCTCTCCACTTGCTTTATTTCATTTCAGGAATACAACTCTCTGCTCTCAATTAGCCCATTGGATTTAGTGCTTGCCAAGGCAGAAACAGAGTTTAAACCCTCTGCAAGAAGCAATAACTAAAGAACAGAAAGCAGAAACACGAGGACTTAAGAAACACATAACTTGAAATCATCCAGGAATTTCACAACCCTCTTTTTTTTTTTTTTTTTCCCAACATGGGACTAATAAAACTATTTACAACTTGATTCACTGAACTTTATGGCTTGAGTTAGTAATGACCAAGGTGCCAAAGTCTGGAAATGAAGTGGTTTGAATGTACTAATCACCTGGTGTCCAAACTAACAACTGTTTAATAGAACTTAATCACTACTGTCAATGCTGGGTATTTTCTCCTATTAAGGAAACATTTAGTCTTATTTATCCTTTAATCATATTAACACACCGAAACCATCCAGGTGCCATCCAGGAGGTGTGGGTTCCCTCCCCACATGTCACCCCTGGCTGCAGACACTGCACCAGGCCATGCCCAGGGTCCCCAAATCCAGGCCAAGCACCTGGTCTGGTCTTGATTTTCCTTGGAAAAATCCCTTTCACAGCTAAGGAATGGAGCATTTTTCAAAAGCCACACAGGGTAGAAGAGTCAAAAAATTAATAAAATTTATTAAAATGGTCCAAAAGAAAAAACCCAACAAAACAAAACAACAAAGCACAAACTAACTTGAAAATAGAGAAGGAACAGAAGGGTTAATTCAAGTGTTCAACACTTATATATTGTTATGAATCAGACCAGATTCAGCTGCTTCAAGGCTCAGATGTGTGAGGTATTTGTGATCTAATAATTAATCACAACTACTTTTAGCTGCCACTGCACTTGCAGCATTGACTAGAATCAATTAAACCATCAGAAACTTACTCTGCTTCCAATTTATACCCTTCAGACAACTTCAGGTCCTGCCCACCTGAGCAGCACTCCAGGAATTTCCTCACCTCCCCTGATCCCTGTGCAGTCCATGAGGAGCAGAGCAATTCCAAGTTTTCCCCATCCCTGCCCCTGGGACCAAGGGCTCTCCACTCTTTGGGAGGGGTTGGACACCCAATTTCAGTAATTCTGCTGATCCTCATTTCTTTCTGTCAAGCACAAGGAGAAGTGCTCAGAGTTGTCCATGGAAATAATGGACATTAACATGGAATTTCACACTGTGAGACGAGCAAGGTGTGTGCAGATTGTTCCAGTTAGCTGGAATGGCACCAGTTCTCCCAGTTACCTCTCGAGGGGACCTTGGTGAGTACTGGTTATTCTGGGGCAGTTGGGTGACTGCAAAAGGAAAGCCACATTTCCCTTTTTTTGCTCTAGGACTCTCCTGATGAGACTTGCCAGAAAGCTGAAAATGGATCCTCGTTATTTCTGACTCGTCTGTCACCCGAAGGGAGCCTGAATTTTCCTCCTTGTTCTTACCTCTGGCAATGTCATTCCTGCTCCATGAAACGTGCAATCATAAATCACTCGTCTGCATCACAGATAACACAGTTGTACAATGGGAGCCTCCTCACACCTGGGCTTCTGCTTTTCTCCTCAGACCTCAGCAAGTGGTGGTGTGGCACTGGGAGCTACAACTGGCACTGGAGGAATAGCAGTGCCACAAGATTCTAGGGAAATAATCCAAAATAACCCTTGTGATGCCTTCAGTGTTATGTTTTCATTGCCCAGGCTCTGTGGCAGACAGCAACATCATCAGAATTAATTCTGAGGACTTCTAGAGTGAAGACAGGGCAGGTTTTTCCCTCCAATTATTGGCAAAACCCAATGATCAGTGAATGGTACAATAAAAACAACACCAATTTCATGCCCATGCACCTCCTGTTAATTTAAGATGCTCTGACTGCTGGTGGATTACCTGGTGCATGGACAAGACAAAATTAAATTCCTGAAATATATTCAGAAAAGGCTGAAGTAGAGCTGCCAGAGGGGCAGGCTCTGACTGAATCCTGGCTCCAGAAACCAAAGCCTTTCTCCCAAGTGAGCACAGGGGGTGTGGAAGTGCAGGAGTTCACACTGTAAAGCTTCTGTATTTTGGCAGAGACTCTATAAGGAAAAGAAAAAAAAAAAAAAAACCAAACCAAAACATGCAGCTTATTAGCCTAGAAGAAAAATCTTTGCTCTGTTTACACAGTAACCACACACCTGTATCTCAGAAATTTGAGACAAGTGATGGGGAAAGGGGAGGGGACTGACATCTCTATTTCCCTCTGCACCAGGTGCACTCAGGTCTGTAGTGTCTTTCCAGCCATTATTTTGACTCGGTGCCACTGTTGGCCTCCTGTACCTGCTGAACAGCCCCTGCAGGGAACGACTCCAAAACATGCCCATGCTCCCTGCTCCAGCAAGATCTGCTCCTACCTGGAGCCCTGGCGGGTGCAGACATAATTCAGCCAAATCCTGAACCCATCCTAGCACAGCTGCAGCTCCTGCAAGTCACAGAAAGAGAAAAAACACTCAATTTTGTACTAAATTATTCTATCAATTCGTTTTTCTTACAGGACATATCTAATTTTCTGGTGCTGCCAGTTTATGTCTCATTTTTATGGGGCAAAAATATAGCATTAAGGACACTTAAAACACAATAAAACATCAGGGTAGGGGACAGAGCTGAAGAATGTCCCACTTCTTTAACTCCTCAAACTAAAGTACAATTCAGTAAAATCTATTTGCATTAATTGTAGCAAATATGTGTGTCTGCTTTTACTGAATATGATTGTTTAATATTCCTGGCAAACAGAAGAGATTCTCCTGGCCTGGAGAAAAAGAAAAGAAGGGTATATATTAAAAGAATAAATCAATGTTTTATCAGAATAAATTTCTTTTTACCATGAGAACCACAGAAAAAGTTGCTTTATGTTTGTAAAGAAATCAGCCACGTGAGCAACAAGAAGGTAGCTCCTACTGCAATGCTGATTACGTGGCTGCAACCACGGAATCATGGAATTGCTGGGGTTGGCAGAGACCTTTAGGATCAGCAGGTCCAACCCATTGGACCTGTTACCCATCACTGCCAAAGCCACCACTCATGTCCCCAAGTGCCACATCCACACAAAAACCCCCCGGGGGATGGTGACTCCACCACTGATGGCCTTCCCAGTGAAGATATTTTTCCTGAGATCCCATCTTCCTGGGGCTGCAGCCAAGCCCCTCACCCAGCCCATGAATGAAGATATTGAGCAGGACTGGTCCCAGTGCTGGGAGCAGCTCTGGTGACCAGCCCAGGCTGGCTGGGACTCCATCCACCCCTTCCCTGGGCTCCAGCAGAGTTTTACCAACACTGCTCCCCTCCAAGCCATGAGCAGCTGGTTTCCTGTCGCTCTAGGACATGAAAAGAAGAACTCCAGACTCGAGTTCTCTGTCAGGTCACCAAAGCCAGGAAAAGAGCAGAAAAGGGCCCAGCTGCTCATTTCTCCCATATATCTGTGTTTCTAGGAATGACCATGGATTGGAGGATGAGGTTCCCACCTCTTCCATCCACACTGGTTAATAGAACAATCCATCAAACTCTCTCCACCTCTGGAGAAAGAGTGAAAACAATAGAGTACAGTTAACTAAACATGACAATGTTCACAGAAAGTGTGTGAGAAACTTTATCAAAATGAAAACATCGAAAGACTGCAAAAGTCAGGGCAGCAGTTTCCCCAGGAGAATCCTGTGGGAAGTGGTGTCAAAGCTTTTCCTAAAGTCCAGGCAGGCCCATCCCAGCTTTCCCTCACCCCCTGAGCTGTCCCAGGAGCAGATCAGGTTGGTCAGGCAGGACCTGCCTTGGATGGAGCTGTGCCAGCTGAGCAGGGTCACCTGGCTGTCCCATACGTGCCACGTGCTGGCATTCCAGAGGGTCTGCTTGTCCTGGCACCGAGGGCAGGCTGGCAGCCCTGCAATTCCCTGGGTTCCCCTTCAGATCCTCGCTGTAGGTGGGTGTCACATTTTGACATTCGCCTCCAGAGCTGCTGGTAAATGATGGGAAGTGGCTCAGGGAGCACTTCAACAGCTCCCTGAGTATCCCTGGGTGGATCCAGCCTCCTCCTCCTCCTCTGTTGTCACTGTGCTTCCCTCTACATCCAATAAAGGATGGAGATTCCCCTCCGCTCTTCCTTTTTTACTGATGTATTTATAGGAGCAGTTTTATTGCCTTTTACAGCAGTGGTCAGGTTAAGTTCTGGCTGGACTTTGGCCCTTCTAATTTTCTTCAGCTGGCCTATTGAAACCATCAGTGGATAAATCATATTTATTTCTCTATTGCTCTTGAATCCACTTCCTCTCTTAAGTAACAGCGTGACATAAAATCATGCAGGATTTACTGGATAATTCATGTGAAACTGTTTGAAGAAAGTGTATTTTGCCACACAATACCATGCAAAAGGCATGAATGACATGACTTACCATGGAATCATGGAGAGTTTGGGACTAAAACCATTAAAAACCATCTAATGCCAACGCCCTGCCATGGGCAGGGACACCTTTCACTAGATCAGGTCGCTCAGAGTTTTATAAACTGCTCTGTGCAGGTAGCAGTGGGTGGAACTGGACTGGGCTGCTCGAGGGGGATATTATGGTATTGCACTAGCACAGAGTATTTATATCATTTTTATTTCTTTAATCTGACTGCATTCAACCCCACGGAGCAGAGAAAGTCGAGTCTCTATGTTTAGGAACCCAGGTCTTCATTGGGAAAGGGGTATTTAGGATTCTTAGGCAGTGATTAACGTGAACTCTGAGTTAGAGTTTATAAATATGATGAGTCTTTAATTTGCACAACAAGTAGAGTAATAAAGATTAGAGGAAAGAACTTGAGAGGGAGGGAGAGAAACCTCCATATCTAACCCAGGCTGCTAACACTAATTACAACTGGTCTCACAACAAAATCAGGAGTCAGGATGTTTCAACTTAAGCTTTAAAAATAACCAATACACCACATTAGTGCAAAGAATTATCCAACACCTACAACAGCAGAGCACCTGGTTTTCCTTTAAATCTTACTCAGGTTATTTTTTCACCATGAAAGAAGTACCTGCATCTTTGGCAGTTGTAAAAATATCATGCATGGCACCACCTGCCAGACTAATAACAATAATTAGAAATGTAATAAACTGTTCATTGGCAAGGGAACAAATTGTCTTATCCTTTGAAAGTCACACTGGCCCGAGGCAATTCCTCACAGACATTTGCCACTGATGTCACAAGAGCTGGAGTGAAAAGCACACAGTGCAGAAAAACAACAGAGGAGGGCAATGAGAAAGGGAGAAAAAACCTCTGACAAAGACGTTTGAGCAGTGTGGAGTAGCTGCAGAGTATTCCCATTTCACTGAATAAACCATTAAAAACTAAGGATTTACAGAGAGCTGACAATGGGGGAGAACTGATCCTGTTGCTTCCTATGGAACTTTACGGACTGGAGCCTGTGGAGAATCACATGAACTCAAAGCACTTGTTTGAGATGAAACATTTTTAACTGAATTTAGAATGAAAACCTCAGGCTTGCAATTACTTCCTTTTTATCCTCCTTAGGTTTTTTCATCTTTTGTACAGTGATTTTTCATAAAATAATTGGGATCTTTTCACAACATCCTTTGCACTGAATACCTTCTAGAGTGGGTTACTCTGACTCTTGTATCTCATACATTTAATTTTCAATCTGGCAATCTGAAATCAATATTTCATTCTCACTGAAGCTCCTCTAAGTGCTGAAGCAATCTTGGTTTGGCTGCCAGATAGGAATTAATGGCCTGTTCAGGATTTTTACCTCCCATTATAACTCTCCATTTGAACAGACCACAAGATTTCACATTGCTTGTTTTTAAAGACTGTGTTTAAAATCATCCTCAGCAATAAAAATGTGGTTTCATATTTTCACGACCTTGTAATGTTCATGCCCCTTCTTCCACACAACATGTTTTAGCTCTAAAAATCCACTGTCAGCCTCTAAAATGTAAAAGGCACCCAGAAATCTGTGAGCATTAAATATTTGCCTTCCTCCTCCATCTTCTGGACTTTAAGCAAGAGAACAGAGCAACCAGGTCCACGCTCACAGAGGACTGAAGAGAAGAAAATCAAGTTATAAACGCTGCCTAAGCACTTCTTTCTGAGGCTTCTGATGATTTCACAGTCCCAGTAAGTCATCTAGGAGGGGCCCATGCCAGGCAGCAGCCTGCTTTTGTTCTTTGCTTTGTACTCAGAAGGGAGGGACATTGCTGAGGTACAACACTCTGGGTATTTACGTGATTCACTCCTTCTTTCATTGAATCATTTTCTCGTTTCTAAGATAATACCTCTGGCATGATTTCGGTGGCTCTGTGCGGAAGCACAAGGTTTTTGTGTTTTCCACTATTGGGTGGGAAGGTGAAGATGAAGGGAGGATGGTCCAAGAAAGATGGGGAAATGGTTTGGACAGGATGGGGAGAACCTGAGAATTCTGAGAATTGACCTGGTGGCTCCAAAGTCCTGAACACAGGAGCTGGGAGGTCAGCTCAGAACCTGGCTACAGCCAGGGGTAACTCCACAACTTTCCATGCTGCTTATTTCCCCAAATCCAGGCACTGCTCTAGTCTGGGTCGAATAATTCACCCCAGGCTGCATCTGCATTGTAATTGATTAGGGAAACCCAAGTGTGACAGTCCTTTTCAATGTCCCAGGTCAGCTCTTCCCGATTTTCCTCTCTGTTTCAAAATCAATGCAGTAACAGCTGGTAGGATTTGAGACAACACCTTGGAGGGGTGGCATCACACACCTGTCAGATCTACCTGCAAAACCTGCAGATATAACCATGTTCTCTTCGTGAGCTCACAAGAAATTCACATTTCAGCCTGGCTTAGTGTTTGGGTTTGGGCTGGATCTTTAAGTCCCCTTCCAACCCAAACCATCCTGGGGTTCTGTGATTCCAGAACTAAATCTGAGTCGTGTTCCTAAACCAGTTTTTCTGCAATACAACCCGGTTCTGCTGATGCATCAGTATTTCTCCCACTAATACTTTGGAAAGCTTGGGAAGAACATTCCCTCAAATTCTATGGAAGTGGAGAAACACTAAAAGGGTGTGCATGTACTGGCACTGGCTGCTCATGGAGCAGTCAGGAACATCCAAGCACACACTCCAAGAAGGAAAGAAGACAGACCAGTTGTTCTGGTTATTAGACATGGTTAAGGGGCTAAAAAAAAAATAAAAAGAAACACCAAACCAACACATACACACACACACGTTTCTGCCAAGCCAGTTATAAGAAGATAATCATGTGCTAGGCTAAGCCTCTGGCAGGAGTAAAACACTGTTAGCTGTCTTCTAGCTGGCTAAATATTAATCATCCTGTTTAGAACCAATCATGTCACTAACTGGAGAGAGAAACTTGGTTAAAGGTTGTGGTACCAAGAGGGTTTAGGGTTTTATCTCTAGATGAAAGATTCCCTGACTTCTACAGAAAATAAGCTGAGTGAGGCAAAATCCAGAGCAATATTCCTAAATTCCTAATTTTTTTGGAAAGGGATTTAGGAGGTTCTGCAAGCTGAGGATGCAGAGAGACACTCCAGGAATTCAAACAAGATTCTCTTCCCTGTTGAGGGACAGTGCAAGAGCACAGTGTTTCATCCTGGGTTGTGAAGTGCAGTGACTTGCAAACATTTTCATCTGAACCACCAAGCAACATCTGATTCATAAACTAATTCTGTTTCTGAGCTCTGCCACAGCTCCAGAAATGACGTTGCATGTTCACCACAGAGCATCAGCAAGGAGGAACAGAAAAAAAACCACCCAAAAACTAAAAGTTGCACATTATTGGGGGAAGGTGTGGGTTATTCAACACCTCTGAAATCACCACTGAGCCTAAAATAAATGGAAAATAAAAAGAGCAGGCAGCAAGCCTTAGAAGCACCAGGATGAAGTCATGGATGAGTGATCATTTCCCTGCTCATGCCTGAGCCACTAAGTGGCCAAACCTGCACAACGTATCCAGAGCCACGAGTGTGACAGGATTGGGTTGGGAAGACTCCTGTGGTTCAAAGGTCTCCCTTGGAGATCCACACGTTCTTGAAACTCCCACAGTCCCTCAGGGCCTTAAAACCAGGGTGAACAGCATTCTCCTTTCCATCTGCTGTGGTCTGACCTTTAGAAAGTCCTGCTGAGATAGAGGAGTGAGGAGACAGAGGATGGACCTCTCCCGTTCCAGCAGCACTGCTGGGATCCCATCATTGTCTGGTGACATTGGCCACGTTCTTCTACACCCCTGGCTTTGACATCCATCAGATTCCCATGTTCTGGAAGCTGATGTAAAGCAGGATTTCTCCTTTTCTTGCCATGTCACCAGAACTCCCCCGACAGCCTCGCTCCGCACAGCTCTGTGATGTTGGGGAGAGCCTGGCAGCCAAAAATGCAGAAGCCATGAGAGCAAACAAACAAAGACAGCCTGCCAAGCTACCACTTATCCAGCAGCTGCAGGCTAGGAAAGCCTGCTCCCTTTCTGTTAGCCTCGTAACAAAAAAAAAATAAAAAGGGGGGGGGAAAAAAAAATCACAAAAGGGTTTTTCTGAAGTGCAGTGTCAACAAAAAAAGGGAAAGTTGACAGAACGCTGCCAACTCTTCACTAATTATGTTCAGTGAGAAGGTTTATGATCTGTTACAGGGCATTCCAACCTGGTTCTGAGGCTTGAAATTTTATATTTCTACAGTGAACAGCTCCAAGGAGGAACGGGAATTCCTCCCTCAGGACAGGAGAAGGATCCAGCTCCAGCTACCCTGGAACGATGCAGGGTCCTGATACTGAGTATATAAGGACCAAATAATTAAGCACGAGACAAAATAAACCTGTGAGGACAATCAGAGATTATTACTGCCAATTATTAGCCCAATCTCCCTCTCTCTTTAATTAATTATCTCCCTCCTGCATTGAAAGCTGCACGCTAAGAGCAGCCTTGCCAAAAAGGCAACCCAAAACCCCGTGCTGGGTGACACAATGGCTTTAACACGTGTCTGGATCACCTTCCTGAACTTCACCTAGAGCACACAGGCACAGAGGCAAGTCTAACACCGTGTCTTGAGCTCATCCTCATTTCCAAAATAACCAAATAACACCTTGCAGTGGCTGCCACACTGCTCCCCATGCTGCGCTTTATGGGCAACACTAAATCACTGGTCAGGAAATGATATTTCGTGTGTAATGATGGTTCTTTATATTTTAATTCAAGATTGAACAATTAGCAAGCTGAAAGTTCTGCAAATGCCAACAAAAGAGCATCTTCTGGGCGTGCCAGATTTGGAGGCTGTAATTCAGATGTCCCTGGTGAATTTTATCCTTCACTCTTCCAACTCACAGCTCCTCTATAACAATAACAAGGCAAAAGACAGATACATTTTGCCAAAAGAAGAGGGAAAGAGAATGATACTCTCTGAAATCCCCGGAATTGTTCGAGTCCAGGTTGGAACAACCTGGTTTAGTGGGAGGTGTCCCTGCTCGTGGCAGGGGCTTTATGGTCCCTTCCAGCCCAAACCAGTCTCTGATTTGGTGAAATATTTGCCACGCTGACATTGCCAAGCTGGGTTTAACCAATGTGTTTTTCTAGACACATTAAACTGCCAGATAAATGCACTTGTGATTACTTCTGAGGGACAGAAATGGACTGAAGTGTATGTAGGTTAAACCAAGGTGTGTATTCCCTAGGGATATCTCAGAAGATAAAAAGCAAGCCCTGACTACTATTTAAAGGCAGCCCAGCAGACGGTTAAAGTTACACCCAGGTGTGTCTTCCCTCAGGTGATCCCAAGGGAGAGATGCTGGGCCACTTTTCCTATTTAATGGTGGCAGAATAGCTGGTTAGATTACGTCTTAAGTCATTTTGTAAGCTTATCATCCAAATGTTAGGATACAAAAATTGTAAGCCTACAAAGCTATTTATGATAACAAATACTGCTGCCATCACTGCATAATAAAATATAAACAATGTATTAAAAATAAGCAATTATCCCACTGCTAAATTAAGCAGGAATATTTAATCAAAGGGATTAATTTATGCTCTGGCTGGGCAAAAAGTGAAGTTCATAGGGAGAACTCCTCGCTGACAAATTTCCAGATCAACAAGACTGTTCTTGCCAATTATAAATAGCAGGAGGGGTTTATAATGAGGTCAGCAGTGCTTTTCCATGTCAAGGAATCGAAGAATATTAAAAGTTAAAATTGATCAAACGTTCTGAATTGCACACAGGGTGTTTGAGCTCAGCTCATCCTGTTCCTTTGGAAAGCACCAGTCCAGGGAAAGCTTTTAGGACAAGGATCAAAAACGAGGATAATAATATTTTTCCAACTTCTAGTACAAAATAACTCCGTGTACCCCAGATGCCAAAATGCAGCACTACAGGAAGGAGATCATGCAGGAGATTCCCCCCAAATGAGGGAAACAAACAGGGAAAAGGGATCTTGAGCTGCTCCTTCTGGGCACACCACAGGGACCTCGTGCCAGCTCAGTTGGGCAGGCTGTCATTTCTCTCCCCTCTCCAGTGCTTCCTGCAGGGAAGTACCAAACAATCCTCCCACTTTGGGCAGCTGAGCCCTGGTGGAAGCAGATAGGAACCATTTCCACCTGACATTGTTACCTCGGACTAAAGACACCGTCAGACACCACTGAATTGGTTCCACTGATTCACATTTTGAATATTTACTTTGCTACTTTGATGGCTGCAATTTTAATTTTTTTTTTTCCCCTAAAATTAAATATCAGATTAGGGAACAGAATTTAACAGTTTAGCATAGCTGCCAGTACAGTGAATCAACAGCTCAGTCTTTCCATAAAAGCCCAGACCAAGGAGAGATATAAAGTTACCACATTACAGTTGTCTAGTCTGGATCTGACAAAACCAAAGTTGTTCTGATGCAAACATCTTGATCTCTCCTGTTCTTTGGCTTCATCTCCTGAAGAAAAAAACCTGTTTTAAACAGAATTTTGTGAGGCAAAAAACCCCAAACCTGACTTTAAATGCCACAAAACTATTTTGCCACTCCAAAGGAAACACCCCAGCAAGCAGTGCTGGCAGGTGGGCTGTGCTCCTCATATCCTCAAAAGTGGGTTTCCATCCAAGGCTGTGACACACTTGGTGAGAGACAGGAAAATCAGCAGTGAATTCTGACACCCTGCTTTCCTCCGGGTATTTCCTCCTGCTGGATCTCCCGGGAAAGCAGAGATAACGCTCTCCAGTCAGTGCTCACTTTCATTCAGGCTCTTATCTCTGCCCTGCAATCGACCTGTGACTGCAGCTCCAGCAAACACACCCACCCAGCTGGGGTTAAAACACCAGATTTGGGGACCAGGAGCTGCCTGGCTGCACCCCCAGAGCCTGGGGGGACACTCAGGCCAGGGGTGGCTTTGGTGCTGGGCTGTCCCTGCCACAAAAACCATCTGGGATTTGTCTGTCCCAGCCATCACAGTGAGAACTGGAAATTAAAGGTGGTGCAGAATTTGGGAATCACGAAGTAAATGTGGCGAGTGTAGTGCCAATCGTCTCAGAACCCTCCCTGCCAGCTTCAGACGTGTAACTCTGAGGAACATCAAACGTGAAAGTCCTTGGAAAAGACAAGTCATTACCCAGCACTATCTTAGGGATCTTCCAGACAGGAAAGAGCACATCCACCAACACTCCATGCCCACATCTCTACAAGATCCAGCAGATAAATTGACAAAGTCTTCATTTCCAGTGTCAGAAGGCTCTGATAACTTTAACATTTTTATAATTTTTTTTTTTTTAAATCAAACTGGCAAACTCCTGATAGGAAATAATTCACCACAGGTGAAAACGTGGATTTTCCTCCCCCTGTTTTTGTGGCATGTGGACGTCCTGGCAGAGCTTTTCTGTCACAAATCAGTGTAAAATATTCTCCAATAGGTATCACAAAAAACCACTTCATGAACAGCATGGACTTACCATGAATTTAAATACGTCCTCCAGAGCAGAGAGGGAATTTTTATCAAAGTTTCAATACCTTGTTCAGTATCTGACCATAATCGTGGGAGATAAACATGGGTGTACCTATACAATGACCTGGGGGCCACAGAGATGTTTCTACTGTTTTGTGGAATGACGATAATTATATTTAGCACTCATTCAGGGCTTTTCATCTTCAAAGCACTTTACAAACATTAATTAATCCCCACAACACCCTATGAGGTAGGTGAGTATTATTACAGTAGGTGTGATCAGGGGACTGGAGAGTGTGCACAAAGCCAGGTAAGGGCAGCAGGAATACACCTTCCTGCCAAAAAAAACCCTCTCCAGATAAATATATCTATACACACAGAAACCCATTCCTCTGATTTAGCCCTGGTTTTATGACTGTGTAAGGCACTCTGCTTTTGGGAAGGAATGAAACCTTGAGCTCACGGGTTTTGTAGTGTTCCTCTGCTGCTTTAAACAGTGCAAGATGTTTTGACATTCCAAGGTGGCTCCTTTCCATGCTGAGAGTTCAGGCTGAACAAATGCAAGAAAGGCACCTATTTCTGGGAGCTGGAGGCTTTGGGATCCTCTGGCAAACTCCATGCCAGGAACGAGTGTTTTTAATAACCACAGGTGGATAATAGGTTTGCAAAACACGGTAACAGATGGGTATTTTAAATCAAAAGGAAAACAGAGAGGTGGAGAAGGAGCGCTCTCTTTCCAGACAGTTAGAGCTCAATACCTGCCCAACTTCTCTGAAGAATTACCAGGAGAACAAGGGAAAAAAAAAAATGCAGCTTAGTCATATTTGTATTCTTATTAAATGCAGGACTGCCTGAGGCGAACAAGAGCTGATATCATAATTATTGGCTTGCCCAGCCAGCTGCCTTCTCTCACCTGATGTAAGATCAGATCTTTCCAGCCTTTGCAGCCTCTGTACCGCTGAGCCTCCACTCTCTCTGCAGGGCTGCTTGAATGACCTAACCCTGTCCTGGAGCAGCACCACGCCGTCGTGCTTCAGTAAAAAGGTAAGAGGAAACCTCTGACAACTCCGTGCAGCTTTTTAGAACTCAGCCGTGAAAGCCAAACGGAAGGGGGAGCAGAGCTCTCCTGCCTTGGCTCCTCTATTTAATGTGGAGTCCCTGAGGCTGGCTTTGAAGAACTCCAGGCTGAGGGAAGGGGAAGGTCAGCATCTCCATCCTCAGCAGCTCCTGTAGGTGTTTGTCAGCCACCAGTGAGGAGCAGCAGGAGAAGGAGCCAAGGAAACACCAGGTAAGTCAATGGATCCATTGGTTCTGGGAGAAAGGAAGATTGGAGGTGACTTCCCAAAGGAGAAAAGGAGCTTTTCTTGTCTTGGGTGCAGCTTAATCCAATCCTTCTGCTCCGTAATTATGAAGAAAGCTGGAAGTGTTTACCATTACCTGAAAGAAAAAAAAAAACACAAACAGGGGAATTAAATAACAAGCCAAGAAAAGAATTTCTGAAAAAATATGGGAAGCCTCGTGTCTCAGTGATTCTTGAGAGATTTGTATCAAACTTTCCCAGTGGTGAATCAAAAATTTGGGAAGTTATATGTTTTGGAACCAAGCTTGTTTTTACAGCTGTTTTAAATCTGGTGCTTCTGCCTGGTGTGTTTTGTAGCAGAGGATGAAAACTTTGTTTAGATTAATTCCTGTATGGAAAGGTGACTGAAGTGACAT
Source organism: Daphoenositta chrysoptera (assembly GCA_013397915.1). Lineage (NCBI taxonomy): Eukaryota > Metazoa > Chordata > Aves > Passeriformes > Daphoenositta > Daphoenositta chrysoptera. The sequence continues at coordinate 219,916 of VZRO01008507.1, read as the reverse complement.
CCAGAGAGAAGCCAGGGTGTGTTAAATGCAGGAATGGCTGGATTTGAGTGCTACAAGTAGAAACTGAATTCTCATTTCTTTATATCACTTTCTTTTCACTTTGTAGTTTCAGACTGTTAGATTTCCAGCAAGAAAGGGACTGTTTGTGTTACAAACACAATAATTATCTAAACCTATAAATAACAACCATCTGTCATTCAACTCTCAGCCCCCCTGCCTTACTGGACAGCAGATTAAATCTTGGGGAATCAGACTTTACAAAAGTTTCAGTTTGGTTTATCAGGATCATATGTTTCTAATTTGAATACTATTCAGGATATGTTGAACTGGGTGAGGTGTAGGCTGAAAATGTATTTATTTTGGTAATAACTAATTATGGGCAGAAAACCCCAAAAATATTGGATAGATTAAGTATATTTCTGAAGGAGTAAAGGATTGTGACGTTTTCTGTCAGCCAGATATGATACATGCAGCCAAGAAAATACACAATTAAAGCAGATTGTTTATCCTGGTGAGGGGAGATGGGCACTGGCAGAAGTGGGATTAATGTAAATGAAATAATCTGAGCTTCAAATGTGAAAGTGGAGTGTGAGAAAGTCCTGGCTTGAGCATGAACACAGATTCTGGTGTGATATTGCTGAGTTCCTGGATGTTACTGGGGCCACGTGCTGGAGACAGGAGTCAGTCCAGTGCTCTGAGGAGTAAATGGAAATATCTGTAAAATGCCACTGTGGTAGGTGCAGCACAGGAAACTGCCAGGAACACATAAAACACTTGATATTACTGTGAGAGGAAAGAGTAGAGAGAGGGAAAATTCACCTACATGAAGTGAAGTCCTTCCAATCCTGGTAACAACAGGCTTTTGGTTTTTTAGGACAATAATTGGCAGCTCAGGTACAGGGGATAATGAGAAAAATACATTTTAAAATAATCAGAAAATGTCCTTTCAATGCTATGTCCTTTCAGAGCATCTGTGCTGTAAAACAGAAATTACAAGAAAACGTAATTGTTTACGATTTCTGGAAACTAAACATTAACCACAACAATAATGTTCTAATATTTTTGGCCACAAAATTCCAGATATTTCACACAAGAAGTGGTGTCATGCAGAACTACTTTCAGTCGTGAAATCACTCCCATAACCTGATTTCTTGTGCTGGTAAATGACCAAGGACAGGGAGGCAGCGATACGGCCTCCAAAAAATTTCTGAAACAGAAATTTCCAAGCAAAAAATATTGATAATTGATTCACATTAAAGCCAAAATGATCCTTTGGTTACAGCCTAAAGTGACCACAGATAGGTTGGAAGGCAGAAGTTCTGCTTTAGTCCACGCAATGAATTTTAAAAAGCCTAAAATTTCAAATAAACCCAAATAAAATTTTAAAAAATTTCAAAAGCGCCACAGGTATTCACCTTTTAAAAATCAGGGACTCAAAGAAGTGAAGTGCACAGTGAAGGATTTTTACAGGTACTGCCCTGTCCTGCTTCCAAACCAAACAATTACACATGCAAAACACTCCAGCCTCGCTCCTGCTGAAGCTTTGGAGCTGCCTCTTGCTGCCTGTGCCCCTTGGAAAGAGAGGAAAACTCATTTGGGATGTGGCACAGGTGAAACAATATTTGGGAGCTCAGTGTCCATAAGGCACGGGAAACGTGGATGATCCCCAGCAGAGAGGATTTTGGGGGTGGCCTTGCCCTTTATTGTTCCTCAGACAGCCCCAGCTCCAAGATTTGGGTCAAACACACCTCTCTGCTCTCCTGCACCCCAAAAATCATTAGCTCCAAAGACAAAGAGATTAATTATGGAGATAATGCAGATTAGCAGAGAGCTACAAATCACATCCTCCTCTCCTGCCCCCGTGAGCACAACCAGGGCTGCGTCTTCCCAAAATTCCTCGTGTTGGTGATGTTTGGGAGCAGGGTGGGACTTTCCAGAGCTCTGCAAGGCTGAGGGAGGCTGAGGAAATCACCACAACCTGCTCCAGTGGAAATTTGAAGCTTTAAGGCCTTTCCCAACCCAAATAATTCCAGGGATCTGTGGGTCAGGATCAGAGCTTGAGGTGCTGCTCCCCCTCCCCAGTCCCTGTGGGATCAGTGCCGTGATGTGGTGCCAACCACAGGGTGCTGCTCATTTTGGAAACTAAAAGCAAAGTCCTGGCCAGTCCTATTGATCAAAGAGACTTTGCCACTTCTTATAAGATTAGGGCAATAATTAACTCTTTTGCCTCGTTTCATGCCTAAATCCAAGTCGTGCCCTCTTTAGCACATCCTCTGCTACTTCCCCAGCTGTCTCCTCACCCCACAGACAAACATCCTGGGGTTTTTTGTTGTTTTCTGGAAAATCAGTGAAGTCCTGTACATAATATTGCCCATTTTGGGGGGTTTTCACCCATTTTGTGCACCCAAGTCTCCTGGTCACACATGAGATACCAGCTGTGGTGGTTTCCACCATGCCAAGGGAGCTGAGACCTGGCTCTGACAAAGAGCTCTGTGTTTGCTGGATTTTTTTGCAAAAAAAAACCCTTTTTTTGCAAAAAAACAGTTCCCCTTCCACAGGGGATTATATGCCACTATTATTCTTTGAAAAGCAATTAAAAGAGCCCACACAGAACCATAAAATCACAGGATGGTTTGGATTGGAAGGGACCTTAAAGCTGATCTTGTTCCATGGGCAAGGACATCTTCCACTAGACCAGGCTGCTCCAAACAACTGTGACAGAACACATTATTCTTTATTTTATTCAGGATGCAAGGGCTTAGAGCTAGCTGGTTTGGTTCCTCTTTTTGCATTCTATCAAGAAAATAATAACACATATATGTCTTTTACCTAAATTCCCCACATTTTCAAACGAAACCCCCATTCTCTGGGCCCTGCTGGATGTTGCTGAGTCCTGGAGGGAGCTGCTAAGTGTGTGGTTGGCAAAGTGATTCCTATGCAGCCTTTCCAAATCTCAACAGTGCCTTTTGAGGCTCGCTAAATAGATGTAAAATGATTTTATGCTGTTTGGATGAGACAGGGCTACTGCAATGCAGAGCGTTATTATCTTTCTGTTGGTGAAGTGCTCAGAAATGAATGAAGCATCGAGGGTGAGGTTCCCTCAGAGTCATGTAATGAAGCTGAACATGCTGTCATTTTAACCCAATTTGTTTCCCTCTGTACTGCTGCCTCACCATTTTGTTGGAGCCTCTCAAAGGAGCTCATCCAGCTTACAACTTCCACACCTATCCCGTACTTTACTCCTGGAATGGGCAGGTATCCCTGCCCTGCAAACTCTTAACTGCTGGTTCAACAGACCTGCCAGGACAGGTCCCTGCAACATTCCCCTCTGTGGGCAAATGGTAGGATGCCAGAAATATTAGACAGGAACCTGTTCTCCCAGGAATGCAAGTAATTCATAGAAGGAAATAATTTACTATTTTCCCAGCTGGAATAATTAAACAGCGAGGCACTGTCCTCCTGAGCTGCTGGTAAAGGAGAGCAAGGAAGAGGGGGGGGGAAAAAGAGCTGGAATGTTCTGCAGTGTAAATTCTCTCCCAGACTAAACAACCTTAATTCTGTGAGCCTTTCCTCATAAACCAGAATTTCCAGGGCTCTGACCATTCTCCCTCTTCTCCTGTGGACTTCAAACTGGAGGGCAGCGCTCCAAAATGCACTGACAAAAATCCCAAACCTTCAGCTGACACTTGGCCGAGAGGATTTCCCTGCCCAGGTCTCCCAGAACAGATTTCTGCCAGCCCCTCATCCCTGCCTGCTCCAGGAATGCCACGATGTGCCTGATTTAGGCTCAGCCTGCAACCCTTTAAAGCCCCCAGATTTTTCCATGCAGAATTGCTGCCTTCTCCTCACCCACTGGCTGCAGGGTTTGTTATTCCTGCCTCAGTTATTATTGAATTGCATTTTGCTTTCTTCAGACTGTTTTTCCTGGCTCCTTTTGAATATTAATCCTCCCCTCCACATCCATAGGCAAAGCCTCCCATCTCCAGTTGCTTCCAAATTTGATGAGAGCTCCTCTCCAGCCTATCACTCATTTGTGAAAATACCAAGTAGTGGCAGGCTCTTGAAGAAATCCACTCCAAAACCCCTTTAATTCTGACAGCAGCCAGTCTCTAACCACTCCTAATGCTCTGTTCCACCCTCTCTGCTGGAGTTTTATCTCAAATACATTTTCTTATCTTGCTTATGAGAACATCACAGGCAACAGCAGAGCGCCCTCACTAATATCCAGCTGTATTATCTGTATTTTTCTCTCCTTGCACAGCCAAAATCCAGGGAAACCACCCTGCCAGGATGATTCCTTCTTAGCAAATTCATAATAGCTTCTACTTTTGCCCTTTTTCCCCCCCTTAGTTCAGTGAGGTTTAAATTTTGTCCTTTTCTGGGCGTTAAAGTCAGATCTGCCACCTGAAATTCCCTCACACTTTCCAGTTTGAGGACAGGGAGTGATTTACCTCCTCTCAGCCTTGAAAATCCACTTGTACCCAGCCAATTCTCAGACCTGCAGCTCTGCAGTAATTTCAGCTGATTCTCTAAAATTCGCCAGAATGAAATTAATTGGGGCCACTGAACCTGGAGACCTCAGAAAGCCTCAGCCCTGTCCTCTGGGAGGAGAGAACCCAGGTATTCTTCCACGGATGAGATCACAGGCAAACATCATTAATATTCCACAATTTCTCATCCTCTGACTTGGCAATGCCCCGTTAGTTTTCCACTGTGCTTTAAGGTCAGTAATTAATGTTTGCCCTACTTTTCCACCCAGGAATAGATTTGGGATGGGTTCTTTATTTTTTTTTTTTTTTCTTTGAAATGCAGAGTGTCTCGAGAGCACCTGCTCTGCCCTGTGGGTTTGGGGTCAGCTTGGTGACAGCTGGGTTCTGTTTTGGGAGCATGCAGCAAACACAATTGTCCAAAATCTTTTATAAGAACCTTTCGAAGCACTGAAAAATTACAAACCAGGACCAACTTTTCCAAGATTAGCCACTCATGCAAAGTAATTTTTTTTTTTTTTTGGACAGTCTGCACACAGTCTTGTGAGGTGTTGAGCAATAATACCACTTATTTAAATATATTCAAATTCACTGTCCATGGGTATATATCACTTCAGCACACAGCATCAAATACCTGTATGGAAAAGCTCTCTGCCTCAAAAAAAAAAATCATTCAGTGGTTAAAACACTCTAGAATTCTTCCTAAATAAAAGGTAAAACTTCCTTGATTTCTGCCCATCCTCAAGGGGTGAGAGTGCCCTGCAGCTCAGAGTTCAGCAAAGCTAACAGCTAAAACCCAGCATAATTCTGTCACCTGCTGCTTTTCCTCTCTGACTCTACCAAAAATTGTTTTCAACAGGGAAAATAAGTCAGATTTATCCATGCAGAAAGGCTCAACAGGACTTACAGGACAAGAGAAGGCAGCAAAATTCGGCTTAAACTGATGATGTTCCTCGTTGTTGAAAGTCCCCACAGAAAAAGCCATTTTAAAAACTATGTTCAACAGAATACTATTTCACAAAAAACAGTAAAAGGTCAGCTGTGCAGGAATAGGATCTTTTACCACAAATAAAGACACTGTTAAGGTTTAAAAAAAAAATTGAGAAAGAAAGGCAAAGTGGAATTTAAGAGAGAATGAAAATGTGGAATCTGAATATTGAAAGTGAAGGTAGGAAGTGTCGGGAGTGAACTCCATGAATTTTACAATATGGATAATCAAATTTACCATGATGGAGTTCTGAAAAATAAGCACGTGATGCATCCTTGATACTTGCCTGTGATTTTATAAGAAACCTGTAAAATCAAGCTGTTACCTTTATTTCTTAACTACCAATGCAAACATCTGCATTCTCCATAAAAATTGCAATTCTTGCACACTCCCTATTCCAGCTGCACCGAGTTTCCAAAAAAACCCCACGAGATCCACCAGGGATCACAATAAGAAAAGTGACAAGTGGCATTATTTAATTTGGAGAGAGAGAGGGAAAGGAAGGCTGCGAGGAAACCAAATGAGAGAACCCATAAGAATTCCTTCTCCCTGGTTGAGCGAGTTTGATGCTCATTAGTGATGTTAATCAGGGTTTGGAACAGACACAGGGCCTGGATTTCCCTGACAGAAGAAGGAACCAGGCACGTGCTTTGTATTTTTTTTTTTACTGCTTTCCTGCTCTTGTCTCCACTTTAACTCAGCTGAGCACTGAGCTGGACCAGAAATCCAGAAATCCAGAAATCCTTCCCAGCCTCAGCTTTCTGGGACTCTGAATTTCTCCAATGATATTTCTGCTCTCTAAACCTTGGTATGAATTGGAAACTGAGGACTTGAAAACCAGACACCTTTTAGCTCTGCTCTAAAGACTCCCAGCCACGGAGGAAAATGGTCTTTGACCGTAGAGTGAGATCTTCAGTCACAAAAAAAATGTTGACAAATATGAGGTTGCTCCCAAGTAGAAATTTATGCCTCTTCACCAGCAAAGAGCAGCTAAAGCTGACAAAAACTCCTCACACACAAATTCCTCTACAACAAACTCAGACAAAACTCACCCCAAGCACAAATCTCCTTGGCTATAAAACACATTTCCTGCTTCGTAGCTGATAAGCTGCCACAATTTAAAATATTCTTTAAATTTTAAAAATTTAATAAAAGAAGAAAAAATTCTGGGTATAACAGGAAAAAATATTAAATCAGAGGGTGTAAATATGTGAATGCAAAAATTTAAAACAAAAGCATGTTTGTTAATTCAAGATGTTAATTCTTGAATAAACATCTACAGTCTTTTGTTCAGGTTTCTATTTTCCCATGTTGACATTTTTCTCCTACTCTTTGTTCTGGTTTTGCATCACTTTCTATAATGCCCAAAATACTATAATATCGTAAATTTAGCCCTGTAGTTGTTTAGAAAAGCCAAGAAAACAAAAACCCTGGAACAAGTGAAAATTTGATTACCCACAGAGATCTGTAAGAGGAGGCAGAACCTTGAGCTGTTGCCATTATCAAACTTGATACAGATTAGTGAGGGTTTATATAATCTAAATATATATTAAAATATCAATTCTCTCTTTCTCCTGAAATTGCTTGTCAGAGGACCTCGTCAGCAATAATACAAAACTGTATTTCTAGTCCCTTAATGAATATTCTTTATCAGCTGTGCCTTATGTGTTGAAAACAAACACCTGTAAAAAGTTTAATTTGCATTATTTTTTATGTATAAGAAAACAGAAGAGCTTTTGTAATAGGTTTAGTTTTATGTCTCGGCCTTTAATGTGGTAATCCCCTTAGATCAGTTAATTATGTTTTATGTATCGCTGAAATTTAATATTTTAAGAGAAGAAATGAGCGTAGTTTCAACCTCTTTAGAGCCAGCTGCTCCCAAAAATTTAAGCTTCCATTACAATAAAGGAGTTGACTTTTCACTCTAAGGAGGGAATGGACAAAATCCCTGTTTAGAGGAAAATGAGATTCCCAGAAGGAATCTCTTGGGCTTCATAAACTGCACAATGATATGGGAAAATGCAGGGCTTAGATGATTCTTAATTAATTTCAATCTTTTCCTTGCTTCTAATTTTCATCTCTATTAAGAATTTTGTAACAGCTTCAAGGTCTTGCCCACGATTCAATATTCTTGCTGAAATGATGTTTCCTCAACAAAACAGGGATTGTTTATTCAGACTGTTTATTGCAAAACTGTTTTTGCATGCATGGTTTGGAGATGTTTGCTCTTTTTGTGAAATTCCTGTCCTTTATTTCCAGGGTATTATTACCTCAGGTTTTGTGGTGAAAGAAATCCCTATTTTTTTTGCTTTCTTGTAAGTGAGAGGTGTTCCTAAAAGCACAGAACTGAATTCCTCCTTATAACGTGTGAACTTTGCATTTTCTAGTTCATTTAATCTAGTTCGGGGTTTTTTTTTTATTCATACTTTTGATAATAATTAACCATAATTTGGGACAGGAAAAAATAAAAGCCCATTTGTTGTCTCAGTTATCAGTACAGTGGACATGCTCAGCCTGAAGGGATTCACTCAGTACAGGGACACAAAAAAACCTGAATTTGGAATTTCAGAAACAGTGGAAAGCAGAGATGCTGTTTTGAGCACCAACAGAGCTCTTGAAGGAAGTTATTGCTTCAGATATTCATTAAAAAGTCGAGATATTTAAGCATGGTAAAGAGTTTTATCACGGTCTCCATTTCTTAGCTACTCTTGACAAAATACTTTTGAGATTGGAGCTCTGAAGAGCTTCATGTATCCCTCAAAGAAGGGTCTGCACATCACAAATTCGGGCATTTTTCCCTCTGTGGTTTTGCTGAGGAAAAATTAAAATTAATATAAAAGCCACTACATTTCACAAAGCTTATAAAATCCATCCTAGATAAACAAATTTACAGAAGTTTTGCAGCAAACATTTAAATCACACTGGCTTGTACAATGTGTCTCCAAACGCTCAGGAGCGAAAAAAACTGGGGAAAGAAACTCAGCTTTGTTTTGCTTCTCTTTTAGGAGAAACAGCTTTCACAAAGCTCGAATAATTTTCCCAAAAGAGTTAAAATAGGTGAAGAATAAAATTAAATTACATTCTAAACCAAACAGCTGTACTTTTGCTGCTCGCAGTGAGGACGGAGTGTTTATGAGACAGAAATAGGCTCCAGGAATAAATTAGGCATTGGGAAAACTGGTGGGTGTAGCAGAGGTGGAAATGCTCGGGAAGTGGGCAGGGAAAAGGGGAAGAACCAGCCTTGGACGTTTGGCAGTGAAGGGGAGAAGGGCAATTGGGTGAAGGAATGATTTGGCCACAATTTACAGGTTTTAGAGACTCTGCTGCTGGTCTTGCATCTCCTAACTGTAAATACAGACGGGTTTAGCTCTGCCTTTTTCATATTTTCCCTCATTTTCAGATCTTGCCCTGGGAATTTCCTCTGTACTTCTATTTACAGCAAATATTAAGCTTTCCAATGCTCTCAAAATCCTTCCTGGGGGGTTTAATGCCTTTATGCACAACCTTAGTTTTGTCCACAATATAAAATTTGCTTTTTCTTCCCCCTCCCCACTTCTTTTAGTCTTCCTAATTTCAGGTCTCTTGTACCTCACCTTCTTCCCAGCAGTTATTCCTCCCTGAAGGATTAACATATTTCCATGTTACTCATTTTGCAAAACAATGTCAGGCCGTATTTTCCCATAAGGTTCTTTAATCTCCAAACTGTCCCTCATTTATTCCTCAGTCTGTCTGTCTCGTGCTTTTCCTGCAATTCCAAAGACAATGCTTTAAATTACAAAAATGACGTCTCAACTTGATGCTGGGGTGGGAATGACTTTGTAATTTTGGGGGGGAAGGGAGGAAAGAGCGTTGGGATAATCAGGTATTTGCCTTTTTTATTTTTTCACCCACAATTTTGTTCTGTCTCTCCCTTTTCCCTGAGCAGTGTTTGCTCCTGCAGACAGGTAGCTGTAACTTCTGGGTTCATGTCACTTTTTACACTGCAGGGAATTCATGGCACTGAAATGTGAAATATTCTGTGGGTTTTTGTGTTTAAAACAGACCTCTCCCATCAGAACTGCAGCCCTGTTTTGGTTAACAATGTTTTCTCACTCCTCTTTAACCTGCAAGGTTAATGCCCCATCACTGAACCTCATCTTGTCTTTTTGCTCTTCCTCCCACCTCATCTTCATCATAACCATTCAAAACAACACCATCACCTGCAGATTTTGCCATCTTCCTTGCACCTCTTCTTCCAGGTTGTTTGGGAATATTTTAAACCCCACAAAATCTCAGCAGACCCCCAAAGCTCACCCCAGCACATTGACCTTTCATTTTCTCTTTCAACCAAATATTCATCCATGCAAAGAGATTTTCTGTCTGTACCCAGGATTTCAGTGGATATTTGGTTCCTTTAAAACCTGGTGAGGAAGCATCTTGTCAAAATCTCTCCCTGGTCACCCCAGCAAACCATCAGCCCAATTTCCCCAGTAAACCTTAACGTGAGAATGACCACTGGGAAAAAGCAGCATTTTGCCTTTTTGGACAGAAAGGCTCTTGCTGGGGCTGGAAGGTGAGGAATAAATGTCATTCCCCATGACCTGTTCCTCCATCCTTGCTGCTTTATATGCAGAATTTCTCATGCATGCCTCGGAAGAGGTGTCAGCAGAACACCTCACTCCACATCAGCTGTGTGTCTGTGAGGAGCTGGATTAGCTGCTGCTTGTTAGGTGGATGCTGAAAGTCCTTTGATCTTGTGAAGTCAGAGCAGGAGCTTTAGTCTTGGGGTTTGGGTGGATTTTTTTTTTCCTTTGCAAAATTTTCCCCCCCAAAAATAAATGATTGTACCAGTGCTGCATTATTGGCTGCATAAATTGGTTTTTCTTCACTGAGAGGCTTAAAGGCTTGTGTAAACTACACTGTAGAGCCCAGAGTAAACATGTAAAACATGTCCAAGCTGCAGTTTGAGCTGATTCAGTTTAATTCCATGTAAAACCAACAGAATCTGTTCCAATCAAAGCTGTAACTCAGGGCAGCTTTGCCTGCTGCCATGAAGAATTCAAAACAGGCGAATTCTACGTGTTTACACCTATTGTAGCCTGACATTTCCAAAGAAAAACTTTTAAAAAATTAAGTTAAACAGCTCCTGAACTTGGGTTTTGGTGTCTCTGATGTTTCTGCACTTCACACATCCCTGCTCAGTGAATCAGCCATTCAAAGGTGTTGGTTTTTTGTTGGGTTTGTTGTTTTTTTTTTGTTATTTTAACATACTCAGCTTACGACTGTGCAAATAAGATTCCCAAATCCATTCCTCAGATCAAATAAAGGTAATTACAGAGCTTACTGTGGGCGATTCCCAGTGGGAGGGTGGGAGTGGCCACGGGTGGGGCTGTACATGCACAACAGAGAAAATGGGAATGTACCACACCCGTCATAAAACATGCTGCCACAGCCAGCAACAGAAACCATTAGGGTGGATCATCATCCACACCTTCTCATAAAGACAGAAAGATGGCATGAGATCCCAAGATGAACTCTCAAGTCACAGGGAGATGAGCATGACTCACCCGGGGAGGAAAAAAAGGAACGTGAAACAAATTAGGAGGCTCCCAAAGTCCTGCCCTGTGTGTCCCCCACGTCCCCCCTGCACGATGGAGAGGATTAATGGGGTGCATCGTGGCTCACACAGATCTTGAGCTAAAAATAGGCAATTCATGGGAACAGCTGCTGATTAATCATCTTTTGTTATGCACCAGCAGCGAGGAGCGGGGCCATAACTTGTTGTATTTTGGGTCTGGAGGAGCTGACAATCCCTGACCCACATTATTTATTATATCATTCAGTGCTCCTCACATTTTTGGAAACGTTAACCCAATGTCCACTCAGCATCTGGTTTTAAAAGCGACTGGTGTTTGCCTTTCCATTCAAATGTAATGGTAGACTTTAAAAAAAATAACCATATACAAAATATTGTGGGTATAGAAAATATTGTGGATGTAGAAAATATTGTGGGTATAGAAAACATTGTGGATAGCCCATAAACTGCTTTGGAAGCTAGGAACCAGAACAGCCACAGAAGGGAAAGGGATACTTTAGAATATATTAAAAGATTTTATCATGTGATAGAAGAAAGTAAAGTGACACAGACTGTCATTGCAGGGAGAGGAAAGGGAAGGATGGGTGAAGGAATACGTGGGAGACAGCACACATAATTATAGGAGAAAGGGCCACTGAAGCTCACAAATGATGATGGGAAACAGGGCTGTAAAAAAGGTAAGAGAGAAGCACAGGTGAGGGAGAAGGACAAGGTGATCATTCCCTGCTATGTTCTCCCAGCTTTCAAGGGAGTTCTTGAGTTTCTGAGCCATTTCTCCTTATCTGCCATCCAATTGATGGAGCCTGTAGCTGTTTTCACCCTCACTTCTTCCTAAGAATTATTTTTACAATCACGTGGTTGTGTTGACAGCTTTGCTGGATTTGTGGCATCTCCCCACTGCCACTCCCCAGACCCAGAGTAAAACTGTGAATTCAGCCCAGAGAATTCAGTTACAGAGATTTGCTGCCGTTATCTCCTGTGCTGGTTTTTCCTGCCAACCCAGCTGGTTATTCATGACAGAATCACACAGTTTCTGGATCATATGAACTGCTCCCAGCCCTTGGAACTCTGTCTGACTTCGTGCTTAGATGTCTACAATAATAAAACCCTGAAATTTCATACCCCTCCTTCAGGAAGCAGCAGAACCATTCATCCAGAAAACAGGACAGGCTATGCAAAGGATTGGGTTTGAAAACACTGCCAGAGTTGCAGGGCTGGGAGGGAGAGCTGACATCTGTTCCAGAGGTTAACTGGTGCACTTGGAAAGGTGTTTCAGGGTTTAGGATGAGGAGGGAAAAGGTGAGGGGAAAACCAAGTGCACCTGACAAACTCACTCGCCTTCTCAGCTAAATTTTTCCATGCTTGGTTTGTCTCCAGTGCTGAGTTCCCTCTTTGCTGAGCCAACTATGCAAGTTCAGCACCTGTGAGGGACTTTTCTCTATTAAGAACTTCCCAGATGATGAGTCTGCCCTGTCCACAAGAAATAGGGAAGTTCTTACAGTGTTATTTCAGCCAGACTCTGTGAATTGTTGTCAGGCTTTCTACTTCTGCTTAAATTAATACTTTAGAACTAGAGGTAAAATCCATCCCCAGAACAAATAGGACCTGCAATGAAGCTGAGAAGAAGCCCTGTAATTTGTTTTCCTCCGTTTGGAGGGAATTTCTGTGTGCTTGGAGAGCAACCACCAGAGTGTGGTTACATCTTAAACACCACAGGTGCTGTTGGCCTTTCCATCCCAGAAAGGTGTCAGCAGAGCTGGAAATCCTTCAGGAAAGGGCTACAGGCATAATCAAAGGTCTGGGATTGCTTCAGAATGAGAAATGACAATATTTCATCCCAAAAAATGTGGGAAAAATAAGAAAAATGTAATAATTCACGAAGTTCTCTGCAGGGACAGATATGGCTCTCTGTCATCACTGTCGGTGTCAGAAAGATGCAGGATAAAATATAAGTAAAGAAGAAAAACTAAAATGCTGATGGAAGGATGGGAACCTGGACCAACACATTCCGTGTCACTGGATGCAGAAATGATTGCAAATTTTCTTCACTCATCCTTGAGATTGTCACATTACTCTTATTTTTCTCTAATTATCCAAAAGGTATTTCCAGAGGTAGCGAAATATGGGCAGCAATCACAGCTAACTGAGAGAGAAATGAGCTCAGAACCCTTGAATAAGGAAGCAAAAATAGCACGGTGAAATTAAACAAACTCACTGGCAGATTGAAATTCAGAAGAAAAGAAATTACAGTCCTTAGAAGCTCTGTAAAGTTATTCAAGTATCCTGTAATCAAGGTCCAGTGCATCCTGTGAAGAGGAGCAAGGAAACAATGAGGAATTCATGTGGCCAGACCAGAGTTTAGTGCTGGGCTGTGCAGGTTCCAATCCTGTTCCTGAAAACGTCTCCTAAAAACAGGGCAAGCCTTAGTGACAAGAATGTCAGGGATCAACAAAGCAATGACAGCTTTGACCAGCCAGCAGTGGCAACCTGGCAAGAATAACCTTAGAAAAGTCTTGAATTCATTAAAAGCCCTTTAAAAAATCCTGATTCTTGTCAATCAATTCCTTTTCTGAATATTTTCCATAATTAATTACATGTAGAAACATTCCTGTCTCCATGACAAGTGTTAGGCACAACATTCTGGGCACTTCTACAATGTTTGGCACACAAAATCATTGACTGACAGAGGATGGATTTTTAACTGGGAAAGGAAAAATGGAATCCTGAAACCTCGTGGCTCTTCTCTCATAAAGAATTGAGGGGGAAAAATAAAAAGATCCCAAGATTTTTTTTCTTGCACTGGGAAAGATCAGTGTGATCTGGAGAGGAAAATGATGATTTGGTGTTTGGGGCAGAGATGTGAGCAGGTCACACAAGCTGATGTCAAACCAAGGCAGGCAGGGAGGATGGATTAGGAATTGGGGAACATCCAAACACAACTTCCTCTGGTGAAAACTATTCTCAGCCTCAAGGGATGCCTTGATCCCTGGTCTTAAAATCAGAGCTGAACATGGTTAGAAGAGAAAAAGGGGTTTTTAGCTCAGTATTTATTTCAAGGATCCCTGGTGCACTCCATCCAGGAGGAATATGCTGAAAATGCACACCCACGATAGATCAGGTTTAGAATTATAGGTCTTACAAATGAGCACATCTATCAAAGATTCCCCAGTGAGTGAGGCTAAGGAACCCTCCCCTGGCCAGACCCATCTTTTATTTAACAAAATGTGTTCCAGAGAGGACCTTGGTATCTGAGGCCTCCAAGATGTTCAATCTCCCAACTCAACAAAACATCAAGTCTAGGAACGTAGGCTAAAAAGAAACACTAAGAATACAAAAGGCTATAAAGGTATAGAAAAGAGGTATAAAAGAAAAGGCAAAAAACCGTGATGGCATCAGGCTGGAGAGGGCACTCACAGCAGGATCCAGCCAGTTCAGGTGGCTGCAGAGGAGACACAAACCCCAGGATTGTTCAAATCGTGGATTTCTGCCAGGGGGCTCGGTCATGCAGAGCTGAGAGATCAGCTGCTGCTGCCTTGCTCACCCCAACACCCAGCTGAGGTTACAGTTTCTCACTATTTTCTGATTTTTGAGGTTGTTATCTTATCACAGGAGCCTTGCACGGTCACGCAACATTTACAGCAGCCAAAATGACATGAAATGGTTCCAGCTACATCTGGGATAATCAGATACCTCTTTCCAGATCAAAGCATCATTGTTTGCTTTAGCACATCCTACATCCAGGCAGCCCACAACTTCCTTAAGCTCTGTCTCCCAGGAAGAGTTTGTTGTAAATGATTTATTGTAATCCTGATCATTGGCAACCTCCCCTGGCTGTGATTTCTGCTCCTAAAGAGGATTTGTCAGTGAGTGATGTGATTTTTCTTTGCTAAAATCTGTTTTAACAATGCAAAGTGCTTTGGAGTTGGTTGTTTTTGGGGTTTTGGGGGTTTTTTTTGTTTATGTTCTTTCTACAAAACAAAAATTAGTGTCTCTAAGGGACATTAAAAAAAGATTTAATGAACAGTGACAGCAACGACTTTTCAGTCTGTTGATTGGGCAGTTTAAACTGATCTACATTTGCAACCTGCTGTGAGACACATCAGCAAGAGTGAAATTGCAAATTTTGGAGGGAGAAATTGGACTCCCAAGAAAAAAATGAAAATCAGACATACATGGCCGGAGGTTTTTCTCTCACAGAGAGATATATCCACAGTGTGCCAATTCCAGGATATCCAGGATATTCCAGGATAAGCTGGAGCTGCAGTTCTTACTGAGCTGCTGGTGCCAGTGTGAAAACTGAGAACAGCACTCTGATTGTAGCCTTGGGATTTATCCCCATATGGGAGATCCTCCAGAATGGATTCTCCACAAAGGCATTAAATAACCACCACTGAATACAGAGGATCAGCCCAACGTTGTTTAAGGCTGCTTCTCATTTAACAGTAAAAAAAGAAAAATCCTTTCCCTGTGGCTGCTTCTCTTTTAACAGTAACAAAGAAAACACTTTCCCTACACAGAGGGAAATTTTTATAGTCTGAAATGTCACTAAGACTCCTCCTTTCCTACCAAAATGCAATTAATCAACAGAACCTGGCAAAGGTCTCAGAGTGGAGGGACAAGAATAATTTGATTTTCCTGGACCTTTTGTATTGACTGTCCAAACAACCCTGAAAAATTCAGGATTTGTCAAAATTCTCTCACCATGCAGAAGCCACCAGGCAAGACCTGTACCTGTGCAAAAGCTTTTAATAAAATTCTAATGCTCCACACCACAAATGAGGCAGCTGGGCTGAAAAATTGCAGTATAAAAGAGAAGTCAGAGAGAGCTTTGTATAACCTGAAGAGAAGTGGGAAAGCAGCACTGGGAGGGCAGGCAGTGTGGAACACTTACAAATTACAAATAGACACATATATTTCCTGGCTGTCAGTTTTCCCACCTGCTTCTTTCAAGATGAGGAATCTCTCTCCTCATCAGCCTCCAGTAAAGCCACTGGGAGAGGAGCCTGTGCCTGAGACGTTGCTGAACTTTATCTCACATCATTTTTTTCCCTGATGTACTACCACAGGTCTCCTGCTTGATTTCCAAGCCCCATTGTGCTCTATCCCCCCGGGCAGTGCAGTCTTACTCATCATAAATACAGATTTGTCTTTGAACTGTAAAGGCAAAAAAAGGTTTCCACGTTTTTAGGTGATGTATCTTTGTTAAGCAAACCTAACAAACCCCTTAGATATTTACCTGACAGCTACTTCAACACGTGGCAAAGACCTGGCAGATTAACTCTTGAATTAAAGTGGCTTTTTTTTCACCCTGATTTGTTCACCTGAAATCTAAATTATGAGCACAAACACCTTTATGCAGCTACAAACTTGGTGCATGATGTAAAAGGATGCACGTTCTACTTTTGTTTTACTGTAAGGTTACAGTGAACAAGAGAAAAAAAGTCATGGTAGAAAACAAAACAGCAGAAGATTAAATTTATTCCTTTTAATCTGAAGAACACCATCAGATATGTCTCCTATATCCAAAGATCAAAGATTGGGAACTTGAGAGGAGATCCAACTAACAAAAACAGGGATGGAATGACAAAGCCATTTACATATCTCAGATATATTTAAGTCATGCAAAAGAGAACAGAAAGGCTGAAGGGATTGGGACTAATAAAGAACAAAAGTGAAAATATGAGTGTGTTGTAGCCAGCAGTCTGAGTAATGATAGGAAAATATCTTTTTTTTTTAAATATAGTCCCTCTGAAAGCAACTGGGGTGCATTTATATCACAATCTCTCAATAAAGTGACATTGCTAAATTTGCATAACCCCAAAACAATACATTTTCATTAATTTATGATCCTACAGAAAACGAAGAGCTTACTTATTTTTATAAGAGTTGTGTGGTGAATCCATAGAAACCCCCTATCACATCTGCATTGGAATTGCATCTACAGAACATTTCCTCAAGACCTAAAATCCCACTGGATCAGGAATTCCTCAGGATGGCTCCTGCTGCATATCCAAACCCAACATCCATCCCTCTGCCCTTTTCTCCTCTGAATTAACCCAATTCTTATTTTCAGCCCCGAGTCCCATTAAATCACAGAGCAGATGTGATTAATGGCTCTTGTAGACAAATACAATTATTTTTGGGGAGGTGCTGCTGCCACATCCCATGTCTCCCTCAAATTGGGGCTAAAGAGATGCTTCCAGTCACCTGCACCCAACAAGGAGTTTGCAACCCAGTTTAACTTTTTTAAAAGTGTTTGTTGTAATTTGATTTTGCCTTAACAGGGTTTCTGTCTGACGTGGATTTGGGGATGGTTTCGCTACTCCAGGACCAATCCAATATTAAATTTTCTCCTTCGGACACTCTGGAAAGGGACCAGCAGGACCTCATGAAGGCACAGGGGGATTCAATATCCCCAGTTCAGCAAAGTGTGAGTAAACTGGCCCAGGCCTGTTCTCTTTTTTCAAAGATCAGGATCAACACTCAGCTCTTGCTGTACTAAATCTCTCCAAACCTACTGGTAACAAAGCAAACACGGAAGGTTTTATCCTCAAAGGGTAGAAACCTGAATTATCCTGCTCAGCTATTCTTGAACTCCAGCTAAATTTCCTATTCCATTGCTTAAAATGACTGGAAAAGCTGTGTTGTGTCCCACTGCAGGAAGCACTGGATTTATCCTGACTTCCCTGAGGGATTTCTCGAAATCCAACTCGGATTTGGAGGGGGAAGGAAGGAAGGGACCCCTCAATAATCTGCTCTGCCTTTTTGTGGACCACAGGACATTCCATTCCCCCCTCCCTGCTCACAACACCCTGCTCCTGACTGATGTGTGTCTTCTCAAAGGCATCCCACTAATTACTCAGCCCTGATGTCAGGGAAAATATGCATATTTTCAGTGCCAGGATCCAGACACCAGCCCTGCTTCAGCCTTTCTGCTCCAGATTAAAGAGCGCTTCAGTAGCTGGAATTTTCTCTTTGCTGAAGTGCAGCAGGGAGGGGAGGAGATGAGACAGGGAAGGTTGAAGTGTCTGCCCAGAGCCTGCCTTGTCTCTCCAAATGAGTGTGGCCACCTTAATGAAGGGAAGTGATGTAACCACCCACAAATCCGGAGCCTGGAACACCAGCAGGGGATGAGATCAAGCTTATTTGACTAAACTTGCAGGCGACAAGACTTGCACTTATCACATTCCTGTCGTTTAATCTTTCATTACTTGGTCATACCTCAGCTTTTCCCTGAAATGGTCAGACCAGAGAGGCAAGGTGCCCTGTTTTTCAAGGGCAGTTTGGTTTTCTCGTGGAATTACAGAATGTTTTGGGTTGGAAAGGACCTTAAAGATCACCCAGTTCCGTGCCACCCACTAGACCAGGCTGTTCAAAGCCCAATCCAACCTGGCTTTGCTTTTATTAATTAATTATTGAACAGTTTTGGCTACCAAGCAATCAGGAAATCCTTTAGATCTTTTTAGGGTTTCTCTGCATGAAGGTGGTTAGCACTGGTCAGTTCATACTTAATGTATGTAATTTTTAGTGTAATTAAAATATTATTTCTAGAAATTATTTCTAGAAATATTATTTATTTCTATATCTATTATTAATTATTAATTATTAATTAATTAGTTCTATAAGGAATTAATTATTTCTATATNATTATATATATTACATATTATATAATATATATATTTATATTTTATATATAATATATATTTTTATATATATATATTATTTCTATATTATTTCTATAAATAAATAATGTAAACAATAAAAATAACAAAATATTTGCTCATACCAATCTTCAACACCAACCTTCAATAAATAAACGCCAATATCCCACCGCAGGACAATCCCAGCTACAGCTGCCAACCCTACGAGCCAGACACCAGGACAGAAAGGAAGAGCTCAGAATCCTCTCACAGCCCCAGCCCTGCTTCCCCATCCCGGGACCAAATCCACGGGAGATACCCAGCGAGCCAAGGAATTCCCTGCGGCAAGAACAAATTCAAGGCATCCTTCAGCACGGAGAAATTCCGGCGCTACAGCTACGAGGAAAACACCCCCAGCAGCTACGAGCGCTTCCTCAAGAGCAGCAGGAACCCCTTCCACCCCTACAAGAGGCAGATCAGCGAGGATGTTTTCCAGGAAACACCCCAGGCCCTTCCACCAGAAGCTTCTCCCTTCAAAAATCACAGGAGCATCGATGGTTTCGAGGGTCTGCCGGGGTCTGCGGGTCCTGAGGAGCCGGAGGTGTTTCCCACCCATATCCCAAATATCTCCTCGGAGCAGCCCTGGTGTAGCAGCCTCCAGTACAGCAGCACGGGGCAGGAGGTCATGGTCAGTGGTTTTTTTGGAATTGTTTTCCCTGTTTTCGATGGTAAAAATGTGCTTTTGGGTGTGTTTTCTTATTTCTCAGTATGAATACATTAGGATTTATTATGCTGTCGAGGTATAGGTTAGAGATCGGGAAAGGAATATTTCGATAGATCTATGTTTATTTGTCCAAATTCCCTATTTTATGGTCCTTTCGTTGCTGGAAAACATCCCTCAGAAAAAAGCACAGGGAGAAATGATTTTCCATCAGATGTGGTACCCGAATCTTCCCTGACAACAAAATTTGTCATCAGTTGGTATTTTCAAGAGGCAAAAGTTCACAAAACCATATTTTCAAGCATGAGGATGTGGAGCAGATTTGGTCCAACACCTCAGCTCACCTGCACTTTTCTCAATGCAAGCAGAAGAGAAACCCTAAGACATCAGTGCCACCAAAAAATAAATATCAGATCTGTTTTTATGTGCAGTGTCAAGTTACCTGGGCTAATTCCAATACTAGAGAGAGGCAGCTGCCTATTTAGGGCAGCAGAAATCCCTGAAAAACAAATTAAATTACCCTCCAGTATCTCCACGATATCTCTGTTGTGATCCAAGGTGTAAAGTTTATCTTGATCGTCTGCTGCAGCCAAAATGAACAACTCCACCTGCCAGAGGAGGGCCCTGAGCTGGTTCTAAATGCCTGGGAGAGGAAGAATTCGTGGGCTACCAAATGAAAGATGAGTTTAAAAAAAAAAAATCCTAATTGGATTAAGACCAGGGAATGGAGAGATGTCGTCAGGGAACATACCTGGGGATTGAAGCCATCCAGGTTAAGGAGAAAATTGATCTAAATCTCTTATTTCCTGGATAAACACTCATCTAGGTCAGAGGAGTTCAGTGCAAAACCTGTGAGCAGCTGATGAATAAAAAATTCCCATTGTCTTCCCAAAAGCCTGGGCTGCTGCAGGATGTGCAGGATGCAGAGGCAGCACTGCAGGAGCCCTTTACAAGCAGGTGGAACTACTCCCTGTTGCTGCCTCCCCTGGTCCTGCCAGCGCCCAACTTCCAACTCCTAAATCACTTCCAGGCTGCTGGAAAGTTGGGATTTCTGGAAATCTTTAGCTGGTGGTCACTGATATTTATTAATAATATAATAATTTAAAATACCACTGATATTTATTAATAGTGGATGTCAAACCAAGTCTAATTTGTTCTCCTAATAATATACCATAAAAATACCAAATATTTTTATATTTATTAGATCTACTACATACATTATATATAAAATATATTAAAATATCTCATTTGTATCTAATAATATATAATATTGTACTTAGTTATTAGACAAAATACCATAAGAGCTTGGCATTATTACCATGCTTTAAAGCAGAAGGATGAGTGCTGTAAGATTATTGAAATAACAAGATTCTCACTGAATTCTCCCACTTTTACATTTTCCCTGCATCTTGGTTGAACCCAGTAGTCAGCCCAGTGTGATTTTTCTCTGCCACCTCTTTCCTGTACGTTGCAGACCTCACCCTCCAGCTAAGGCCAAAATTCCAGAGCCAGATAAAATCAAGGAGAATGAAAAAAGAGGGAGACACTTTTGCACACTCAGGAATGAAAGCTGGAGTGTGTGGTTTGCGTGTGCAGGGGGGAAAAAATAAAAATATAAACAGAGCCTGGCCTTTTTCTGGATTGCTCTTTGCAATGTGGCCTGGGATTTCCTTTTATAAAGCTGTAATTATGGAAATGCAGGGATTGGTTCATGAAATGGAATCATGGAGTGGTTTGGGTTGGGAGGGACCTTAAAGTCCATCCAGTGCCACCCCTGCCATGGGCAGGGACACCTCCCACTGTCCCAGGCTGCTCCAAACCCTGTCCAACGTGGCCTTGGACACTGCCAGGGATGGATCATCCCCAGATTTCCACCATTAGAACATAAACCAACTTGTATTAACTCTTAAAAAACCACAATTAAGCCCCAAAAAGTCAATATAATGAAGGCAAATCCGGGCAGTGACAAACGCGATCCTATTTTAAATTAAGCTGTTTTGTCTAATAACTCATTCCTTGAATATTTTGCAGCAGGATTCAGACATGAAGCTCAGGACATCCCCCCTGGAAGGGCAGCCTGGTTTGTATTGCTACCAGCCCCAAGTGCAGCAGATGTATTGCCCCTCACACCCCTTCCATCAGGTCAGTACCACCAAAATCCCCGGATTTTTAGCCCTCAATTGGTACAATAATTGTGGTAATAATAACTTTTCAAAAGGATTTTAAAATATCTTTAAATTTCTGGGTTGGCAGGGCCATGTTTATATATCTATATGCTGTTTATAAGATCTTAAAAGAACGGCAGCTAAATGGGCTTTAAAATGGTCGTTCAGAAAAAGAAGGAAAAAAAAAAAAAACAAACCAAAACTTGTGGAAATGGAATCTTGGTACTGCATATTTATATTTTCACCATTACACTCGAGAAAATTTGCTTTGAAGTCAGATAAATTATTAACAAAACTCTTGGCATTTCAGGATCTTAATTAACCAAAAAAAAACTTCAGAAAAAAAAACCCCCAAATACACATGACCGTATACTTAAAATTCAGACCAACCATAGAAAAATGTTTTAAAGTAAAATTGGAACAGCAAAATGATGTTCACTTGTGTTTGATGGCACACACACACTCTTTTGAAATCTTTTGCTTCTTACATCATCCCCAGTGAAAGATTATTCAGCTGAAGAATAATTGACAATAATGCTGATGGTGCAGGAGAACGTGCAAGATCCAGGTTGTTCTTCTGTAATGTAACTTTATCATTGACACTTAAAATCATTTCCTTCAGATGTAAATGGAGGTGCTGTTCAATGCTTTGAATTTTTCCTCTCTTGTGCTCAATTCCCTGCAAGGTGTAAAATTTTCAGTGAGATGCTCAAGATCGAAATTTGCAGATTTTGAACAAGGAAAGAAAAAAACTTAAGGTGGAATTAAGGCAACGAGGATTTTTTTCAGATTTATAGGTAGAAATCAGTGTACAAAAGCACCACAACTCCAAAACACCCAACCATCAGAGGGGAATTAAATGAAACTTAAAGGAAACTCCAAAATATGTGAAGATAAAAGCTCACACCTGAGCTCTGTCTCCTTTGATCCCAGGGACTGATGACAGAATTTGTGGCATCAGCTGCACCATCTCATTCAACTCATGGAGTATAAAAATGTGACTGACAGAGCAGGGATTTCAAACTGGGCAAAGAAAACCAAACCCAGGCTCCTGAGTGACATTTCACTGGGCTGGTTAATTCGTGTGGTGTTCCTGAATCATGGAAACATTCAGCAATTCTGGTTTTTTATTTTAATTATCACAGCCAGAATTTACTGAGCCTTATTTTTCCCTGGCATGTGGCAAAAAGGCAACAATCTTTAAATTCTTATCGACACTGCCATAATTAATTTACTTGTGATGTTTTCTTGTTACCCTAAAACTCGGTAGAAGTGATAAAAGGTAATAATAAAATTAAAATAGAATAAAAATAAAGGTGATATTTCACTACTATCCTAACTTAAAAATCCATTATTATTATTTTAGAAGAAAATGGTCCAAAAATTGTGCCCAAAAAAAAATGCTCTGCTGCAAATATAAACTGTTGTGGATCTGTCACAATTCCAGACACCTCACTCACCATAAAAATGCCATTTCTGTGTGCTGCTTTAGCAGAAACATCACTTATCTTGTGAATTCATGGAATATTCTCGATTTCTTTATCCATTCTGCAGCAGGCACCTTTCCCCTGTCCCTGCTGATTCGATCCCAGTGCTGTTTCTATACTGACCACATTCCAAAAAACCTCCAGAATTAAAGCTCCTGGGAGCTGCCAGGCAAGATCCAACAGGCACCAAGAGGAAAATCCTCCATCCACCTGCAGGCTGGCACTGGGACAAATCTCTGAAGTGCAGCAGGTTTCTGTCAGACTTTTCAATACTTGTGCTTAATGTTACTGAAGGAGAAGTCTGGCAACGTGTTCTACTGCTCAGGAATAAAAAAAAACGAGAAAAAATTAGGTAAAAGAGGTGGAATTGCTGCCCCAGTGCCATAATCACACACTGGAAAATGAAAAGAACACGGGATGCAGCTGAGGAGAAGTGGAATAACCTCTCCTGCACGGAGCAGCCCCATTATTAATGCTTTACATTTCCAAACTGGAATGGGGCAGTGCAAGTTCAATCACTCCAAGGAAGCTCCACTCCAGAGAACGGGCCCTGGAGTGAAGGATGTTCAAACTGAGCCCCAGTTTTCATTAGAGGGATGAGAGGGATTCAGCCCCTTCATTAATTTTGTCCAGATGATAAAACAGCCTCACCTTCCCCTTTGCTGGACACAACAGAAATGGTGACTCAGATGAAAAATGAGTTATTATTGACCCGAATGAAGCAGCAGACACTGGCTGGAGTCACTCACCCACCCACCATAAAACACCTTTCATGCCTTGTGAGACTGTAAAACCAGCTCCAGCCTGTCCTTCCAGCCCATTCCCCAGCCTCCCTTCCCTCAAAAAGCACTAATGAAACCAATAAAACAGAAAGAATCCCTAAAACGCCCAGGTCTTGCCTTTCATGATGACATCAAAACCAGCCCCATCTTAGTGTTGTTTCCTTTCAAAGAGCCACCAAAACCAATAAAAATCAGAATTGTTGCAGGAATTGCCCAGTTTTCTACTCTTGGGGAAAAACCTGCACCCAGTGCACAAGGCAGGGAGCACCACACTGCACACAAAAATTAGTTCACAGCTGCTCTGGAGACACTAAGTGTGCCCAATATTTAGTTTAATGAGGCAGGACATGATTAATTATGTACATTTCATTTCTTTCACCATGCAAACAACTGAGTCTATTCAGTCTGGTTTCGCACATTCCATCTCAGGCAGTTCAGTGTTAGAAAGATAAAAGCAAACAGGCAAGAAAAACTCCAGCAGCCAGAATGAAATTACAGAGAAACTGAAATCAATTATTCAAAGTACAGAATAAATAAATAAATTGTGGATGTTTTGCTGTTTTAAGGGGACAAAGACCAAGAGCAACCAAAGCTATTGATCCAAAAAGAAAAAAAGGATTACAATTAGAAACTAAAAGATGTCCAAGGGATTTTTCCCAGTGAGTCTTGAGAGCACAATTATAATTTTTCAGAGGAACCTCATGCTGGAGATGAGCAGTAAAACACCAGAACAGGGCTCAGCAACCTTTGAGTACCAGGGAAGGCATCCAGGTAGATTTTTTAATAGAGTGTGACAGGACTTCTAATTTTGGCCATGCCCTCACCCCTGGCATCTGGAAAGATTCATGTGAAGAGGCAGAAATTCCTCTCATACAGAGCTCCCCAAGAGCCAGCTGATCTTTTCTTACCTAAACTGGATAATGTTCTTTTGCTTTGAAAGTCTCTTTCCAGCAGCTTTTAACTGTAATTTGGGGAAGAAAAACATGGAATTATTAGTAAAGAAAAAGGCCAAGTGCTGTGTTTAAAAATTGAGAGCAAATCTACAGAAACTCTGGTGCAACCCAGGCTGTCTGTGTGGATTATTTCCAGTCTTTCACCTGGTTTTTTATCCTGGTCATCCCATCTCTTCAGTGTCTTGGGAGCTGGACAGGCTTAGAGATCTCCTGAAGAGATGGGTCAGCATTTCTCAGGGAGCTTCTGCTGCTGGTCCCAGGGGAAAGGCAAGGGTGGCATAAATACTGTTTGATTTTCGGGGTCCTGGCTATTCTTTTTAGCTTTCTGATACAGAAAATGGGTTGGAAATGTCACTTGAGGTGGTGGCTCCTTGGAGAAGCCTTTCCTTGGGATTGAGTGTGAGGGAACAGACAGGGAGCAGCCCAACATGAGACAGAAATGTGAAACCACCTCAAAAATGTCTCAAATGCTGCTCTCCTGACCCCTGGAATGACATCACTGAGTTATTCCACAACAATACATTCATCTGAAATACATTCTGATGTATCCACTGAAGTTCTTGTCGTTGTTTGTTGGTTTTTTCCTTGCCTTGCACGGTGACAGCGATTTTAACAGAGATTTTGGGATGTTATTCCCTCAGGAGCAGATTTTACATGCTTTCAGTTTTTGCCTTTCTGTACCCTCTCCACCTAATGAAAAAACCAGCAAA
The DNA here is from genome assembly GCA_013397915.1 of Daphoenositta chrysoptera. Classification (NCBI taxonomy): domain Eukaryota; kingdom Metazoa; phylum Chordata; class Aves; order Passeriformes; genus Daphoenositta; species Daphoenositta chrysoptera. The sequence continues at coordinate 194,408 of VZRO01008507.1, read as the reverse complement.
AAAACCCCACACAAACCCAAACAAGGCTCAGGCAAAACTTCCCTGTTTCTTCCTACATTTTCAGCAGCTTTACTTAATCAGGTGGTTTTTCCAAGGTGAACATTGAAATATTTTATTCTGGTGGTTTGGGTTTGGGGTTTTTTTTATGTCAATAAAATTACATCATTCATTATTTGTGTGCCTGTTCAGGGGAGGCTGAGCAGGCTGAAATACTTCAAACCAGACAGCTGAAGGGAGATAAGCTTTGAGTCTATAAAATTAAGAATTATCCACACAGAGGAGCACACAGCTCCTCACGGTTTTCGCATTGCAGGCAACAAAGAAAATACTTTTTTCCACGCAGTACCCTCAGAAATAATGCTGTTATTAGGGAATATTTTTGGGAGCTTGTTGCTAAAGCAAATAACATCTCTCCTGTGCCTGCAGTACCCCTCGGGAGGCAGCTACCCCGTGACTTACATCGCTTCCTCGCACTACCCCTACCAAAGGATTGCTCCTCAGAGCAGCCAGGAATCCCAGCAGCCTCTCTTCCCCAAACCCATCTACTCCTACAGGTAATACAATATTTTTCCAAGCCCTCACCTTACAGGAAATACCCTGTTTACCCCTGGCCTCTTTCCAGCATCGTTTGCAACAACACGTTCGCTCCTATTTGTTTTCTTCCCGGGGTGTTCTGTCCTGTCCCTACGGATCACAAAATGTTCCAGACTCTGGGGCTGGCCAAGGCACAGAGAAATTGAGTGTTGTGAAGCAGGGGAACAGTTTTGATCAATCCCAAAAAAAAAAAAGAAGAGACGTTTCTCTAAAGCAAAATTTTTGTTGCGAATTTCATCAGTACAAGACTGATCCCACTTAGTTGTCTATTCCAGCACCTGCATTAAATCTGATTTTTTCCCCAGTTACTGGAGCAAGGAAATGCCTAGAAAACAGATCAGCAATGGCAGTCACATGGTTTTAGCCCCCAAAGTAGATCAGATAATTAAATTTTAATTATCCCTCTGTCACTGTCAGTTTGATTCTCTTTGTGGCCTTCACCAGTTTAAGCACTCAAATAAAACCTCCAATAACTGCACACCAGCAGGACTGGAAGGTCTTGATTCTGCTTTCTGTGTAACTTTATTTTAAACACAGGTTGGACATTCTGTAAGAGCTCTGAGAGCTTCCTTCAGGAGTTAAGCAGTGTCAGGAGGTTGTTGTAAACAACGGAGTGGAAACATAAAATCATCTTTGCATTTGTGCTATGACAGTGAAAGTTGGAGTAATTACACACATTGGGGAAAACGATCTATTTTTGGTTGTGAGGAGTCAGGCAGAAGAGGCTAAAACGCTTTTCTTTCTCTCCCTAAAGCATCCTGATCTTCATGGCTCTCAAAAACAGCAAGACAGGGAGTTTGCCAGTCAGTGAGATTTACAATTTCATGACGGAACACTTCCCTTACTTTAAGGTGAGTTCCACAGGGATGGGGAGGGGGAATCTCCCTCTAAGCTCATCTGTCAGCAGAGGGAATAAGGGATGGGATTCCAGCTATGAAAAAGGATAATTTCTTAAGAGATTAACACCAAATCAATTACACACCATAAATTCTCATGATCACAAACTACCCAGCATTTTGCACCTGGGCAGAAATGTGAAATGTGGTGATATTTAACTCCAAAAGTTGTTAGAAACTGTTCCAGCTGTGAGCTTGGGTGTATAACAGTGACCATTCTTCACCAGCAGCTCATAAAAAAGGGCAAATAATTTTAAAAACACCTTCACTGCTTCCTCTCAGATCTCAAATACAGGCAGAACTGGTCTTGTAGCTTGCAGCACCTCCAGACTGGTGTGGAAGCAGAGGATTCCAGGTTATCTCACTCCATCCTGGAGCTGGGATATTCATCTTGGGCAACAGCATCCCGTGCATGCCCTGCACAAAGAAAAGGATAATGTGTGATAATGGCACTAAGCTGATAATTACACAGGGAGCTGGGGAGGGAAAGGGTGGATGGTTTGCAGCAGCACTGCTGAAATTTGGATCCCTGCTGTGAGGGAATGGTTCCTCACTCTTGGAATGCCAGTGGAAAATGCTCAGTCAGCACAGGGAGCCAAGAGCAGGAGGATTAGTTAAGATTTTTTTGAAGAGCTGTAATGGAATCATCAAGTGCTGCTCCACTCAGAGCTTTATTTCTGCTGATTCTTCAAAACCACCTCACTGAAGTCCACAGTGGGTGACCTCAGCTGTGAGCAAGGCCCAAAAATGAAAATAAAGCCAGTGAGTCTGTCCTGTTTCCTATTGCAAACAGCCCTGCAGCAATTAAACCAAATTTAAAACAGCCACAGCTAGGCAGTTCAAACATTTATAAGAAAGGAACACTGAGAAATTTTTATCACTGAAAATATTTAACTAAAAATAAATGTTCCAATACAATTTTGCAGTGGTTTTGGACACTGGGGATAAATACAGCACACACCAAAAAAAATAGTAAGATTGAATATATCTATAATAAGAGAAAAATCCACATTATCACAGAGGAAGAGCTGTCAGGATCCATCACGTGTACTCCCAGATTTCCTCCCAAAGGAATCACTCACTACTCCATCATCTGTTACAAGCAAGGGAAGGGAGAGAAAAATAAAGCAACCAACCATCAGAAATCCCAGTGGAACCCACAGGAAAATACCAAGAGTTTCAAGCAGAGAGGTGGAAATATTATCAATAATTTTTCCAGACATGTGCATGTTGATTCAGCAGATCAAACTGAAATTAATTCTCTGTTGTCTTACAACACAATTGATCATAAAATTAATCAGCAGCTTTAAACCAAATGCTGCTGCTGCTGCCAGCATGGGCAGAATCCCTCGGACTCAGGACTGAGCCAGGACCATCCTGGTCCTTCCTGATTTTTCAGAACCCTAAATCTTTGTTTTTAATTCATTTAAAGGCTGATAAAAATGAGGTTACTGCTGCAGGAACAGAATAGTGCAGGGGGTACTACCCAAACATTCACTATTTTGTGACAGCTTTATTTTTGCATTTTACTTACAAATACAGTTAAATGCATTTGACTGTAACATCCTTAAAATAACCAGGGGAGAATGAGCAATGAAATATTACTTTTACAGGCATCAATCCCTGTCTGCCTCTGATCTTTACAGCAGCCCAGAGAATTACCAATATATGGCAAAAAATTAATATCCTCCATCTCCCCTGCTTTTGGAGAGTCTTCAGCAAATTAAAATCACATAAAAAGCAGCAGAGAACATCTTGCTGCCTCTACCAGCACTCACTAAAAAGCAGGATATAACAGGGAGAGGGGAAATAATTCAGGTTGGAGAGAAAAAGAGTGCAAGTGTGCACAGAGCCTTGCTGGGAGACATGGGATGATACAAGCCGAGTCAAATTAACTGGGATTCGCTGCCACAGCAAATTTAGTTTCTATGATGCAACAATCTCATTTCTAGTTGAAACAGAGCAATCCAACTCCTACGTTCTACAAAAAAAAAAAAAAAAATCTACGCAGCTAAAGTTGAATTAGTCTTTGATGTACCTCTCCCTTCTCTTGAGACCTAGATTTAAAGAGAAAGGGTTTTGCAAGATCACTGAACTCTTTAAACTTCAAGAGCTGGTCAGGATCAGTGGGGTTGGACAATAATATTTTTGGCTTGTCATCTTTTTTATTTTTTTTTTTTTTTTTTGGTAATGATTAGTGACAAAAAGCTTTAATCTAACAAAAAGCTTTAATCTTTTTAATTGGAGTTATTGCCAGTGGTCCGAGAGGGCAGAAAGGTCAGAAAGGAAGAGTTCAGGTGTTGGAGATGTGGCTCCTGGGGACATGGATTGCTGGTGGCCTTGGCAGTGTTAAAGGCTGGACTCAGTGACTTCAGAGGGCTTTTCCCACCTCGATGGTTCTGGGATTCCCCTGCTGATTTTATGATTTTGCACTTTCATCCCCACCGTGCTGGATGCAGGGATGGCCAAAATCAGCCAGAGCAAGGAGGTTCCAACTACTCAAGAGCAACTCCAGCAGCCAAATTTGTTCATTAACAACCACATCTGCTTTGAAAAATGGTGTTTTTTCACTGAACACACTGAGTGTTCCTTCAAGCCCTGCCTGGGCAAACAAATTCTCACAGCTCAGCAATCCCAAGTTTAATGCAAGAACCTGCCCAGCTCACTGCTCAGCCTCCAAAATCAATCCCTGTACTTTTTAGCTTGTACAGTTTCTAAAACCATCTCCTAATTTACACCCCCACACGTTCTGAAAACCTCTGAGAAGCCCGTGCCGCTCCCATCTGAGCAGAAACACCAATTATCCTGTCTAGGTACACACAGAGGTGTGGAGCTTGTGTGCAGGGCAAGAAACAGGAATATTCTTCCAGGTCAGCTTGTTCAGTAGCTAAATAGACAACTTACCTGGAAGGAATAGATTTATTCACTTTTGGAACTGCCAGAAAATAACTTGAATTATCTGCAAGGAGAAAAACTGATTTGTCATGTTTAGCACGATCCTTTGGCAGAAAAAGTTTTAAAGGTTTGGGGGTTGTTTTCTCTTCTCTTCTCTTCTCTTCTCTTCTCTTCTCTTCTCTTCTCTTCTCTTCTCTTCTCTTCTCTTCTCTTCTCTTCTTTCTTCTCTCTTTTCTAATACAATTCATGTTGTCTCACCCATGAGACAGAATAGTGAAATGCTGACATCAGGTGGGCCAAAATGGTAGAAACTGTGCTGCTATGAAGGGAAAGAAGTTTCTCTTTTAGTAAATAATATATATTTAAATCCAGACCTATTTATTTTTTTAATTAAGTGAGTATTAAATTTGACCCTCAACTCTTCAATAAGGCTTTTAATGCCTTAATCCACACAATAGCTTTTAACAAGCTACAAAAGAACAGGTTTTATGTTCCTTATAAAAGCATATACAAAAAAGTTAAATCCTGATAAAAGTATTTCTATCCAAGTATGTTCAATATTCACAGTCTGTCATGTGAAAGCCAAAATGGACTCAGATCCATTTATAAAAGATGGTCTTAGAGGAAGTCTGATGGTCTAGGCAACAATTAAAGAAATTATCAAACTCAAAAATCTGGATTCCTCTGAGGGAAAGATCTTGTTAATAAAGAGTAAGAATGGAAAAAAAACTTAATAAACATGAGAGGAAAATTTTAATTTTTAACATTTTTTAAAAGACTGTGGAAACCCACATTTATTTCTTGTGCTCTCTGTTCAATAATTCTCTGCTTGATATAAACAATTATGATGACAAATATTTACAGCCATGAATATGAATCAGTAGCCACGGACAACTTCCCCCACATTTCCGAGAGTTGTTTCATTTCTTTCAATTCTTATGAGGAATTGAAAAGAAAAGATGAGGATTTTTTTGCAAACACGAAAAGAATCATTTTAACGATCCGGTTTAAAGAACCTTCCAGCTGCTGCTGCTGAGTTAAAAATAAATGCAAAGCACCGAGATGAGTGATCAGCTGTGGAAACCTGTATCTCATCTGTAGGGCTTGTGATTAAACCATTTGGTTATGTAATTGGCCAGCACACAAAGTTACACCTACAGCAGCACCATAAATTCTTTTGAAGTCTGCCTGGACACTGAATTTGAGTTTAGGCAGCACGTAGTGCTTTGATGAAGAGTTTGAAATATTTCTGAGCTGTTCTAAAATGGATTCTGATCGATTTCTTGTTAGTTCTAGAAGATAAATTTTCACACACTTAATTCTTGCGACGTGCAAATTCACTCCTAAAGATCTCTGACAACGTTTGTGCTTAGAAGATCAGTTACTATTTTATCTGATGCCTCTCTTCCCACACAACATGACTGTAACATTTTTGTGGCTTCCCTCTAACGTACAAGTTTCTCATTGCAGAAGGTACAAACTTAAACAGCGTTTCTTGTAACCTCACCAGTCAAAACAGAGAGATATATATACACACATGCGTTTTTAATTTTTTAATTTTAGCTTGAAGTTCTGCTCTTACATTGGATTTGTTTCTCCAGACAGCTCCAGATGGCTGGAAGAATTCCGTGCGCCACAATTTATCTCTGAACAAGTGCTTTGAGAAAGTTGAGAACAAGTCAGGGAATTCTTCTAGAAAAGGCTGTTTGTGGGCTCTGAATCCAGCCAAGATTGACAAGATGCAGGAGGAGCTTCAGAAATGGAAGAGGAAAGACCCAGTTGCTGTAAGGAAGAGTATGGCAAAGCCAGGTCAGTCGTTTGGCAGTGTTTTAGTTCTCAAACAGCTCTCCCCAGAACTTTTCTTTTCACCAAGATCTATGAGAGAATTTATAGATGATTTAGGAAAGAACTTAAGGATTTTTCCTGGTTGGTAAAACAAGGAAAAAATTAAAAAGCAGAATTAAAGTAGACCTGGTTTTGTAGGTATTTCCAAATAAGCACAAAGAAGCTTCACCAAGAAAATATTTTCTTTTGACATCTCACTAAACTTTAAGATAAAACGCCAGGTTGGATGGGGATTGGAGCAACATGGTCTAGTGAGAGGTGTCCCTGTCCATGGCAGGGGGGTGGAATGAGATGATCTTCAACATCCCGTCAGATCCAAACCATTCTGTGATAAAAAGAATGCTGCAATAAGGAATATCATATAAAATTGGAGTTAACTGCTAAGTATCCAACCTTTGAACCCAAAAATTGAATTTATTACAGACTCAGTTGGCAACGATAATTTAAAAAAAAAAAATTAAAAAAAAAAAAAACAATTCCAGG
>VZRO01008507.1:176102-187418 GCA_013397915.1 Daphoenositta chrysoptera | reverse complement strand
ATTATATATATGTATATCTTATATATATATATATACAAAATAAATTATATATATATAATATGGCATATATATAATGACATTCTATAAATGGCATATATATATGCCATTTCCTGAACGACACCAAAATTCCTGCTACAAGCTCTCCAGGACTAACTCAGTCACGGACTTTCCCCTTGTTTTCCAGAAGAACTTGACACCCTGATAGGCGACAAGAGCGAGAAGCTGCGGTCCTCGCTGCTGCCCTGCAGCCCCTCGGGCGCTGCAGGTGCGTCCCTCTCCAGGCAGGTGGCAGCGCAGCCCCACGCGCTGTGCGAGCCCTCGCTCTCCTCCGGCGTCCCCCCGGGCTTGCCGGGCATCCACGCCAAAGCCCCCCTGCCCGCGCTGCTGGGGGCGCAGCAGCCCGGCTGCTACGCGTCCCCCCAGGGCTTCCCCCAAATCTCCACCGCGCTGATGCAGCACACGCAGGACCCGCAGAGCCTCTTCCCTGCCGGGGAGGCTCAGAGCCAGCTCCGGACGCAGCCCAGCATCCCTCAGGACTCCCCGGTGCCGGCGCAGAGCCCCCCGAGCTGTGGGATGAAGATGCTGCCCGAGCACTCCCCGGCCAGGACGGTGCAGGACTCGCTGCTGCAGGAGGGAGATCTCAGCAATGACATCGATGCTCTTAATCCGTCCCTCACTGATTTTGATCTCCAAGGTGGGTGTTGAAGGGGTTTTTATCTTGGAGAGTCAGGTTTGTTATATCCCATGTCACCACTTCCCATCCCGTCCCATCCCATCCTATTCCCATCCCCATCCCCATCCCATCCCATCCCATCCCATCCCATTTCCAACCCTGTCCCCATCCTCATCCCATTGCTATCCCTATCCCTATGTCACCCCCATCCCAATCCTCATCCTATGCCCATTCTCATCCCCATCTCATTCCANACCCCATCCCATCATTTCCCATCCCAACCTCCACAAGATCAATTTCTGTCCCTATTTTACATCTCCACGCCTTCCCGGGTTACATTAAATATAAACACCGTGCAATTTTGCATTAAATCTTATAAAAGTTTCCGGAGAAAGCTACAGATCCAGAGTTTAAGAAACATTCCTGCTCCCCCCCTTGGCTACAGTTGCTGATATTAAATACTGCAGTACCGTATTTAGGATGTATTCTTTAAATTCAGACCTATTTTCAACTGAAAGCTACTCAAGCACAGCTATTTAGTGCCATTCTTGCAAGAGAATTGTCGTGTGAAAGGCACCAAGAGAAATAAATTTGATTGAATTAAAACAATAATATTTTTCTTGATCAATATTGATTCCACATCTCTGCTCAAAAGGATGCTCCTTCCCCCCTCCTAAGGCATTAATAGGATCTACACCCCAAACAATTGTATTTTCTGAGGTATCTTCTTATATTCTTCATACATTTCTAACAGAATCATCAAGTGAAAGAATTTTCGTAAATTAACAGTTTTCTCCCAGATTTAAATTTATTATGGAGACAAACAAATAATAACAGTCTAAATAACCTCTTCTATTCCTCAATCCCAAGAGATTAAGATCATCTGCACACAATTAACCAACACCTCCCACAGCACAACCATTCAAAAACCAAATATAAAGAAACACACGGAGACAAAACACAAAGAAAACCGAATCAATCTGTTAATCAGTTTGGGTTTGGGGGTTTTTTTGTTGTTATAGGGAATCTTTGGGAAGAGCTGAAAGATGACAGCCTGGCCGTGGATCCCCTCGTCCTCATTTCATCCTCCCCGATGCCTTCGCAGTGTTTTCCCTCGCACTGCCAGCTGGAGAGCGGCAGCAGCGTCCCCATCCCGAGTGGAATTCCGCACGGGAATGTGCCCGACCTGCAGCTCACCACGCTGTACTCGGCCTTCATGGAGCTGGACACAGTGTCCCCCGCCTACCTGAGCAGCCCTGGCTCCAAACCCATCGCCCTAATGTGAAATTCCACCCAAATCCGCTCCCGGCCATCACACACCCATGGGGGATGTCAGCTCAGACTGTGTCCATGGGAATGAGATTTTGTCTTTCTTCCCAGAAGTCGCCCGCAGGATATGTAGCTTTACTTATGATGGTTTTCTACAGACAGATGTTGAAAAAAAAATATTAAATGTTATTTAAAGATGGTGTTGTTAACGGCTGAAGTTGTCGACGTCGCCTCGTCTTCTTCGTCTTCCAGGAAAAAGAGGAAATCAAATTCTTGACCTTTTTTTTTTGCTTTTCTTTGATTTCTTTAACGAAAGCTGCTTGCAAATGAACACAGAACTCACAGCACACAACAATTTAACTTATTTCTTGGAGCCACTGCTGGCAACATCATCCACCACAGACCACTCAAAATATACAATCTACCTACTAAAACGTTTATAGTCCCCTTGAAAGGAGTTCTGGGTTTTGGTAAACGTGAACTGAAAATTCTGCAAGTATTAGAAGATAGAGGACAAGCTGCTGAGAGACTAAACCAAAGCAACAAATATACTTCAGTGGAAAATATCTAAGTTTTACTGTATTTAAAAAGAAATTTTAAACTCTGCTTTTTTAATAAAAAAGAACAAAACTATTCAGTAGAATTTTTACTTGGCTGGAAATTGTTCCCATTCATGCCTCTTATCTTTTGCCACATAAACTAAACATTAACATGAATTATTAAGCCATTAAATGAGGATTTTTTTTTAAAATGATAATAAAAAAGAAGAGAGAAGTTGCAGTTGGCCAAATCCAGTGAACATCTGTGTTTTAACTTCCAGCTGTGACACCCAAGTCCAGTGGGGTTTATTGTGATGCTGAACCAAATCTTGCAGTAGGTTCCTACTCTGAACTAAACTCAGGCCAGTTTTTCAGGAACACCCTTCTCCCACTGATTTGCCTCAAAGAAGGAATAAAAAAGTAGAAAAATAGAATAAAACAATTTTATTTTAAGCAACGCAATCTAAACCCAGAGTAATCTGGATCAAGAATTTAACAACACTATGGAAAATAGTTTAGAAGCCCAAAAAATATCAGTGTCTTGAATGACAGGATGCCCAGAGAAGCTGTGGCTGCCCTTTGATCCCTGGAATTGTCCAAGTCCAGGCTGGACAGGTCTTGGAAAAATCTGGGACAATGGAAAGTGTCCCTGCCCATGGCAGGGGTGGCACTGGATGATCTTTAAGCTCCTTTCCCACCCAACCCATTCTGGGATTCTCTGATCTCTATTCACAGATGATGCAAACCCAAACTAAACCAAGGATGTTAAAATTTGAGTCAGGTCGGGTGATTTACACCGTGAAAAAGCGAGGAGGGGTTCTCAAGGATGGAAGAAGGAGATGGAATTGTTAAAAATAGACACAGAGGTTTAACAGGCCGATGTCTCAGCAGGGTGGGAGCTCTGCCCGCTGTCACCGATGCCAAAGCCAGGCCCAAAGCTGCACCCTCACCCTTTCCTACTAGGCCAGACTTAAAATCAGATTAGGGGCAGACGGATAAAGGCGACTTAGGAGGAACACGTGTGATGCAGCTTTGTAATCCCTCACGCAACCACCAAGAAATCCTCCCTTGACTCCGACTCCGACTCCTGCAGAGAGAATTCGGAGAGGAAGAAATGCAGCCAGGTTGGCCGAGCTGCTCCAGGGAGGGAAAAAACCCAGCAGGATGAGAGTTATGCAAAGATATTAGAACTGGGGGAATCAGTTTTGGGCCATCCTAACATTTGGATAAAGAAATGAGGGGGAAATTAAGTATTACACGTTATTAGAAGTGTGAATATTATGATAAGTCTAAAGCATGTAGTGAGTATAAAGGTGCTAAACAGTATATAAATATAAATATAAATATAAATATAAATATAAATATAAATATAAATATAAATATAAATATAAATAAATATAAATATAAAAACATAACAATAACTAAATATAAATATAAAATTTTAAATATAAATATAACACTGTGTGTATATACATAAACAGTGTGTGTATATGTGTGTGTGTAATATATGTATTATATATATAAAGCACAGAATGTGTATATAAAACACTATGAACAGAAACTTATATGTACATATAACACACAGTACATATAAAATACCACTTATAAACAATGTGTTTATATATTTAGCTATATATACATTAAAAACACAGTATAAATACATATATATATATATTCAGTGCAATTTAAGAGTCACCAATTTACAACTAAATACCAAGTACACACTGTAAGAAGGATAATATTACCCTAAGTACCTTTTTTTTAATAAACACCAAATAAATACACATTTTAATACAGAAACATTTTCAGCACCCCGAGGGAGTGAGATGCTCAGCCCTCCATGACTTTCAATCATTATTTGCACCAAATTCTTGTTAAATCATTTTGAAACCCCTTACAAACTCCCCTCCTGAGTCTCACACAGGGAACCACACCAGGCCAGAACACCACAGGCCTTTGCAAGATATTCCTGACAGAACGAGCAGCATTCCCAGTATTTTATATTTAATAGAGGCAGACAACAAGAAAATGCATGAGAACCCACCAGAGGAAGTGCATTGGGATGGTTCATTGCTCTAAAAAAATGGCAAAAATGTAATAAAATATTTATGATTAAAGCAAACCCATGGCATGTGAAAAAATCCATCAAAACTGACAGTGGGAATCTGGACAAGGTTACCGAGCTGAGCCAAATATCTGTGAAACTCCAAATTCACAGATTTGAAAGGGAGAAAAGCAAAACTGCTTTTTCTGTGTCCAAGATTTATAATTTACGGGCACAACAACAATTTATGGGCAAGATTTGTTAATTCCTGTGTGTCACTCGTGTCCTCTGCAGCCTCAGGCTCAGCCATTCCCTCAGAGGCACCAATATATTCCATGTTTGTGACCACACATGATCACAAGCTGGAGGGGGAGGAAGAAATAGAGAAGATATCTGAGTGTCAGACTTTATTCTATATTTTTTCTTGGTACTGAGTCTTTGAAGAACTATCAGACATAAAGAACAAAAGGGAAAAAAACACTTTAATGTGTTTTTTCTTGTGCCTTCTTCAGTTTCTTGTATCCACTCCAAAGGTTTGTCCTCCTTATATAAAGTTATTTATTCAAAGCACCTTAAAGTGTCTTCTCCAATGCATTCCATATTTAATGGAATTAAATTAATGGCTGGACATTTCACAGAAGTTATAAGAAAAGTCCTGTAATAACTTTTACTTTAAAAGAGTTCTGTTTAAGATAAATAAACAAACAAACAATACAGCAAGTTATTAACTAATATAAATTGTCTGGGTTTGGGTTTCCCTTCCTGCTCCACTTCAGGCTCCTACATCTGAAATTTTATTGCCTTGCTTCAGTTTAGCATTAGTGATTCTGGTAGACACAAACCCAACTCATTGAAATATGGGTTCATGAGGAAAGAGTTATAATATAAATTACAGTTCTGGAACAATTACTAAAAAAAAGTTTGAAATTATGTTTATTTAACTACTTTTATTTAAGTTTATATACAAGAATAACCCTGAGCTTGTGCAATCCTTATTTTTGACTTTTGAAATAACTTGACATACTAATAGCACAGAAACATTTTCTTAGAGCTGATGACACCTTATTTTGTACCTACCATAAAATCAGTATTTTGCACACATTGCAAATCTATTTCAGATACATTTGCATTAAATTCCATTTTAGGCACTCTGAAAACAGGGGGAGAAATAAAGGAAAGAATGAAGTTTTCCCAGTAAAGGCTAATGCTGTCTGCTTAATCAGCCTCTTCCAAACAGATTATGCAAACCTGTCTAGGAGAAAAAATAACCTTAAGTGTAATTACCATAAAAATATCTTATTACCAAACAGAAGAAAGTGCTCACTGCTGCCCTCCCCAACACATGATTAGGAAAAATTTGCACTCTAAAGTTTAGGATTTATTAGCTTAACCTTTTTTTTATTGCAGGTTTCATTTCAACTTCAAAAAATTCAAATAACCATTTCTATTGGAACTATGTTTTGAAGCTGTTTTCTCTTCTCATGAGCCCAAATTATTACAAGACTTCTGCGTCCCGTATTTGCATGTTCTTGGTATAAAACCATCACCCCTGAACATTCATTTGCTTTTGTTGAGATTGGAACTGATCTGAGAAGAACTCTCTCTGCACAATCTTTCAAACCTCTGGCACAGCACTGAGCTACTTAAACCCAACAGTGATTAACAGGAATTATGGAACAGATAAAACACTAAATACCACATCAGCTTTATTGTACACAAAGCTTGACAAGTGCAAGCGACTTATTGGCACTTTCAAACAAATTTAAACTACTGAAATAAATATTTGGATTCCAGAATTTGGTTTACCAGGGCTGCTGCTCCATTTTTGTACTTCAGTTTTCCAGAGCTGTGTGGAAATGTTTGTGTTTAGAGTATTAAATATCAAAACCAGCAAACACTTTTACATGAGCTTTTCCTCACCTCCTAATCCATTTCCAGTCTTACACAAACAAACCAAGAACCCTCAGTAGTGGAAGAAGAACTCTCTGATTCACTGTGCATTCCCTGCAATGATATAAATGGAACCTTTAAAGAAGCATTTTCCATCTGTGGTCACAGCAAAAATTAAATTGAGAACTACTAAAATAATGAATGATGTAGTTGTAATAAAACAAAATCTAAATGCAGTCTGTGTAGAGGCAGAAAAGGGCTGGTTTTTTAGTTCAAAGAAATAAACACACACAAAGAATATTTGTTTGCATGGAAAATACTGAAATTACTGAAAATCACCAGCAGTGGGAAGATCATTAATGCACACAGGACTTATTTCACCTGGGGGCTCTTATTCAAGCAGCACATTGATGAAAAATACCAGGTATTGGGTATCAACATAACAAATGCTGACTGAAATATGAAACTGATGATTTTTAGGTCCCTTTTTTAATCATAAAATCACACAATGGTTTTGGTGGGAATGCACTTCAAGACCATTTTCTTCCAACACCTTCCACTAGGCCAGTTGCTCCAAGCCTGATGTTGAGCCCCAACTTCCATGTGCTTCACCACTCTCACAGCCAGGAATTTCCTCCTCATATCCCATTTAAACCTCCCCTTTCTCAATTTGAAGCCATTTCCCCTTGTTCTGACTTCCCAAAACGCCCACCCCAGCCCTTTTGGGGACCCTTTAGACCCTGAAAGGCCACAGTGAGTTCACCCCGGAGCCATTTTGCGGCTTGGATAAATGGGAGAATCCTGCTCTGGATCGATGCAGTTGTGACCTGGGCACAGCAGAGGCCAGTGAAACCATTAAAGATTTATTCCTGACAAAACCAATTAGGCCTGGCTGTGCAGCAAAGGCCCTCATTTAGTCACATGAATTAATTCCTTACTCACGCCATCGGCACCAGGAAATTCATTCCAGCAGCAGCAGCAGCCCGGGCTGGGTGGATGAGGGGAAAAAACCCACGGAGAACTCAGGGAGAAGCACATCAGGCACAAAAAAACACTGGAGAAGGGAATTCACAGCACTTGGATGAACATAGAATTCAAGATCTTGCTCGTCCAGGAAGCTGCTGAAGAATTTAATTTCAACCAGATGAATAAGCCCAGCGTGTTCGGGCCTGCTGGAGGCACCAGGCCTCAACGATCACTTAAAGCATTTATTGTACTTGCCTTTCCCTCTAGACCAACTTTAAAACATAAAAAACCCTAAACCATACAGAAAACACCTAAAACATACATATTTTCCACCAAATATCCAGTTAATCCAAGGAGAAAACTGCAATGCTTAGTTGGTATTAAAGGCATTAAAAAAGTGCAAATTTTTGTTTCGGCTGGAAACGATCTTTCTCATTTTAACATATCTTACACAAATTTAAACATTGGCTGAAATAATAGTTCTTAAAAGTTATCTGAGGGGTGACAATTGTGCTTGTGTTTCCTCCAAGCATCTCTTGCCACACAGCCACAGGAAGCACAGCCCTGTGTTTGTCAGCTGTCATTTCTGCACTGTTATTTCAAATTTAGGCTATGAGCAATGCCAGCTGATGAATTCCAGTGGGGAAATATCCTTCAAATCTGACATCTCGGTCCTGAAGTGCTTTGGCGTGTCTGGGGCAGGGTTTTGCTCCTCTGAACTTGTGCTCAGGTCTCTGTGCACACTTTAATTTTAAGGGTTACAGTGAACCCTCTGTTCTCCTGACTTATGAACCTGTGCAGACATCAAAGCAGGCAGCAGGTTTAATTAGACACTTAATTATAGATCAGGATGGTAAGGAATGCATTTGGGAAATAAAAACATGATTTTCAACCCCAGTCAAATGCCAGTGAACAGAGTAACACTAGCACAACATTGGTGCACTGTGCCCTTCAGATCACTCACAAAAAACAGAGTTGGGGTGGGAGTTTTGGGTTTGGTGTTTGTTTTTTTTTTTTACGAAAATAGATTCTAAATAATTTTAGCTTTCAGGTCTGGCACACCTAGTTCTCTGGGCAAACTGTGCCAGGGCCTCACTACCCTCACAAGGAAGAATTTCTTCCTCATATCTAAAATAATCCCAATTGCTATTCCCCTCTTCTGATTTATCCTGTCCTTCCACAGGAAAGGAAGAACTGAAGGTGTTTGGAACTCTCCTCTCCTGTCTGTGTTATCTTCCTTTCATAAAGTAAATTTAATTATGTGTTTTCTCTACTGCTGTTTGTAACTTCCCTGCCTGTTTTTATTTCTTGCTACAGGTCACTTTCATATGCAGCTTCATTAACATGGTTTACGCCCTCCACTAGAATAATTAAATTATTATTAAATAAAACAGGCCTTTGTTATATAAGGTCCCAAGTCAGTTTTCAAAATAATGGCTGGGAATCATCCAACTGCAATTATTCTCTACCTACCTAAATTCTCTTTGTAGTTTTAATTAAAATACATTATCCAGGATGATTTCACCTCCTATTTTAAGTTCTTGTACAGCACTGGTGAAGGAAAAAAAAATCACCTCTGTAAAGCAATTGCTCTATTTCGTGGACTTAAAAAAGGGAGAATAAATACTTTTGGGTTATCCCAGCATACAATGAAAGATTTCAGTAATCTTTAAAATTATCTTTAAAGTAAGATACATTGTGTTAGAGGGAAAAATTGGGAAATTTGGAGTACTTTATCACTGAGAAGTGTTCTTCCTACAGGTGAAAAATGTTAAGGGAATGCGAGTCAGAGATAGATGAATGCCCTTGAACAATGACAAATAAAATAGAAACACGGGGTGAACACAAGATTTGCCACAATAACTCAGCAGCTGAGAAATGCCAAAGGAAATAACCTGAGGAGAAGCAGAGAACATCTCCAGAATGATTAGGCATATTTCTTAAGAAATGAGGCTGACAAACCAGCTAAAGTGGGGGGGGAAAAAGTATTGGTAATGCAGTGTATTTTTGGCAGACATTTAACACTGGGGAGTTTTCATGGGAATAATATTTTTTTTTTTTAATTTAAGGTTCTTTTCAATCTCAGAAGATTTCTAAGTGACTCCAGATAATTACACCTGAACATCAAAATCAGAGAGACTGTTTAACCTGCTTTATTACTTATTAGCACTGATTTTGCTCTTTTTTTTTTTTTCAGGTATTCAGTGAAATCAGCATCCAGGCCTTGCAAGAATCCTAAGAAAATGGACCTGATGCTTCCAGTTGTTCAGGTAATTTTGAGAGGAAGCACAGGCAAAGCCAGGAGCTCTGTAAGGGAACTGGTGCCACCCCTCAGTGCAGCTGAAAAAATCACATTACAAACCTGTGCTCAGGTCACCACCCTGCTCCAGAGCTCAGTCCTGGTGCTTGTGCAGCTCCAAGTCACAATCCCAAAGGGAAACCCTTAAATTAATACATTCCTTCCTCAAATTCCAGTACACAATGATGTCCCACGGGATATTTTGTTAGTGAGTTCCCAGGAATTCTGTGGAATCAAAATGATTTATAAAAGATATTTTCAAACAGAAACATCCTACTTCTTTTCCTCTGAGAGTTGTTCTGCTCCCAGAGAAATACAGAGGTATTCCCAGGAATTTGTGAATAAGCTATCAAAGCCATCAAGATGGAATTACTGCAGTAGAACTCACTTCAGCCCAAGCAGCTGGTTCAGTTTTAGTCAATATGGCAGAAACAGCAATTTTCCCATTAATTTCAAAATTTGATTCTCCAAAGTGCAGCCAGAAATCCTTCAGAAGAACAACCCAGTGCATAATAGTGATCCAGGGAACTCCAAGGTTCTGTTAATGTACTTTGAAACTAATTTATTTTTCACAGTTTTCATTTTTTCAAATTTATTTTTCAAACTCTCAAATTTTTCGCTTTGTTTTTCAAACTGGCTTTTCAAAACTTTAAATTTTTTAAAATCACAACCTGATACACAGCTGCAATCTGTGCAACTCCAAAGTCCCATTAATGTAATTTATACCAGTTTATTTTAATTATACCCCAATATGTTTTCCCAGTCTGAAAGTTAAATCCCACTTGAACACTTTTAAATGTTTTGCCCACAGAACAACCCAAACCACTGCAGAGCTTTTGCATCAATCACCAAAAAATGAAGCTTCTCACATACATTTGCACAAAAACTGGAGTTTTTATATTGATGGAAGAGACCTGAAATGAAAGTTTGAATGTTTTTTCATAGAAATAGTTCAATAAAATAGACAATCACCCTCGTTTCTAGGATCAATAATTTATTTCTTTTTTAATTTTTTTTTTTTTTACATTTTGCAATTTGTTACAGGAGAAGAAACACTTGCTAATGGAAGTGACATGTTTTTGAACCATTTTCCAAGGTAATGGAAAAAGTTAAGCATATTCCCTAGGATGCACATTGATGACTAAGCTGCCAATATTAAATCAATTGAAGCAAGTGCAGTCCCTATTTAATCCTTGTACAAATTAATTTAAGGACTCTCCTTCTCCTACAGGAAGACTAAATTGTAGCATCTAATTTTCTTTTTTTTTTTTTATCCTGAAGTCTCAATCTTTTCTCTCTCTCTACTTAACCTGCAAAAAGTCCAACAGACTGAAGCCAAAGCCACAGAACGGATTCTGTGCCAAGGTTCCTTCTATTCCTGGTGATCTCCTCACTTCCCTCCTGTCCCAAAAAGGAAACAAAAGACTCCCAGTTTTCTGAAAACCAGATTCTCTGCATGACAGTGCATTGCATTGCCACAGGATGGGCCACAGTGGATGTTCTCCTAGCAAACAAATCACTACCAAGGTACAAAGAATTAGAAATTAACTCGGTAAAAATGCTCCTAACGTTTTCCCAGTGGTATAGTAACCAGAATCCTACTTTCCTCCCACAAAAAATAGATATATATATATAT